>CP136063.1:210955301-211313881 GCA_032622095.1 Siphonodentalium dalli | reverse complement strand
GATGGGGTGGTGGGTGGGTACTAGTACTACCTATATACGAGCGCCTGCGGCGCATAACATACTATCGGTGGTGGGATGGGGTGGTGGGTGGGTACTAGTACTACCTATATACGAGCGCCTGCGGTGCATAACATACTATCGGTGGTGGGATGGGGTGGTGGGTGGGTACTAGTACTACCTATATACGAGCGCCTGCGGCGCATAACATACTATCGGTGGTGGGATGGGGTGGTGGGTGGGTACTAGTACTACCTATATACGAGCGCCTGCGGCGCATAACATACTATCGGTGGTGGGATGGGGTGGTGGGTGGGTACTAGTACTACCTATATACGAGCGCCTGCGGCGCATAACATACTATCGGTGGTGGGATGGGGTGGTGGGTGGGTACTAGTACTACCTATATACGAGCGCCTGCGGCGCATAACATACTATCGGTGGTGGGATGGGGTGGTGGGTGGGTACTAGTACTACCTATATACGAGCGCCTGCGGCGCATAACATACTATCGGTGGTGGGATGGGGTGGTGGGTGGGTACTAGTACTACCTATATACGAGCGCCTGCGGTGCATAACATACTATCGGTGGTGGGATGGGGTGGTGGGTGGGTACTAGTACTACCTATATACGAGCGCCTGCGGCGCATAACATACTATCGGTGGTGGGATGGGGTGGTGGGTGGGTACTAGTACTACCTATATACGAGCGCCTGCGGCGCATAACATACTATCGGTGGTGGGATGGGGTGGTGGGTGGGTACTAGTACTACCTATATACGAGCGCCTGCGGCGCATAACATACTATCGGTGGTGGGATGGGGTGGTGGGTGGGTACTAGTACTACCTATATACGAGCGCCTGCGGTGCATAACATACTATCGGTGGTGGGATGGGGTGGTGGGTGGGTACTAGTACTACCTATATACGAGCGCCTGCGGCGCATAACATACTATCGGTGGTGGGATGGGGTGGTGGGTGGGTACTAGTACTACCTATATACGAGCGCCTGCGGCGCATAACATACTATCGGTGGTGGGATGGGGTGGTGGGTGGGTACTAGTACTACCTATATACGAGCGCCTGCGGCGCATAACATACTATCGGTGGTGGGATGGGGTGGTGGGTGGGGTACTAGTACTACCTATATACGAGCGCCTGCGGCGCATAACATACTATCGGTGGTGGGATGGGGTGGTGGGTGGGTACTAGTACTACCTATATACGAGCGCCTGCGGCGCATAACATACTATCGGTGGTGGGATGGGGTGGTGGGTGGGTACTAGTACTACACATATACGAGCGCCATGCGGCGCATAACATACTATCGGTGGTGGGATGGGGTGGTGGGTGGGTACTAGTACTACCTATATACGAGCGCCTGCGGCGGATAACATACTATCGGTGGTGGGATGGGGTGGTGGGTGGGTACTAGTACTACCTATATACGAGCGCCTGCGGCGCATAACATACTATCGGTGGTGGGATGGGGTGGTGGGTGGGTACTAGTACTACCTATATACGAGCGCCTGCGGCGCATAACATACTATCGGTGGTGGGATGGGGTGGTGGGTGGGTACTAGTACTACCTATATACGAGCGCCTGCGGCGCATAACATACTATCGGTGGTGGGATGGGGTGGTGGGTGGGTACTAGTACTACCTATATACGAGCGCCTGCGGCGCATAACATACTATCGGTGGTGGGATGGGGTGGTGGGTGGGTACTAGTACTACCTATATACGAGCGCCTGCGGCGCATAACATACTATCGGTGGTGGGATGGGGTGGTGGGTGGGTACTAGTACTACCTATATACGAGCGCCTGCGGCGCATAACATACTATCGGTGGTGGGATGGGGTGGTGGGTGGGTACTAGTACTACCTATATACGAGCGCCTGCGGCGCATAACATACTATCGGTGGTGGGATGGGGTGGTGGGTGGGTACTAGTACTACCTATATACGAGCGCCTGCGGCGGATAACATACTATCGGTGGTGGGATGGGGTGGTGGGTGGGTACTAGTACTACCTATATACGAGCGCCTGCGGCGCATAACATACTATCGGTGGTGGGATGGGGTGGTGGGTGGGTACTAGTACTACCTATATACGAGCGCCTGCGGCGCATAACATACTATCGGTGGTGGGATGGGGTGGTGGGTGGGTACAAGTACTACCTATATACGAGCGCCTGCGGCGCATAACATACTATCGGTGGTGGGATGGGGTGGTGGGTGGGTACAAGTTACTACCTATATACGAGCGCCTGCGGCGCATAACATACTATCGGTGGTGGGATGGGGTGGTGGGTGGGTACTAGTACTACCTATATACGAGCGCCTGCGGCGCATAACATACTATCGGTGGTGGGATGGGGTGGTGGGTGGGTACAAGTACTACCTATATACGAGCGCCTGCGGCGCATAACATACTATCGGTGGTGGGATGGGGTGGTGGGTGGGCACTAGTACTACCTATATACGAGCGCCTGCGGCGCATAACATACTATCGGTGGTGGGATGGGGTGGTGGGTGGGTACTAGTACTACCTATATACGAGCGCCTGCGGCGCATAACATACTATCGGTGGTGGGATGGGGTGGTGGGTGGGTACTAGTACTACCTATATACGAGCGCCTGCGGCGCATAACATACTATCGGTGGTGGGATGGGGTGGTGGGTGGTACTAGTACTACCTATATACGAGCGCCTGCGGTGCATAACATACTATCGGTGGTGGGATGGGGTGGTGGGTGGGTACTAGTACTACCTATATACGAGCGCCTGCGGCGCATAACATACTATCGGTGGTGGGATGGGGTGGTGGGTGGGTACTAGTACTACCTATATACGAGCGCCTGCGGCGCATAACATACTATCGGTGGTGGGATGGGGTGGTGGGTGGGTACTAGTACTACCTATATACGAGCGCCTGCGGCGCATAACATACTATCGGTGGTGGGATGGGGTGGTGGGTGGGTACTAGTACTACCTATATACGAGCGCCTGCGGCGCATAACATACTATCGGTGGTGGGATGGGGTGGTGGGTGGGTACTAGTACTACCTATATACGAGCGCCTGCGGCGCATAACATACTATCGGTGGTGGGATGGGGTGGTGGGTGGGTACTAGTACTACCTATATACGAGCGCCTGCGGAGCATAACATACTATCGGTGGTGGGATGGGGTGGTGGGTGGGTACTAGTACTACCTATATACGAGCGCCTGCGGCGCATAACATACTATCGGTGGTGGGATGGGGTGGTGGGTGGGTACTAGTACTACCTATATACGAGCGCCTGCGGCGCATAACATACTATCGGTGGTGGGATGGGGTGGTGGGGTGGGTACTAGTACTACCTATATACGAGCGCCTGCGGCGCATAACATACTATCGGTGGTGGGATGGGGTGGTGGGTGGGTACTAGTACTACCTATATACGAGCGCCTGCGGTGCATAACATACTATCGGTGGTGGGATGGGGTGGTGGGTGGGTACTAGTACTACCTATATACGAGCGCCTGCGGCGCATAACATACTATCGGTGGTGGGATGGGGTGGTGGGTGGGTACTAGTACTACTATATACGAGCGCCTGCGGCGCATAACATACTATCGGTGGTGGGATGGGGTGGTGGGTGGGTACTAGTACTACCTATATACGAGCGCCTGCGGCGCATAACATACTATCGGTGGTGGGATGGGGTGGTGGGTGGGTACTAGTACTACCTATATACGAGCGCCTGCGGCGCATAACATACTATCGGTGGTGGGATGGGGTGGTGGGTGGGTACTAGTACTACCTATATACGAGCGCCTGCGGCGCATAACATACTATCGGTGGTGGGATGGGGTGGTGGGTGGGTACTAGTACTACACATATACGAGCGCCTGCGGCGCATAACATACTATCGGTGGTGGGATGGGGTGGTGGGTGGGTACTAGTACTACCTATATACGAGCGCCTGCGGCGGATAACATACTATCGGTGGTGGGATGGGGTGGTGGGTGGGTACTAGTACTACCTATATACGAGCGCCTGCGGCGCATAACATACTATCGGTGGTGGGATGGGGTGGTGGGTGGGTACTAGTACTACCTATATACGAGCGCCTGCGGCGCATAACATACTATCGGTGGTGGGATGGGGTGGTGGGTGGGTACTAGTACTACCTATATACGAGCGCCTGCGGCGCATAACATACTATCGGTGGTGGGATGGGGTGGTGGGTGGGTACTAGTACTACCTATATACGAGCGCCTGCGGCGCATAACATACTATCGGTGGTGGGATGGGGTGGTGGGTGGGTACTAGTACTACCTATATACGAGCGCCTGCGGCGCATAACATACTATCGGTGGTGGGATGGGGTGGTGGGTGGGTACTAGTACTACCTATATACGAGCGCCTGCGGCGCATAACATACTATCGGTGGTGGGATGGGGTGGTGGGTGGGTACTAGTACTACCTATATACGAGCGCCTGCGGCGCATAACATACTATCGGTGGTGGGATGGGGTGGTGGGTGGGTACTAGTACTACCTATATACGAGCGCCTGCGGCGGATAACATACTATCGGTGGTGGGATGGGGTGGTGGGTGGGTACTAGTACTACCTATATACGAGCGCCTGCGGCGCATAACATACTATCGGTGGTGGGATGGGGTGGTGGGTGGGTACTAGTACTACCTATATACGAGCGCCTGCGGCGCATAACATACTATCGGTGGTGGGATGGGGTGGTGGGTGGGTACAAGTACTACCTATATACGAGCGCCTGCGGCGCATAACATACTATCGGTGGTGGGATGGGGTGGTGGGTGGGTACAAGTACTACCTATATACGAGCGCCTGCGGCGCATAACATACTATCGGTGGTGGGATGGGGTGGTGGGTGGGTACTAGTACTACCTATATACGAGCGCCTGCGGCGCATAACATACTATCGGTGGTGGGATGGGGTGGTGGGTGGGTACAAGTACTACCTATATACGAGCGCCTGCGGCGCATAACATACTATCGGTGGTGGGATGGGGTGGTGGGTGGGCACTAGTACTACCTATATACGAGCGCCTGCGGCGCATAACATACTATCGGTGGTGGGATGGGGTGGTGGGTGGGTACTAGTACTACCTATATACGAGCGACTGCGGCGCATAACATACTATCGGTGGTGGGATGGGGTGGTGGGTGGGTACTAGTACTACCTATATACGAGCGCCTGCGGCGCATAACATACTATCGGTGGTGGGATGGGGTGGTGGGTGGGTACTAGTACTACCTATATACGAGCGCCTGCGGTGCATAACATACTATCGGTGGTGGGATGGGGTGGTGGGTGGGTACTAGTACTACCTATATACGAGCGCCTGCGGCGCATAACATACTATCGGTGGTGGGATGGGGTGGTGGGTGGGTACTAGTACTACCTATATACGAGCGCCTGCGGCGCATAACATACTATCGGTGGTGGGATGGGGTGGTGGGTGGGTACTAGTACTACCTATATACGAGCGCCTGCGGCGCATAACATACTATCGGTGGTGGGATGGGGTGGTGGGTGGGTACTAGTACTACCTATATACGAGCGCCTGCGGCGCATAACATACTATCGGTGGTGGGATGGGGTGGTGGGTGGGTACTAGTACTACCTATATACGAGCGCCTGCGGCGCATAACATACTATCGGTGGTGGGATGGGGTGGTGGGTGGGTACTAGTACTACCTATATACGAGCGCCTGCGGCGCATAACATACTATCGGTGGTGGGATGGGGTGGTGGGTGGGTACTAGTACTACCTATATACGAGCGCCTGCGGTGCATAACATACTATCGGTGGTGGGATGGGGTGGTGGGTGGGTACTAGTACTACCTATATACGAGCGCCTGCGGCGCATAACATACTATCGGTGGTGGGATGGGGTGGTGGGTGGGCACTAGTACTACCTATATACGAGCGCCTGCGGCGCATAACATACTATCGGTGGTGGGATGGGGTGGTGGGTGGGTACTAGTACTACCTATATACGAGCGACTGCGGCGCATAACATACTATCGGTGGTGGGATGGGGTGGTGGGTGGGTACTAGTACTACCTATATACGAGCGCCTGCGGCGCATAACATAATATCGGTGGTGGGATGGGGTGGTGGGTGGGTACTAGTACTACCTATATACGAGCGCCTGCGGTGGTGGGATGGGGTGGTGGGTGAGTACTAGTACTACCTATATACGATGGGGTGGTGGGTGGGGTGGATGGGGTGGTGGGTGGGTACTAGTACTACCTATATACGAGCGCCTGCGGTGCATAACATACTATCGGTGGTGGGATGGGGTGGTGGGTGGGTACTAGTACTACCTATATACGAGCGCCTGCGGCGCATAACATACTATCGGTGGTGGGATGGGGTGGTGGGTGGGTACTAGTACTACCTATATACGAGCACCTGCGGCGCATAACATACTATCGGTGGTGGGATGGGGTGGTGGGTGGGTACTAGTACTACCTATATACGAGCGCCTGCGGCGCATAACATACTATCGGTGGTGGGATGGGGTGGTGGGTGGGTACTAGTACTACCTATATACGAGCGCCTGCGGCGGATAACATACTATCGGTGGTGGGATGGGGTGGTGGGTGGGTACTAGTACTACCTATATACGAGCGCCTGCGGCGGATAACATACTATCGGTGGTGGGATGGGGTGGTGGGTGGGTACTAGTACTACCTATATACGTGCGCCTGCGGCGCATAACATACTATCGGTGGTGGGATGGGGTGGTGGGTGGGTACTAGTACTACCTATATACGAGCGCCTGCGGCGGATAACATACTATCGGTGGTGGGATGGGGTGGTGGGTGGGTACTAGTACTACCTATATACGAGCGCCTGCGGCGCATAACATACTATCGGTGGTGGGATGGGGTGGTGGGTGGGTACTAGTACTACCTATATACGAGCGCCTGCGGCGCATAACATACTATCGGTGGTGGGATGGGGTGGTGGGTGGGTACTAGTACTACCTATATACGAGCGCCTGCGGCGCATAACATACTATCGGTGGTGGGATGGGGTGGTGGGTGAGTACTAGTACTACCTATATACGAGCGCCTGCGGCGCATAACATACTATCGGTGGTGGGATGGGGTGGTGGGTGGGTACTAGTACTACCTATATACGAGCGCCTGCGGCGCATAACATACTATCGGTGGTGGGATGGGGTGGTGGGTGGGTACTAGTACTACCTATATACGAGCGCCTGCGGCGCATAACATACTATCGGTGGTGGGATGGGGTGGTGGGTGGGTACTAGTACTACCTATATACGAGCGCCTGCGGTGCATAACATACTATCGGTGGTGGGATGGGGTGGTGGGTGGGTACTAGTACTACCTATATACGAGTGCCTGCGGCGCATAACATACTATCGGTGGTGGGATGGGGTGGTGGGTGGGTACTAGTACTACCTATATACGAGCGCCTGCGGCGCATAACATACTATCGGTGGTGGGATGGGGTGGTGGGTGGGTACTAGTACTACCTATATACGAGCGCCTGCGGCGCATAACATACTATCGGTGGTGGGATGGGGTGGTGGGTGGGTACTAGTACTACCTATATTAGAGGGCCTGCGGCGCATAACATACTATCGGTGGTGGGATGGGGTGGTGGGTGGGTACTAGTACTACCTATATACGAGCGCCTGCGGCGCATAACATACTATCGGTGGTGGGATGGGGTGGTGGGTGGGTACTAGTACTACCTATATACGAGCGCCTGCGGCGGATAACATACTATCGGTGGTGGGATGGGGTGGTGGGTGGGTACTAGTACTACCTATATACGAGCGCCTGCGGCGCATAACATACTATCGGTGGTGGGATGGGGTGGTGGGTGGGTACTAGTACTACCTATATACGAGCGCCTGCGGCGCATAACATACTATCGGTGGTGGGATGGGGTGGTGGGTGGGTACTAGTACTACCTATATACGAGCGCCTGCGGCGGATAACATACTATCGGTGGTGGGTACTAGCACTACCTATATACGAGCGCCTGCGGCGCATAACATACTATCGGTGGTGGGATGGGGTGGTGGGTGGGTACTAGTACTACCTATATACGAGCGCCTGCGGCGCATAACATACTATCGGTGGTGGGATGGGGTGGTGGGTGGGTACTAGTACTACCTATATACGAGCGCCTGCGGCGCATAACATACTATCGGTGGTGGGATGGGGTGGTGGGTGGGTACTAGTACTACCTATATACGAGCGCCTGCGGCGCATAACATACTATCGGTGGTGGGATGGGGTGGTGGGTGGGTACTAGTACTACCTATATACGAGCGCCTGCTGTGCATAACATACTATCGGTGGTGGGATGGGGTGGGTACTAGTACTACCTATATACGAGCGCCTGCGGCGGATAACATACTATCGGTGGTGGGATGGGGTGGTGGGTGGGTACTAGTACTACCTATATACGAGCGCCTGCGGTGCATAACATACTATCGGTGGTGGGATGGGGTGGTGGGTGGGTACTAGTACTACCTATATACGAGCGCCTGCGGTGCATAACATACTATCGGTGGTGGGATGGGGTGGTGGGTGGGTACTAGTACTACCTATATACGAGTGCCTGCGGCGCATAACATACTATCGGTGGTGGGATGGGGTGGTGGGTGGGTACTAGTACTACCTATATACGAGCGCCTGCGGCGCATAACATACTATCGGTGGTGGGATGGGGTGGTGGGTGGGTACTAGTACTACCTATATACGAGCGCCTGCGGTGCATAACATACTATCGGTGGTGGGATGGGGTGGTGGGTGGGTACTAGTACTACCTATATACGAGCGCCTGCGGCGCATAACATACTATCGGTGGTGGGATGGGGTGGTGGGTGGGTACTAGTACTACCTATATACGAGCGCCTGCGGTGCATAACATACTATCGGTGGTGGGATGGGGTGGTGGGTGGGTACTAGTACTACCTATATACGAGTGCCTGCGGCGCATAACATACTATCGGTGGTGGGATGGGGTGGTGGGTGGGTACTAGTACTACCTATATACGAGCGCCTGCGGCGCATAACATACTATCGGTGGTGGGATGGGGTGGTGGGTGGGTACTAGTACTACCTATATACGAGCGCCTGCGGCGCATAACATACTATCGGTGGTGGGATGGGGTGGTGGGTGGGTACTAGCACTACCTATATACGAGCGCCTGCGGCGCATAACATACTATCGGTGGTGGGATGGGGTGGTGGGTGGGTACTAGTACTACCTATATACGAGCGCCTGCGGCGCATAACATACTATCGGTGGTGGGATGGGGTGGTGGGTGGGTACTAGTACTACCTATATACGAGCGCCTGCTGTGCATAACATACTATCGGTGGTGGGATGGGGTGGGTACTAGTACTACCTATATACGAGCGCCTGCGGCGGATAACATACTATCGGTGGTGGGATGGGGTGGTGGGTGGGTACTAGTACTACCTATATACGAGCGCCTGCGGCGGATAACATACTATCGGTGGTGGGATGGGGTGGTGGGTGGGTACTAGTACTACCTATATACGAGCGCCTGCGGTGCATAACATACTATCGGTGGTGGGATGGGGTGGTGGGTGGGTACTAGTACTACCTATATACGAGCGCCTGCGGCGCATAACATACTATCGGTGGTGGGATGGGGTGGTGGGTGGGTACTAGTACTACCTATATACGAGCGCCTGCGGTGCATAACATACTATCGGTGGTGGGATGGGGTGGTGGGTGGGTACTAGTACTACCTATATACGAGCGCCTGCGGCGCATAACATACTATCGGTGGTGGGATGGGGTGGTGGGTGGGTACTAGTACTACCTATATACGAGCGCCTGCGGCGCATAACATACTATCGGTGGTGGGATGGGGTGGTGGGTGGGTACTAGTACTACCTATATACGAGCGACTGCGGCGCATAACATACTATCGGTGGTGGGATGGGGTGGTGGGTGGGTACTAGTACTACCTATATACGAGCGCCTGCGGCGCATAACATACTATCGGTGGTGGGATGGGGTGGTGGGTGGGTACTAGTACTACCTATATACGAGCGCCTGCTGTGCATAACATACTATCGGTGGTGGGATGGGGTGGTGGGTGGGTACAAGTACTACCTATATACGAGCGCCTGCGGCGCATAACATACTATCGGTGGTGGGATGGGGTGGTGGGTGGGCACTAGTACTACCTATATACGAGCGCCTGCGGCGCATAACATACTATCGGTGGTGGGATGGGGTGGTGGGTGGGTACTAGTACTACCTATATACGAGCGCCTGCGGCGCATAACATACTATCGGTGGTGGGATGGGGTGGTGGGTGGGTACTAGTACTACCTATATACGAGCGCCTGCGGTGCATAACATACTATCGGTGGTGGGATGGGGTGGTGGGTGGGTACTAGTACTACCTATATACGAGCGCCTGCGGCGCATAACATACTATCGGTGGTGAGATGGGGTGGTCGCCTCGCATATATAAGAGAATGCATTGGCCTAATAATTTTTTACAATTTTAATAATTTTTTCTTGTATTCTTTAACAATTTTATAATTTCACCCATACAGAGCCCCAGACAAACATGAGCAGACGACACTCTTCTATATGCTTCTATATATGTGTGGGGCTCCCTGCAGGGTAATGGATGTTTTTTATTTTATGTCCTAAAAATTGTAAGAAACATTTATTTAAAAAAAATGATAAAAAATTGTTAGGCCAATGCATTCTCTTATATATGCGAGGCGACCTATGGTCGCCTCGCATATATAAGAGAATGCATTGGCACAGGGTAAAAAATCCCAACTTACGACTGGATTTGATATGGCAGGTCACATATGTTCAAGACTTGAAGTCGTAGCTGTTCAATAGTCTGTGTTCACCCCGACTATATTGACTTGAGAGGGCTGATCAAGCCTTGAAATATACAGATATACAGTAATGCCCTAAATAATCGACTCCTCAATAATCAGTGAGAGCGTTCCGATGAATGGAGACAAGCCATATTTCCGACTAAATCCTGAAAAATTCCCCATAATTCTGCTGTGGTTAAGGAGTCGACTATTTTGGCCATTACTGTAAGCTCTGGGCTAAGCAAATAACAGCAATCTCGGAAATCTTCGGGAAAACTGCCTTTTCCGTTATAAACTGTCGATAATAATTCACAATTCAGAAAGACGTGATATTGACGCATTAAATTTAATTCATTAAATTCGTCTAAGACGGTCTGGCATACGTTTTGATCCACTCACTAGACAGTTAGTGACACAACAAATTTAATTGAAGAGTGAAACATGCACACTATTTTGTCTGTTGACCGACTGGGTTTGGCCACGAATCGTCAACAAGTTTTGTAGTACAAACCTGTTCTGAATCATTCGCTCCATTTAGCATAACAATTATTTGGCAGTTCATGTTCCACACGACTGACCACAAGTCTTCTAAATGCCCAGCAACTGGATCTACAGATACAGTCATCAACAGAATTAACAACATATACAGCATAGATACATCGCAATACAAAATAAAACAGTAACGCGAAAAAGTACAAATAAACCACAATGAATTTTAAAATAACCAATAGCATCAATTCAACAATCCCAAGTGCAGCATTTGTTTTAAAGGGACTGGCGGCCTTCATTGTAGGTTATAATTTAGAAATAACGTTGATCAAATTATGATAATTTCCTCAATACTATACTAATAGTATAGCATAATGATGATACAAATGCAATATTATTTACAAAACACGCTTTGTGTCAGAGAAAATGCAGGTCAAGTGTTAATTTCTCACAAAAAGCACAGTGAATTGTTTATAAGCAAAGTCACGATATTGCATCATTTCCTCATTTAGATTCGTGTGCATTGTATGTCGGTTGCAAAACCCCTAACTTGGTGCATCTACAACTTACAACTCATAATACTATCATAGTAAATTCCTTATTTGGTGTGTATTATCATACATAGGTTAGGAGAAAATACTAACTGGATTGAAAAATATTCATCTCTTTGCAAGAACAATTATATTATGTACACGTTTTCTGTCTGATCATTTCCCAATCATGAATGGGAAATGGGTCGATTCAAATAAAAATTGGTGTGATCTGAATGCTAATTGTTGATGTCACTAATAATTTTATGTTCGGCTTCCACAGCGCAATGGAACATTTTCATTGGACGATCCAGTAGTTCCATGTGTTTGTCTATAAACAAATGGTTCTGTAATGTTTTTGATGTTTGTTTACATGACAAAGCATAAAAACATGACAAAACATGCAATGTATGCGTTATTTATGATTGGTATAACAACAGTTGTCTATTATATAATATTCTTTCTGTTTATGGCGATTTTAGCGGATGTGACTCTTTAAACAACTATACCCACCGTGAAGGCTGCCCGTATGTTTAACATATATAACATTGTTATAATATAAGTTTCATATATATGTATCATATTGCATATTTGGGTGGTACTACCAGGAATTTACCAGCATGTTATAACATGTTGTCATGTGTGACAAAATAGTGTCATGTATTTTAAATATTCCCTTGCTGATATATGTTAATGTAATTGATATTTGTGAGATTTGAATTATGAAATAGGATATATAAATCATTATGGTATTGAACACATGGGAATGATAATCAGCAGGGTTGGCGCTGGACACAAATTTTCTCTTGTCAAAATATTTGCCAAATGAAATTTTTACCAAATTTCAAATTGATTTTGCCAAATTTGATTGAGGGTATGTATAATAGGAGAAATTGAAGGAAATTGTAATTTTTGTTGTCGTTATTATATAATGTAAAAACAAACCACAGACTCAGGTAAATGAGCCAGTAAGGGTAGTTCATACACTGGCAAGTTTGCAAAGTATGCTTTGCAGGCATTTTGTCGTACAATACGATATGGTGCCAGAACATGAACGGAAACAAGCACATAAAGTGCATCTGTACCACAGCTAACTACGTGCAAAGTAAAATCTATGTAGTTCCACCTGTAGCGATGCTACCGGAATTTGCCTGTAAATAGCATGCAATTATCTCGCAAAAATAAATCATAGTTATTTGAAGGAAAATTCCAGTAGCACCGTTACAAGTGGAACTATATAAATTTTACTTCTCATGTCTTTCGATTTGGTAAAGATGCATGCTATGTGCATGTTTCCGTTCATATTATGGCACCATGTGGTTTTCTATGACGAAATGCAAGCAAAAACATACCGTGAAAACTTGCCAGCGTATGAACGTACCCTAAATCAAGCTAGTATTATTAATATGAGCTAGTAAAGTAAGCTAGTATTATTAATATGAGCTAGTAAAGTAAGCTAGTATTATTAATATGAGCTAGTAAAGTAAGCTAGTATTATTAATATGAGCTAGTAAAGTAAGCTAGTATTATTAATATGAGCTAGTAAAGTAAGCTAGTATTATTAATATGAGCTAGTAAAGTAAGCTAGTATTATTAAAGATTAAAAGATTTATTGAACAAATAGAAAGCTCCAAGTTGGAAAGCGGTCTGACAACAGATGGTTACATAAAGTATAAATAATAGTTTTAATATGCATATTTAGCATAAAATATGAAAGAAAGAACAATAGATAGTATTGTTGTTGAAATGTTGCATGCATGTTTGATAATTTCTGTATAACTATACCAAGTTAGTCTAACTCTAATATTGTGCATATACATGTACAAGAAATATGCGAGATGGAATACAAAATAGATAAGTGTTGTACTCGTGTCACCAGCATATTATCTAGTTCAAGTTGACGAAGTTTACGCAGTATTACGTTTATTTTAAACTACGTATTATCTACTTGTAGTATACAAATCCAAAGAACTCAACACCATCCGGTGTTCATTGGTCATCAATGTTAAGTTTGTGCCCCAATCTATATCTCAAATTAGCCAACTGAAGTAGCAATAAATATCTAATGACCCCAGGAAATTATTTTTAATATTTCTAGACAGTTATCAAGCTACAACTATGTCATCAAAGCATACATATTATTTGTCCTCGATCTTTGTTGGCAATAAAGCAAGCCACAAATTAATCCATCACTAGCTATTCAATTCGACTGATTAACCTGTTGTCGTATAACACAGATATCATAAATGCGTGGTGTATAATGTAATATGCATTATCATCATGACTGTATCCAGACATTCAGGGATTTACTGAAAACCAAAAAAATTGATAATTTCCTTTTGCTGTTTTGTGCAAAGTGACATAATCTATTGTGAGATCCTATTACACACAAATTACTTTACAAGCTTCAATTTACAGAACATCTCTTTTTTTCCCTGACTTTTGGTTGATTAACTGTTTGATGAACGTCAGATATCAACAGAAAAAAGATAGAACCCATTAGCTGTTAGTGCTTTAAAAACACCTAACAAAAAGAAAGTCCCCCCTAATATATTCTGTAATATTTTCGGACATATTTAATTGGACTTTTGATGAAACTTTCCGCAAATGATTTGTGGTACCAGAGACATCAAGTGTGCTAAGCACTGTGCTGTGAGGTGATATATGGCTGAGTGATCACCAATTGAATGGAAGAGGGGCACTTTTCAAAAGTTGCAAAAACACGTGCTTTATAGAAACACCTAAAAAAAAGAAAGTCCCCCCTAATATATTCTGTAATATTTTCGAAGATATTTAATTAGATTTTGATGAAATTTTCCGCAAATGATTTGTGGTACCATGCATGCAGAGACATCAAGTGTGCTAAGCACTGTGATGTGATGTGAGATATGGCTGAGTGAGCACGAATTGAATGGAAGAGCATCACAAAAGTTGCAAAAACACAGGTAGAGTGATCATTCAGCTGTGCCTTGCACCCCACTTATCGCACCGGCATGGAACATCTGTATCTGTTGGTACCTAAAGGCCTACATGGCGGGAAACATGGTTTACTGAAAAATGGCTTCAAGGAGACTGATTTCAATAACTCTGTTGCTCACGGCATGAAACTACAAGGTCATTCCAAAGGAATGTGGTTAGACTGAATGGCCTGGCAATGCAGCGGGCACATTGTATCCTGAAAATGACATGCATGTATAAATCGTGGACTCACAGTGTCACGTTTGAACCACATTTACAACCAGTAACAACTTGTGTGAAAAATGGAACACTGGAGTGACTGTCCACTCTATGTCAGTGTTTTGCAACTTTTGAAAATTAGCACCCCTCTTCCATTCAATTCGTGTTCAGTCGGCTATAACATAACTCACAGGACCGTGCCTCATACAGATTGTGTTTCAGATTTACATAAAGTTTCGTCAAAATCTATCCAATATCTCATAAAATATTACCGAATATATTAGGGGAAGTGTACCTTTAATTCAGGTAGTAATAATACATATGGTAAACAGGAGGATGTGGGGCTTTCTTGCTTCTTTTATTTCAACTTTCTGACTGATTCTGAGACTACCTATACAGCAGAGTGCTCTGCCTATCATTAGCTTATGTCAGCTTCCGGTGGGTAAGACATGGTACCTCTTATCGTGGACTCACGTGTCATTGGGCAACCCCCTTTACTCGCACAGTTGGGTCATGCAAACGGAAAATCTTAAGATTACATAGAGTAATGCCCTAAATAATCGACCCCTTAACCACAGCAGAATTATGGGTAAAGTGAGAGCTTTCCATTGAATGGCAATTAACAAGCCATATTTCCGAATAAATCCTGAAAAGTTATCCATAATTATGCTGTGGTTAAGGAATTGATTACTTTGGGCATTACTGTACATTTATTACTTTCGACATATCACTGCTGACCACTAGCTTGATAGATTTGTTGATCTGGCTTCACTTTCTATTGTCTGTATGTTGGCTCATATAACAGATAATCCACCTTTATGTTTTATGACCAGATACATGTAGTTCACATCACATAATTATAGACACGGATGGCCTTCATTATTGGTCACAATTTAGAAATAACAGTTACCAAATTATGAAAATTTTCCCAAGAATATATACTAGTAGTATAGTATAATGATAGTATGAATGCGATATTATCCACAAAACACACTTTGTGTGAGCCAAGAGTTTGTTTATATACAGCACATAATTAGTGGGCGATAAGAAAAACACTCAACACCGAGGCAATTTTTCAGGAAAGTGATTCACGGTGACCCATTCAGGAGCAAAATCTTGAGAGGCGAAAATTAGCGAGCTCTATATATGTATGTTAAAAACAACTGGGTGGCATTTCTAACCAAAGTTCAATTATTGGGGTCTCCCTACTGTTGAGTCTTTGGCTAATCACATATACTCTTTACATACTGCTTGTTGGTGTTTGTTTACATAGCAGAGTACCAACATGACAATAACAAGCAATTTACGCGATAGTTTTGATTGTTAGAAGAAAATTTTTTGTTTATATTATAATATTCTTTATGTTTATGATGGTTTTAACGGAATTGAATATTTTAACAGCAATACCCACTGCCAACACTTTCCGTATCTTTAAACAAGAAGGTCAATGACTGTGAAGACACTCACCTGACTGTAAAGACTGAGAAAACTGGGACTCTGAAGACCTTCAGAGTTAGTACTTGTCAAAATCACTTAAAAACAAGTAGTTCTGAAGAGGGTCATAGCTAGAGGGTCTCCTATGAGCAGTGGGGTGTCCACCTTGAAATTTTTAACTACATGGTCCTGATCCTCCCCACCCACATAGTCCATAGTCTGCTCTCTCTGAACTGAAGCAAACACACTCCCAAGTTCGTAAAATTCCTTTGCATATGTTCTTCAAGCTTTCCTAACTGTTACAAAGTTCCAACCTGACATGCCTCCTTTTTAATGGTGGACCCCATTCAAACAATTGTTTATACCAACTCTCCATAGGCCATGTACACCAAAACATCATTTCTTGACTGGTCAAACCCATTTTAACAAATTAGTTAACACAAGGACCCTACATATAAACTAACAAGACAGTCAAAGACTGTGGGGTCGCTCACCAGACTGCAAAGACCGATAAGACTGGGACTCTTGAGACCATAACAGTCAGAACTTTTCATAATCACTTTAAAAGAAGCGGATCTACACAGGATATGTGGCTAGAGAGGCTTCATGTCGATCAGCGAATATCTACCTTTAAATTACCAATGGAACACTACAGATCCCCCTCCAGCTCAACATATCCCCTCCTGACCGGGCTCCAGATTCCCAAGTCTTAGGTTAGAATTTCACAACTGACGTCTCAAACTTTCTCAATTGTTCGAAATTTCCAATCTCACAAGCACCGTTTTATAAACTATTTAGACATGTTTGAAGCCCAATTATCCATGAACCCGAAAACAACATATATATGTCAAGATTAATCAGTCAGGTAGTTCCAAGGTAGATGTTTTAAGTGAAGTCCCCATAGCCCCGTCATTTCTTGACAGGTTGACCTCATGTTAACAAATCTGAATCTCAGTCACTAAAGGATCCTCCATACTATATGTAAGCTAAATAGTCCAACCTCTCTTGAGAAGACATTTTTAAGTATTACTATAGAGACATACAGTTATGTCCCTGGTCCCAGTCTATTTAATCTGGTGACCCCATCTGAATAAATTTGAATCCCAGATACCAAAGAACCCTTCATACTAAATATCAATAAAATAGACCTGATGGTCTGTGTGAAGGAAGCATATTAAGAGGAAAACTTTCCTTTGCTTGACCCCTAGTTGACAAGTTGACCCCATTTAAAACCAATGACCCCATTTGAAAAAAAAATCTGAACTCCAGGTCACACAAGGACTGTTCATACCAAATATGAACCCGTTCAACCTGATGGTACAGCAGAAGAGGTAGTTTTTAAGAATTACTATGGAGAGCAAGAGTTATGGCCCTGCCTTCATAACCATTTGATAGAGTGACCTCATTTAAACAAATATGAATGTAAGTCACCTAGGGAACATCTACACCAAATATGAACCCATTCAGTCTAGAGAAGATGTGAGCTCAAAAATTACATTTCATTGAACAAATCTGTAAATCACCCCCCCCCCCCCCCCCCCCAACACAGTGGCGACATCCCTGCAAGAATATGACATACATCATTTATTTGGATGCCTATTGCCTTAACAAAATTACCATGACCTGGAAAGCCAGTGCATTCTCTTTTATATGGGAGGCTTCCCATGGGAGCATATATAAGAGAATGCACAAGCACAGGGTCTCACCAGCACAACTCTGGTCATGAAATGGTTAATATTAATAGTAAAAATAAACTTTATCTTTCAAACAGGCAATTTGTATCTGAGATAAACATGGGATAAAATTCCATTCATATAGCCACTATCAGCAACAAGAATGTCTGGGAGACCTGTTGACATGAAGATAATTAATGATGGCACAAACATTTGCCCAGTGATACCAATGTATTGTGTTACTCCTACAGCTGTGTTCAAAACAAGGATTTACATCCACACCTAAATATTTAAACCCATTTGGTCTTTAATATGTATCTGGAGAAGAAAACAATTGATGGACGGATAGAGACATAATGACAGATGGATGGATGGGAAAACAGTCTGACATAGATACTGACAAATTCAATCCAATATACCCCCCCCCCCCCCAAGTTTTCTTTTCAGGGTATAATGAGTTCAATTGGATACTGGTGGTTAAGAACATAATATTCGAACAGCCAAGCCTGAACATAGTGTCTGACATTTGCACAATGAGGTCCCATAAGGGTGAATTTAATGACACAATCCTGCAATGCGGGCTAGCATCACCAAATTCACCCTCTGAGGACCTCATTCTGTGTAGGCCTCAACTGCTATGGGAGACATAGCATTAGATTGAAGTTCTCCAGTTAAAGTTGGTGATGTGCACCCACTGGGCACCTCAATTATGCATTTTATATTCACAAATTAGGGGATATAGAAACTAAATAGAAGGGAAAAAGTAAGTAAAAATGTCAATTTAAGTGCCTATATACTTCCCAGAAGATGAGGCTTAAGCAGAATGAGGACCCTGGCTAGTGTATTTGGTGATGCTAGACTGCTGTGCAGGGTAGCATAACTAAATTCACCCTCTGGGAACCTCATTCTGCAAATGCCAGACACACTAAATTCAGGTTAGAGAACAATAATTTGTTTTTATTTTAATAACACACATTGGCATGAGTGCTGTCTGGTGCATTAAGTTCACACCTGTCAGCCTGATAAACATCTCAATTGATGCCTGTGTGTGTATTTATATTAACTCTCTCTGTCTGTAGCTAATACAATTGACTTAATATGCTGGTGGGGGAGATCCTGTGAGTTAGGAAATGAGATAGGGTGGAATGCTGTTGGTTGGGGGCAGGGTGGGGTTCTGGGTCATGTGGGGGGAGGGTGATAATTTTTTTTGTATGTTAAATTGATCAAGGAGTTCCTGAATTTTTTATTATTTTTTTGGGAATTATGGCCCTGCCTGCACCCGAATTTGACCCAGTGACCCCATTTGAACAAATCTGAACCCCAGTCATTCAATGACCCCACATACCAAATATAAACTAAATCGGCACAATGGTTATAGACAAGAAGTCGTTATAAGAATTACCAAGGAGGAATATAGTTATGGCCCTGGTTTCGCAACTGTTTGACACAGTGACCTCATTTGAACAAATCTGAATGACAGTCACCTAGGGAACATCCACACCAAATATGATCAAAATACAAAAATGTAATTTTTTGGTTTTTAGAGTTATGTCCCTGGCTCTGCCCCTAATGACCCAGTGATCCAATTTGAACAAATCTGATTCCCAGTCACCCAAGGTCCCTCAGTACCAAATATAAGCTAAATCGGCCCAATATTTTTGTAGATGAAGTCATTGTAAGAATTACTATGAGTTATGGCCCTGGTTTCTCAACTAATTGACCGGGTGACCTCATTTGAACAAATCTGAACACCAGTCACCCAAGGACCCTCCATACCAAATATTAGCTAAATCGGCACAATGGTTATGGACAAGAAGTTGTTGTAAGAATTACTGTGGAGGAATAGAGTTATGACCCTGGTTTGGCAACTATTTGACCCAGTGACCTCATTTGAACAAATCTGAATGAGAGTCACCTAGGGAACATCCACACCAAATATGAACCAATTTGGTATGATGGTTTCAGAGGAGAAGATGTTTTTAAAAAAGTTGACGGACGGACAGACGGACGGACAGACAGACGGACGGACGACGGACGAGGAGTGATGACTATAGCTCCACCGGAGACTTCGTCTCAGGTGAGCTAAAACAGCATGATGGCTCTTGAGGAGGAGCAATTTTAAGAATTACTATGGGGGAAGAGTTATGTCCCTGGTTGTGTCACCAAGCCATATTCCCCCATTCAAACTATTTCCTATTTACTTTACTTCATATTCATTTCTTCTCAAATCTGTTCATTACTTTCAATCAATCATGCCTCAATTGTTCTTTATCTTTATCATCTTAACTAGAGCTTGCCACGTTAATTGCTAATTCTCCAATTAAGCTTCATATAACTCTTATCAATTGACATAAATCTTTACACCTATTATTCTAAATGTCCAGGTGGCAAGTCCTGCTGTCAATTAGTATGCTTCAGGCTTTCACACTTCTTTGGCTAATCAAATCTATTGTTTCACCAAGTTGTATATATATATAAAAACTTCTAAATGTAAGTTAAGGAATTCATCTTTAGACTTCACTCTTCACGGCACCCGGTTCTTATTCTCTCTTCACGGCACCCAGATTATATTGCATTTCATTGGCACCCGATAGGCTGTTCAATACTTGTGTACCTAATATATGCTTGGAATTCAACAATAAATACTGTTATTACTATATGTCTGGAGTCCATTGATCATCTTCATATCAAAACCTACCAGAGCTAATTGACCCCGTGATATCAAATTCCAGTCCGTGTTAGTTGCACCCCTAATTGACCTGGTGACCCCATTTGAACATATCTGAATCCAAGTCACACAAGGACTTGCTAAATATGCTAAATGGTTCTTGAGAACATGTTTTAAGAATAACTATTGAGGGAAAGAATTATGTCTCTTGCTCCACCCCTATTTGACCCAGTGATCCAATTCTGAATCAAATCTGAATCCCAGTCACCCATACCAAATATAAGCTGAATAGGCATGATGGTTCTTGATAAGACATTTTAAGAATTACAATGGATGGACAAGTTATATCCCGGGCTCCGCCCTTATTTGACCCGGTGACCCCATTTGAACAAATATGTATCCCTGTCACCCAAGAACCCTCCATACGAAATATAAGTTAATAGCCCCGATGGTTCTTGAATTGAGAAGATGTTTTAAGAATTACTATGGATGGAAAGAGTTACTTCCCTAGCTATACCACTTTTTTACTCTGTGACCCCATTTAAACAGAACTGAATTCCAGTCACCATCCACATCAAATATCACTAAATTATTCATCTCAGTTTCCCATATGTAATTGCCTGAGAAAACAGGTATTTATTTTAATGGTCTAACTTGGGAGCTAGTTTGTTATCACAATCCATAGGTCATTTATATACAAACTCTCTACTAGGCAGAGAGCTCTGGGATATAAATCAACAGAGCTGTCACTCCAAGCAGATTTTGTTAACACTGCCATCTCATTAATTACTTTATAATCACCTCAGCCAGCACAATGTGTCTTCTATATGGTGTTAAGTAAATATTCTCTGTTAACATGCACCCTCCTCATATCTCATATCTTATGTAGCTCTGAGTATCTGCTGTTTGCATGTCCTTGATTTTAGACTGATTTAAACCAAATTTGGTTTGGTCATCCTGGTTGATGTTAAAATGGTGTTAGTTTTTTAATGGAGCAAGGAATTAAATCTAAATAAAAATGAATGATTATCAGTTGATTATGTTATTGAACACATGGGAATGATTCTCTGTTTATTATGTTACTGAACACATGGTAATGATGTTTATTGAACACATGGAAATGATTAGCTGGGGATTACGTTATTGATCGCATGGTAATGAGTAGTCGGGGTTTTGAAACATGGGAATGATTCACATGTGATTATGTTATTGAACACAAGGGATTATGTTATTGAAATCATGTGAATGATTAGCATATAATATTGTGTATTTGTAAATGAAACCAACCTGCCATGGCGATATGACTTCTTTCTTTTCCATATCCCTGCCAAAGTGGATACTCATAATTATTATTGGCAGATACGCAAATCGTTCACGATAAGTAATTCCTTGACCAGGATATTTATGTCATACCATCAACAAGATAACTCTAAAATCAAGTGGTAATAATAACCACTTGATTTTAGATTATTCATCTTCATCCGCAAGACCGTCTGTTTGACAAAGTGTTTCTGGGTCACATATTATTGACATCTCAAGAAATAACAAACTTAAAAAATGGATATCTGATCACTCTGAGCTTTGATAGGTGGATTCCTTGACTTGAATCAAATATTTTTTACCCCCGAAGCCAAAGAAATAGTAATTTAGAAGCATCTGATTGGATTGAGTACCTTTAAACAATCATCTGTGGAGAGTTATCTACCTTACATGTATCTAAACCACCATATGTGTGGAGTTGTCTACCTTATATGTATTAAAAGATTACACTGGTGTATTTTTTTCTCAGTCTTTTTTTTTGGTGGAGGCGGCCCTTAACTGTAGTTATGGTGATTCATGCAATTGATTATTCCATTATGGATTATGCAGTCTGAATCATTAATCATCTTTCATGTGACGTCACATGAGGGACTACCAGCGACACGTAGTGTCAAACTTGAAATTTGACCTACTGATTGCTTATACAGAAACGGCTGAAAATGTGTACATAATAATAATAATAAATTAGGGGATAACAGTGTGGTGTTTTGTGATTTCGGAAAGGTACATGGCGAATATACTGTAGCAAATTTAGTTAATGAGCGACGGAGCCGGAGCCCATTAACGGGTATTTGCCACAGTATATTTGCCATGTACCTTTCCGAAATCACAAAACACCACACTGTTATCCCCATTCTAAAGCTCTTCGAACCGAAATACGTTATTTAGACAAACAAATGCCTCGTAATTATCAAGGAAATGTGCGGCCATAGAAAACACTCAGCCAATTCAAGACTTTTTATTTTAAATTTAATGCGCTAGATAAAATATAGTCCCTCAATTACCATCGCTCTTATCGTTAAAAATGCTGATAAACCTGAAAGAAAAATTGCCACCTCAAATAGAAATAAATAATGTCTTTTTCAGATGTTTACTACTTACAAATTGCGGTTTGCATTTAGTATTTTTACCGCTAACTTGAAGTTGAATAGAAACAGTGGGGAATTGTTTACTCAATGCGATGTATTTCATGTTTGTGGGGTCTTGCCTCACTATAACCCAGTCAAAAAAGTGCTGCTTATGATGTGTTTGAGTTTTAACAAATTGCACCATATTCACACTGAGCAGAACATATTTGAGCTCAGCTATGTTGTTATCTGATTCCAAATCATAATGTAGGTTCACATCGCCGAATAGGATAAGATGGCTGTTTACTGTCAGGTTCTGCTCGATGAGTTTTTAAAACTTTTTAATGAATGTACTAACTTTCAGTAGATTCTTCTTGTTAGGTCTATATATACACACGCACACAACGGGCTGTGCTGATGTCCTGATATTCAACAATCGCTTCGAATGTCAGAAAATGGGATATTGCACTCCAGTTGATAACAAAATTGTTCTTGTGAATTACGGAAATTCCGCCGCATGTTTTACCAATCCGCGGCGAAGATATCAACAAGAATCACTCTGGTGTTAATTTGTTTAATTCGTCTTAAACATATGGGAAATATGACCCGGGGAATCTTATTATATAGGTCCCATTGTCATCAGATGTCTTAAAAGGGCACTAATATTTAATTAAATAATCAATTATATACCCAAAATGGTTGCAATCTGGTCAGTGAAAATTGAAACACAGGGAAATATTGACCCGTAGGGTGTTATGAGATAGATGACGTTGATCTCAGACAACGTAAAGGGGCATATATGAGTAATATGGAGGAAATTGGTACAGATGAGTCACCTGACCAGTGGAATGGCATGGGATAGGCGCATCTTCTCATGTTCCAGACAAGAATAATGGCTGAGAATAACACATACTTAACTTTGACCTCAGATGAATTAAAGTGAAACTAATAGATTATATGATCAATACAGAGCAATTATTATCATTTCAGAAGATACGTGGGAAAATCGGTGGCCGATTTTTAAATAACAGTCTAATACATGTACCTCTATCCTGATTCCATTTATGACATGTATAAACACGACGCAACATACATGTAACCTCTGACTAATACTCTTCCTATCATGCAATTGTTTTACCACTAATTTCCCTTTATTAGTGTTGAAACGATTAATCGACTAATCGAAATCGACGCGATTATTGAATTAGTCGATTCCGAAATCGGCTAGTCGACTAGTCGGAACACACCCACCACCATTATGCCATCGCGAAAGCAGTGCCGTTGCTGCCATTACCGAAATACTGGTCAATGTAAACAATCAGGCTATCGAAATACACAATCACAATTAGCTTGTTAAAGCCTTCTTTGTTGTCCCTTTGATGCATAACTGCTTTCAGTACTTGGTGGTCATGCACGAGCGCGAAACCCAATGACCTCAACTCAATGTATTTGTCGGTGCTGCGGCGGCTTATTCTTTGAAGTTGAGACGGCCGGCTTTGATAATCAACTTCAAAGAATCTATTTCGGCGTGACGGAATTGATCTGAGTGATAACTGGTCAACGTGTTTGCAGGTGTGCAGGACTCAACTTCAATCAAGTTAGTTGCGAGGTGACATTATTAAGTTTAATAACAAGTCCAATATATTATAGTTTATTGAAGCACTATGTCAGTATACCTTTAAAGTTTATTTCTAAAATTGTGTGATATGTTTTACAACCACCATATGCATCAACTGACGCATGGGTGAGCGTATACGATCGCACGTTCTAGATATATTATATTATAGATATAAATATAAAGCCAACCGCGGTCGACCATGCTATGCATCAAATAGCGTCGCGTATTTCGAACTAAACTGGCTAGTCACTTCGGAAATCCCACGTCGTTTATGGACTGTGTTTGTGAAAAATTACAATGTATTTTAGAACCTCAAACTTAAATCCTTCGCGGAATTGGGCGGTGACAAAGCTGTTCCCAGAAACGTAATCTGGATGACGCAAATTCCTGGAATCGGGCTAAATATAGAACTTACGACATCGCATTGACATGTACTATTAACATCACCGGTCTGCGCAGTTTTATTTCTGAAACTGACATGATCGATTGTGTATACGGGGACTCGCGAGTAAAATTGTATATATTGCAGGCCTCAGCTCACAAGGCGACTCAGGCGAGATTTTCGCCTTACTGTCGCTGACTTCGCCCTATCGTCGCTCTAAGGCGAAATCGAAGTCGCCTTCAATTTTTCTTAATATTGTTTTTTTTTTTTTTTCTTAATTTTTTTTCTAGTTTTTTTCCCAGACATGTCCGTATATAGATGAATTGTGGCGGCCATCCCAAAAAGAAACGGACGATGCAGAGACAAAGTCCCAAGTGTTTAAAATAAAATATGACCTATTATTTTGTGTTGTTATTCAGTACGCCGTTGTTCCCTTTGCGGCAATGAATGTTAATCACGAATGTTTTGACACGCTGAAAACACGATGAGATGTTAGCAACTTAGCATCTGTGTTGTTATTGACCATCGTGAGTGTCACAAATAATGTTTTAATTAACTTAAAAGACCGCTGTCCCGCATTTCAGATATAAAACAAATACGACATTATTAGAGTATGTACCAGGCGCTTCGGAAGTTCGTTTCGGTAACGCGTTGCACTTTTTGAAGAGACCGCGTCACACTTTTTGACGGAAGAGACCGCTTCCGTAAATAAATAAATGTCAAGTTTATTGCTTTAATCGGATTATACCAGTGATGTTGGCATTAATTAAGGGAGGCCATTAATTAATAAAAGCTTTAGCAATAAAACTAAAAGCTTTTGCAACTCCTTTGTTAGTTAATCCTTATTGTTTATTTTAGCGGACACCCACATTACAGCCGTGACAAAATTAAACTTTCAAAGTTACAACTTACAATTTACATGCATCATGATTCAGACTGTACAATCTGACAATAGTCAATACTACAAACGTATCTTCCAGGCTGCAGTCTAGGAAATAATACTTCTTCCATTTAGTTAAAAAATTAACTACTACTGTAACTTGATAATTGTCTTGCTTAAATGATAGCTACACAAAACATTTCCAAAAAATTTAAATGTAAAATAACAATTAGGCTAATTTCAGATAAAGTCAAATTTTTTTAGTTTTATTTCTTATTTTATGTTTTTAAATTTGTTATTGATGTTATAAAATAAATTCTAATGCACTTAGGCCAATATACCCCCGGAAACACCACATATTTGCGGGGGGTTATTCATTCAATAACCTGTCGCAATGTATAGTCCGGTTCACCGCTTCAATGTTAGATATTCCTACGCGCCAATATTGCCGTTAGCTGAATTCCTAATCTCGACCTGGACTAGATACTGGCTCTATGACGCTCCGACGCTCTGCTCTGTTCGCCGTCATGAGAGACCAGCACAATCCATCCGCCATTTTGAAAAAGGGAATTCCCTGTCCAATCAGAAAATAGCATCCCGTTACTAATGTACTGTGACGTAATAATGGCGGATGGATTGTTCTGGTCTCTCATGACGGCGTGCATAGTGTAACGACGTAGTCTCATAGAGCCAGAGTCTAGTCCAATCTCGACCATGCCAAATCCAGCTCCGCTCAATGTTCCGTTTCACTCCATGACGTCACCCTTACGCAGTACATGCCGGCGACGTTACGGAGTAGATTATAGAGTTGGCGCCCGGTCTACTGACTTCCGTTACTAGCTCGTTGCTATATAAACAAACCAGCTACGTCGCTTTTTCGAAAATTGACAGTTAGTACATTCGCCCTGTATACATGTACAAAAGACCACACCGTTATATCCCACAAATGTCCGTGTCTCGATATCATTTGACCCCAAATTTCTTGACATGAACCGCGACAGACATGCACGGCGTGAAATACATAGCATTGAGTAAACAATTTGCCATTGTTTCAATTCAACTTCAAGTTCGCGGTAAAATCGAAACCGCAATTTGTAAGTGGTAAACATCTGAAACAGACATCAAGTACATGCAAGAACTGATTGTTGTGCATATTTATTTCTATTTGAGGTGGACATTTTTCATGTTTATCAGCATTTTTAACGATAAGAGCGATGGTAATTGAGGGACTATATTTTATCTAGCGCATTAAATTTAAAATAAAAAGTCGTGAATTGGCTGAGTGTTTTCTATGGCCGCACATTTCGTTGATAATTACGAGGCATTTGTTTGTCTAAATAATGTTTTTAAGTTCGAAGAGCATTAGAATGGGGCTAACAGTGTGGTGTGTTGTGATTTCGGAAAGGTACATGGCGAATATACTGTGGCAAATACCCGTTAATGGGCTCCGGCTCCGCCGTCGCCCATTAACTAAATTTGCCACAGTATATTCGCCATGTACCTTTCCGAAATCACAAAACACCACACTGTTATCCCCTAAGCGATAGTTGAAAATTGTCAATTTTCGGTAGTCTCCACTTCTCCCTGAAGTCTCCCTAAATTTCCTGAAGTCTCCCTAAATTTCCTGGAGGGAGACTTCAAGTCTCCCTGTTCTGAACCCCTAGGCTGAGGCCTGATATATTGTATATATATTTAAAATGTACCATGCACGAGAGACAATTATGTACGCGATCAAATCAAACAGTGAAAACAGGTGCGTTTTGGCGGGAAAATGACTGTCCGTGATTAAGCTATGTCATATCGTGACCTTGCAATGAATACAAGGAACAACATTGTGTACGCAATGCATGGCCCATTTTTAATATATGCGGACTCTATATATACAGGGAACTTTACCACATTCCGTGGCCGATATATGTACATGACATCTGCGAGCATAAAAGGCTTGTACGCACTACAGCTGTTATAACATTTATTTTGTAACTTTTGTTTGACTCTGTCGGAGATGAAGTTCGTTTCTCAAAATATCTTGCATTTCTTCATGTATTACGCCCGTTTGTGAAGTCAATCGCTGACAAGCAAACTGGGCAAGTTCGAAAACAACGATGTTCGATTGTACGTAAGAACCGGTACGGCCCTGTAGACCATACCATATCAATTTTAAAGGAACATTTTTACACAAAACATATAGAATAAAGCACCGGTTTCTGATTGTTGCACGCACTTCCACTCCGTAATCCGTAGCGTTTCCGCGATAGATCAGGTGTTTGTCACCACCGCTTAGATACATACATCAACTGGATGGTAATTTTGTTGTCATAAAACATCATATACCTGGGACAAATTAATAACCTATTAACCTTCAGTGATATGAAGCCAAATAATCATGACAAATAGTGTTAAATCACGTCTTGCTTTGCGTTCGAAAATGCTAAATTGGTTACCGCAAATTATATACGTATATGAGCACAAAACGGTAAGTTTCGGAAGAGGTCCGACTAGTCGACTAGTAGTCGATTCACTCTGGCGACTAGTCGATTCCCCAAAACCACTAATCGTTTCAACACTACCCTTTATTGATCATATTATTTATTTATTCCGCTTTTCTCATCTGGTGTCAAAGGAAAGTAAGTAATGCTTTATTCTCAGCCAGTATGCGCCTATCCCATGGCATTCCCCTGGTCACATAACCCACCTGTACCAATTGTTTCGACATAAGGAACGCTCTTTATTGATCATAGTTGCATCTTTAAGTTGTCTGAGGTGAACGGCATCTATCTCATTATACTCTGCAGATCAATTTATCCACGTTTTTCAATTTTCACCGACCAGATTGCAACCATTTGGGTATATAATTATTTTTTTAATTGAATTAATTATTAGTGCCCTTTTAAGACATCTGATGTCAACGGGCCTATTTAATAAGATTCCTGGGTCAAATTATGTAAAAAATTCAGCTACGAGGGTCCATCCATTTCTGTATAAACAATCAGTAGATAAAAGCAAATTGCGACAGCCTTTCAAGTTTGACACTGTGTGTCGCTAGTAGTCCCTCGTGTGACATCGCATGAAGGGAGATTAACGATTCAGACAGCATAATCCATAATGGAATATTCAATCACAAAAATCTTTTCGGCAACGTGCTCAGTGGATTAGCAGGCATCAATAATGACTGATAAAAACTACACCGGTGTAATACTTTACTAACCCCTTCCATGACTGGAGCTTCCTGAAATTTTGCGAAAACCCTGTGTACAAAATATTAGATCTGAATCGAAGACTCTTGTCCGGAAATGCTTCTATCGATTAATATTCATTTTATTTCGAATATTTTATTGTCTAAAGAGGTGTGGTTGTTTAGCTAACGAACAAGAGTGGTTACTGTTAACAGAGGCCAGAAATTTTATGGTGTAATTTTGTCACAAATAAACATTAATTATACTCATTATCGCTTATAACTACAGTATGGAATAAAACAATACAACCAATCAATCTGGGACATTTGACGTTCAGTACGTAGCCATAGGAACAGCCTAATGCTCTATCGCTATATGGTATCACCCGAATAATCTGTTCTAAAAATAGACAAATAAACGGTCCCAATAAAATATTCGAAATAAAATCAATATTAATTGATAGAAGCATTTCCGGACAGGGGTCTCCAGTTCATATTTATTATTTTATACCCACGAAACTATTTCAAATTTGTTTTTTAAAGAGATAATCCATCTTTAATGTACAGTACATACAATAGATGTCCTGACTGTGCTCAGTGAGTAATCCGTCTTAATTTAGTTTACCAATTTTGTAATAATTGAATATTGATTCCATAAAAATTATTACCATCCCCCATATCCTACAATTTTATTCCATTTCATCTCATTTTGAACCTCAATCATGAACGATCTATGACCTCATCTCCTCAAAACATTGCACAGATATATAATACATTCCATTTTATTAGCTGAGCGATGGACTAATATTATTACTAGTATGTTTCTTCTTTTCTACGAAACAAATGAAAACATTCTATATTTATTTAAATAATTAAAATAATTCTATGATTTCTTTATATCCTCTGGTTTTGGGGACAGCAGGAAGACAGCCTTTACAGGTTATGCCGTACCCAATAACTCATTGTTTGTATACGTTAATTGTGTAAAAATATATGTTATATTGAGTTATGAATAAATAATGATAGTCATAGTTAAGTTGTACAACTCCTACCAGTATTGTCCCTATGACCTGGTGTATTTACGACATGTGAGATATGAACTTACATTAATGTATGAGGCATTCACAAACTGCGTATCACCTGGGAGGATCACTCTTGTGTGGTCATCTGTAGAAAGTTAGAGATTAATATTAACAATACTCACAATTCAAGCAAAGAATACAGATACATTTGGATTTTATTGATAATTAGAAAGCAATCATAATGTAAATTTGAGGGAAAATGCTTCTGAGATTAATGACCATTTGTTTTTTTTCCTGTTTTCTAAAATTCAGATGTTTTTCATGACTCGATCCCTGTTAAAACTCAGGTTAATTCATGTTTTTCACGACTCCCTGTTATGCACCAATGGCTCCATGTTATCCGAATGGAACAGGATGATGACATTCACATTCGAATATTACAAATGAAAACATCTGCAGAATGTTATATATATATATATCAATAATAACAATATTTATAAAGATCGCCTCCTATAGGATGATATATTGGCTGAACTTGTATTGTGGTATGTTCACCTTTATTTCTACCCACTAAATCATTGAACAGAAACAGGAATACAGCTGACATATTGATAATACAAAGCCCAGGTAAAAAACTAGTGAAATATTAAAGTGAAAGTGTCAATGACACTGTAGCTCAACTTGGCAGGGAATAATTTCATGTGTTACAGTTAATGGACAGATTAGGAATGCAGAAAGTTGAAATGCCATGTTTTCAATAAAATTGAAAAAAAAATTTATGGCTACCATCTAGCGGCCGGTCATTATGAAATTTGGCGATGATCGGATGTGGGATATGGTCTGTAGATGTGCTAAAGGATTTAGTCAAGCAACAAGTAAAATCCAAGATGGCTGCCGGTGCCATGTTTTTTTTATGAACTTCGGAAAAATTAGATGACTCCCATCTGATGGACATCCCGACAATCCATATGAAGTTTAGTGACAATCGGACAAGCGATGACGTCTGTAGGATGTGCCATAGGATTTAGTCATACAATGAGTAAAATCCAAGATGGCCACTGATAGCTCCAATCTAGGTTACACTGGTGTAAATGTTTTCCATAGGCCTCAGTGCTAAAGTTTTAGCGTATAGTGTTGGCAATATAAATGTTGGGTCCAAAATTTTCTTTAAATCTGAAAAATTGACATTTTGGGAAACTTTTTACACAAAAAAATCATGTCTGTCTAGCAGGGAATTCGCCTTTAAATCTTATGTTTTCGTAACTAGTGTCAGAACCGCATAAAAAAATACAGTCATATTTTAGACCACACCAAAAAATTCAAACTTCACTACAAAGGGTTAATTCCTGTGCCAATGGTTATTTTACCTATGGGAAATCATAGGGAAGAGGTGTGGCGATTTTTTTATGTGAAAAGCACACAAGGCTATTGACCAATCAGGGCCCAGTGTCTATTTTATTCTCTCCTATATATTCCTCCCGCATCCGCCAGATGTCACTCGGAACCTTATTTACACCAGTGTAACCTAAAGCGATAGCCCGCTTTTTCGCGGAATAATTGTAACTCCCTACAATTCTTCAGAATTGCCCATCAATCGAAAAAATGTGTTCAAAAACAATATCACTTCTGTGGTTCTTTATTTATCACACACAATTTAACCCCACCCCCTTTAACAAATTATTCATCAAAAAAGCACAATTTTCCACCACCAGTCATATTCAGGCCCCATTTTCACTCAGTTTTAGGGGTCTGGTGTTGCAAACTTGGATCAGCTATGGAAGACTGTTCAATATTCTTTCCATGAGAGAACTTCTGGTGATGTGAGGTCATTGAGTCCAGATCTGATCAGCTGAGCATCAAGCGCATGACTTTATCAGCACATTGAAGAATAAAATATGACATTTTCAGGTCTGCAAGGGTGATCCAAGATAACTGGATGTGGGTGTATATTGAATTAGTTGAATAAAGATATGCTCTCTTTGAATTGCTGGAGCATTTTCTTAAATGTGTCCAAGTTTTAGTGCTATTAACCTTCAAATGACGATACCCACCAGTGGAAATGACACACTTTTATGATATATATCTGTATATCACTGGCTATAAAATCCAAAATACTTGTTAAATTAGATTCTTATAACAATTGATATATGTGCCGTTGACATGCCCATGTTATGGGTCATTTGCATTATCATGTGACTATTACCACCTTGAAATTTTTTGAAAATACCTTGAAAAATTGGCATTTTTTATGAAAAATCTTACTATTTTTTTGGCTGATGTAAGTGAAAGAAGGCATCAGCAGCAAGAATAGCCACATCAAGCATGAGATATTCATTGGACTGAAAGACCAGGCTCTGTAAAATGCATTAAAATGCTTTAAAGTGACTCCCAGGAATCAAAAATGATAAAAAGCTATTTTTTCCCTTTAGGTTACACTGGTGTAAATGTTTTCCATAGGCCTCAGTGCTAAAGTTTTAGCGTATAGTGTTGGCAATATAAATGTTGGGTCCAAAATTTTCTTTAAATCTGAAAAATTGACATTTTGGGAAACTTTTTACACAAAAAAATCATGTCTGTCTAGCAGGGAATTCGCCTTTAAATCTTATGTTTTCGTAACTAGTGTCAGAACCGCATAAAAAAATACAGTCATATTTTAGACCACACCAAAAAATTCAAACTTCACTACAAAGGGTTAATTCCTGTGCCAATGGTTATTTTACCTATGGGAAATCATAGGGAAGAGGTGTGGCGATTTTTTTATGTGAAAAGCACACAAGGCTATTGACCAATCAGGACCCAGTGTCTATTTTATTCTCTCCTATATATTCCTCCCGCATCCGCCAGATGTCACTCGGAACCTTATTTACACCAGTGTAACCTAAAGCGATAGCCCGCTTTTTCGCGGAATAATTGTAACTCCCTACAATTCTTCAGAATTGCCCATCAATCGAAAAAATGTGTTCAAAAACAATATCACTTCTGTGGTTCTTTATTTATCACACACAATTTAACCCCACCCCCTTTAACAAATTATTCATCAAAAAAGCACAATTTTCCACCACCAGTCATATTCAGGCCCCATTTTCACTCAGTTTTAGGGGTCTGGTGTTGCAAACTTGGATCAGCTATGGAAGACTGTTCAATATTCTTTCCATGAGAGAACTTCTGGTGATGTGAGGTCATTGAGTCCAGATCTGATCAGCTGAGCATCAAGCGCATGACTTTATCAGCACATTGAAGAATAAAATATGACATTTTCAGGTCTGCAAGGGTGATCCAAGATAACTGGATGTGGGTGTATATTGAATTAGTTGAATAAAGATATGCTCTCTTTGAATTGCTGGAGCATTTTCTTAAATGTGTCCAAGTTTTAGTGCTATTAACCTTCAAATGACCATACCCACCAGTGGAAATGACACACTTTTATGATATATATCTGTATATCACTGGCTATAAAATCCAAAATACTTGTTAAATTAGATTCTTATAACAATTGATATATGTGCCGTTGACATGCCCATGTTATGGGTCATTTGCATTATCATGTGACTATTACCACCTTGAAATTTTTTGAAAATACCTTGAAAAATTGGCATTTTTTATGAAAAATCTTACTATTTTTTTGGCTGATGTAAGTGAAAGAAGGCATCAGCAGCAAGAATAGCCACATCAAGCATGAGATATTCATTGGACTGAAAGACCAGGCTCTGTAAAATGCATTAAAATGCTTTAAAGTGACTCCCAGGAATCAAAAAGCTATTTTTTCCCTTTAGGTTACACTGGTGTAAATGTTTTCCATAGGCCTCAGTGCTAAAGTTTTAGCGTATAGTGTTGGCAATATAAATGTTGGGTCCAAAATTTTCTTTAAATCTGAAAAATTGACATTTTGGGAAACTTTTTACACAAAAAAATCATGTCTGTCTAGCAGGGAATTCGCCTTTAAATCTTATGTTTTCGTAACTAGTGTCAAAAGCGATTTTGGCAGCTTTAGCGCCCAGAACCGCTAGCGTCTGGTGGGGGCCAAATGGCCTGGAGGTCCCAAGTACCCCGACAACTCCACCAGATGTATCCCCACGAATTGGTTGAACCGTCGAGACGTAACCGGAGGAGCGTGAACTGGTCCTGCCCTTAGAACAGTTATCACACGTTCACATGTCTCTGAGGTACCTATGTATCACAATATACACATTGCGTATATATATTTATCACATAATTTGGCCATAAAAGCAGTTTCATAATTATCGGTAATAGACACGTTTAATATCAGCGCGTGCGATGACGTCACAGCGTTCTTCAGATAACTTGCGATCGCTGTAGTTTATGATTGTTGTTTTCGATGAATATTTCGCGTTGCTTCGGGTTTATTTGATCATGTGATAAAAGGTATCTCACACTCGTCCTATTTTATACGTAATTTATCAACCTCGTCCTCTAAATTCTATTTGAGCCTCGGTAAACCTCGGCTCAAATCGAATTTAGTGAACTCGGTTGATAAATTCCGTATAAAATAGGAACTCATGTGAGATCCTCTATATATAAAATGATATAATATATATATCCGGGGGATATATATATTAAGTTTTCCTCATGAGACCATGTCAGAAGGCCCTTCCAAAGCTGCGCCCATCAATCTAATGGTCGGAGCCAGATCACAGCTCCCTGTCATGATCCAACGTATCACTAAATATAGATATACAACCCCACAGAGAACATGTCTCATGTCTCTGAGGTACCTATGTATCACAAGATAGCATTGCAGAAACCCGGTGACACAAATCTTTCGCATATATAGATATATAAAATGATATCATAGATATATCATGGTGATATATGTCATCATGAGATCATGTCAGAAGACCCCACTAAAGCTGCGCCCAACAATCCAATGGTCGGAGCCAGAGCAGAGATCCCTGGCACAATCCAATGTATCATTAAAGATATATATATAGCCCCTCAGAGAACATGGCCGAACACCGCAGGTGACAAGAGCATCCAATGAGAAAGCAAACCGCTACTCTCAGGTGCCAAAACAATAGTGTCGGTACGAGTATTAATTTTGGAGAAATTTCCCAACGAGCACCATCCTTTGGAATGGAGACAGACAGCAAAATGTGCAATCACAAGTATTATGTTCAGCCTAAATCCACACACATTACTATTATTAGGCCATCACGACCACTAGGCACCTGAGAGCAGTCCGCGTTCCCAGCGGAATACCCACCGCGATCCGATTCTAAGAAATGAAGGTGCGCCTTCTACAACCGAAATCAGTTCAAATGATGTACAATGTAGTCAGATGATGAACACAGGTAAATTTTCACGGTCACCATACGGAATATTCAGGTCTGAGCCTCTGCCCCCCCCAAACATGCAGTAGAACGACCTAGGTGTGTGATAGGTCGGTTAGTGTGAAGCATGCAGCAAACTAGGGGAAGACCCGCTCTAAAAATGGCTCCCCTAGGAAGGAAACAAATGAAATTATCATCCTCCTAGTAAAGGATACACATCCCTTTTTAATGTTGTTTTTTAATTTTAATTTGAAGAGCCAAGATAGAGAGGAACTCCCCCGACCTAAGTGGTCCCGCTTATGGCATGTTTAAGGAAGAGAGGACAAACCCAGCATAGACCGAAATGCGCAGAGTTAGCAGCATGGCTTCAGGCCCTTATGATCGGGCATCTGTGCCATGGGGATGGGATCCACTCGTACGGGGTGGTCCCCTGCCTGCGTCTTAGGAAAGGTCGGTAATGCTGGTCAATGAGCTTCCTCGAAAGCTTAGCTGGACAGCGCAAACGTCTTTGCCTGTTTTATTGTCTATGTGCCAGATAATCAAATTGATATGGGCAATAGAAGTATGAAGAGCCATGCTGATGGCCTCTTGTCGGAAAGGCTATTGGCAGTGGTCGTGGGACACGTGACAATATAAATGCTTTCCATGTAAATATGCTTCATTCGTGTGTGAAGTATATTCGCCATATCAACGGTATGAAAGGTCGGGACACGTATATATTTGAAAATTCATTGAGACTCCAGCTAGTCCATGAATACCTTCAAAACACCTACCATGCCCTTTATGAACAATGCATGCTGTATTGGATGTACAGCCTGTTCTTGTACAAAGCTCACATTTGATATGGTTACTTGCCATAAATAATGTCTCCCCTCACCTTCCTCGTCTTGGAATACCACTGCTATTATATCGTTATTCATTGGGGAACGTCATCCAGGCCACGGTCGCCAGTTATTGCCAGTGGGCCAGTTACCTGGAGGGGTCAAGTCACCACGATTCTAAATACCTGTCAGGCTGGAATCATTCTCATAATTGAATCAAGAAAGGGAAAGGTTTTTCAAACCAAAGTATCTTCAAATATATTTGTAGATAGTGAAACCATGATTAAACACCGTCAGAGTGACGATAAGCTTCTTGCCTTACTCTAGAGAATACAAACCGGAGCACCCATGATTTGTAATTTTGTGTCCCAATTAGAGCCATATCCAGAATCGTAGTAACCCAGCCCCCCCCCCCCCAGATGTAAATTGTAATCAACTTTTAAGTTCAAATGTGACCAACACATCTGGATCAGTTGTATTGAACCATAAAACAACAAAGTATTATGAGAAAGAATGTTGTTCATAACATTATGATAGATAGCGTCAGTAGCGATGGTAATTATTGCTAAATAAATGTCCACGCGTAAATAAATTCCCACGAAATTAGGAGACTTCCGGTAGCGAATCACGTGGCATTTATATCTGACAAATTATATCATACCTTATAGGTTCTATAATAATTACATAGATGAATTGCTCACAATAAGCTATGCGCCTCGTAAGGCCTTGAAATGGCGGCTGATTATGGCGAAATGTCAATTTTCATATTCGAAAATTTTTTAAGTTCGCCGCCTGATCGAAAACCCGGACAATTTGTATGTTTGAAGCGAAACGGTCCGTGAATTCGAAACAATAATTCTAAAAACTAACGCGTAGGCGACCAGTAATTATTGTATCGATAAATTGAATTTGTTGTCTAGTTGTTAAACGACAAATTAGGAAAAATACTCCCTTAGACTTCCGTTCGGTTCGTAGCAGAAAATAAACTGACGAGATTCAATCGGTTATATTGGGACTGCGCATGCGTGACTGATTCCGAGCAAGCCACTGAAGACCGCGAGGGATCATAGGCGACCACAAAAAGTTAACCCCTTTTCTACTATGGTTTACAAACGCAGGACATATATCCATATAGTTCAGTGTGAACGGCTTCCTTTAGCGGAAATATTACTTGTTCCCATCTACATGTCAATGTCAACATAATAATAATCCAACCTAAGGTACGATCTGTTACCCGTGCCAAAGGATTTTGTCATGCAAAGAGTAAAACCCAAGATGGCTGCCAGCAGCCATGTTTAATGGCTGAATGACCCCCAAAATTACTCATTCCCATCTACATGTCAAAGTTAACATCCATGACAAATTTAATGATGATCCGACCAAAGGTACAACCTGTAGCAAGTGCCAAAGCTCTTTGTCATGCAAAGAGTAAATACAAGATGGCTGTCGGCAGACAGGTTTTATGGTCGAATGACCCCAAAAGGACTCATTCCCATCTGCATGTCAATATTAACGTCCATGACAAATTTCATGATGATCAGACAAACAGTACGGCATGTAGCCCTTGCTAATGGATTGAATTTTGAAATCCAAGATGGCTGCCGGTGGCCATGTTTTTTGGTCGTATGACCCAAATTGACTCATTCCCATCTACATGTCAATGTCAACAGCCATGACAAATTTCATAATGATCTGACAAAAGATACGACCTGTAGCCCATGCTAATTATGGAAATTGTTGATGGAAATCTCCATGCAAGTACACACGCACACACGACGGATACCAACCCATGGCAATAGCTCAAACTTTACAATGTAAAGTTGGGCTAAAAAAAACACATGAGTGTTCATACAATGGCGGATATGGTTGATGCTAATTATAGCAATGACCTAGTATAGATAAACACCAAATAGGAAGTAAATTACGGTAAGATAATTTATGCCGGTCTCTGTTTGTTTACAGTTCTCTCTTGATAAAACAAACTAAGGTCTAGTATAATGAGTAATTTATCAAAGAGAGCCCCCTATAATGCTTTAAATAATAGACTCCTCAACCACAGCAGAATTAAGAGTAATTTTTCAGAATTTAGTCGGAAATATGGCCTGTTGCCATTCATCGGAAAGCTCCCACCGAGAGCATTCCGATGAAAGAGAGCCCCCTATAATGCTTTAAATAATAGACTCCTCAACCACAGCAGAATTACCGGTAAGAGTAATTTTTCAGAATTTAGTCGGAAATATGGCCTGTTGCCATTCACCGGAAAGCTCTCACCGAGAGCTTTCCGATGAATGGCAACAAGCCATATTTCTGACTAAATCCTGACAAATTACCCATAATTCTGCTGTGGTTTAGAAGTCAATTATTTAGGGCATTACTGTATATTGACTTACACGTAATGTGGTATAGTCAGCTTTATTCCTACCTACTAAATCATTCAACAGAAACAAATTATCGATATGATTGCGCCACCGATGCTGCTGTGAACACAACAGAATCACAACAAAGAACTAAATTGGAGACAATTCAATCACAACAGTCCCTAAATTCTTGATTACAAGTTGATTCAAAGTAGCTAACTGCTAAAAACTAACACGTAAGAAAGGTGATGTAAACAACAAGTTCCTAGAATGTCAACAACGGATAATTAATATACAGTAATGCCCGAGGTATATGACCCTTTAACCATAGGAGAATTATGGGAAATTTTTCAGGATTTAGTCGGAAATATGGCTTGTTGCCATACATCAGAATGCATTCAACAGAAACAATTATCGATATTATTGTGCCACCGATGATCATGAACTGTCTCAAACTTACATTTGCTTCTAAATCCTGAAAACATTTCCCATAATTCTCTTGTGGTTTAGGGGTCGATTATTTAGGACATTACTGTAGCAAAGCTCAAGCCCTATCAATAGACCATTTTACAAATAACCAATTTAACTGTTGAATCATGGCATGCATTCTGTCCAAACAAAAGACCATGCGGCTCGACCCACATGCATTTACTATGGGAGATTCAGAGTGGGTCTATAAAACTATTAATAACTTTGTTTTTCCTTCATAGTTTTTGTGTAAAATTTTAAAGATATATCAGGGTGATATACTTCTTCCAGAATGTTAAAAGACATTTCTACTTTCTCATGAGACAATGCACATAGACATGTGTTATGAAATTATATGTACTAGTAAAGCTGCTAAACGAAATGCACTTAACCAAAATATGTAAAACATACCTGTCGACCGTTCCCTGGTTATTTAACAAAAGGAAAATAAAGTAAATAATAGCAGCGAAAAAACTGGCAAAATAAGAGTAAATTAAAAAAATTTAATTATGGTTTGGAAGTATACAATACAATGGTAATAAACCACAGAAATATAAACATGAGTCCTCAAATTGGCAACAAAGCCCTCAAAGGGGACCATGACTGCCAATATAACAAAACAATTATTCATTAATTCATATTATTTTGCACTATCATTTAATCGTGAATTAATTATTAAAGACAAATTATGGACTTATTCGGGTGAGTGAAACTGGAGGAATGTAGCATTCTACTAATATCACCGAAATCACTCCATAAAAAACATTGTCTGAACTATGTTCAATTGTAAATATTTACTTCTCGATTCGGGACACAACTATCGGCGATAAATTAACGCAAATGATTTCGCCATCGAGCATCACTGCATGTAATCAAAACATAAGAATGGCAGTATGTGTATATATTGTCAATTTGGATATAATATTTGTAAAAATAACAACTTTGAGCAAGAATATTCTCCATTTCTATTTGATCACCCAACCGGAGTGTTTCATATTACATTAAAGGGTAAAAATTGATTTGGAGAAAAAAACACCTGATGGTAAGCTAATATAATAGTTGCAAAGTAATTACAATGCAAATAAGCCAGGAAAGGACTAACTGAAGGAAAACTGCAAACTGGCAAAATGTAATATGCACCGGCCCATTTAATTCAGTACACCAAAAAGTCACAGCAGTGGAACAATACTGCACATACACTTTTTGTATTATTGTTATTCTGAATGTGGTAATAATATTTTTTTCAAATAGCTACCACAAAAAGCAACATGCAACCATTACCTTGGGCTCAAGTGAAAACACATATAATAAATAAAAAAATATATGAGTGATAAATACAAACTGTATTTGATACAGGTACGGTGCCGTAAAAACATGCAGAATTAAAACCAGAAACACCTGCAACCCGTAAACAAAATGAGTAAGAGAACTGATGATACAAACCCGTTTACAGTATTCTGTGATGTACAGCAATGCCCTAAGTAATCGACTCCTTAACCACAGCAGAATTATGGGTAACTTTTCAGGATTTAGTAGGAATATGTCTTGTTGCCATTCATCGGAAAGCTCTCGGCGAGAGCTTTCTGATGAATGGCAACCAGCCATATTTCCTAGCATAGAGTCTCAGTGGTAATGTATCTTGGTAAGGAAAATTATAGAACACATGCAATTACAATACCAAATTAGGAGTGTTAGTATGATAATATCCTACATACACGTAAAACTGGTTAGCAAAGAACACCAACACTGAATAAAAAACTTCCAAAGCCGCAAATACTCACAAAGGCTTAGACCGTTGATTCAAATATGAGATAATGGCACCACGAAGATTCCAAACATACCGGTACCAACCCGATTCACTGAAATGAATGCCATCGCTCAAACAATCAGACAGAACACCTGGCGACCGAGTACGTTTCCAGACAGAAATTCCTGAGAATGGTTCAACAGCAATGTGCAAATGACTATTGACTAGGTCAACACAACCATTGTAAAAATCGGAAGACATATCATAAGGATTAGGCCATAAAAAAAAGTGTTTTGGTTCTCGGGCATAGCCGCGTCTGGAAAAAAGGCCCGCGTTGAACCATTTTATTACGATTTGACAACGCTGTCAAATGATAACACGAAAATAGGAAACTAGAAAACAGACATTAGTTATGTTTCAAACATCGAATATGATAGACATACAATGGTGTATGTGTTGGTATTCAAAAACAGACACTAGGCAACTATAACTACCAGGTATATTGTCACCAAAAGATGCCCAAACCCCAAGTTTATTGAGTCAAATATTTCGGTACTTTATCAATTCGAAAAGGTAAACGGTAAACGGGAAATTTGAGATTTACAATTTCGGGGCAAAAATATCCATCTCGCAGAGGAGTAGATTTTTACAAAGTGTAATAAGTAACTGCTTAGAAGCACGTGTAACCGGCAATAAGGAGAATCCCGTGCAGAAAACTTATCACATTTTCAGGTTAGGTAACTCCAATAAAATGTAGCGCTATTTTCCCCGCAGGCAATTTATTGTGTTATTTGATATTAATTTGTTTTGGCAATATATAACTGGTGCTGCTCTGGTATGAACTGATGCGACACTGATTGAAGTTACAGGGACCTTATTTGGCAATATAAAACTGGTGCTGCTCTGGTATAAACTGATGCGACACTGTTTGAAGTTACAGGGACCTTATTCGGCAATATAAAACTGGTGCTGCTCTGGTATAAACTGAGGCGACACTGATTGGAGTTACATGGACCTTATTTGGTAATATATAACTGGTGCTGCTCTGGTATGAACTGGTGTGACACCGATTGGAGTTACATGGACATTATTTGGCAATATATAAGTTATAACTGGTGCTGCTCTGGTGTGAACTGATGCGACACCGATTGATATTACATGGACCGTATTCGGTGATATATAACTGATGCTGCTCTGGTAAGAACTGATGCGACACCGATTGATATTACAGGGACCTTATTCGGCGACATATAACTGGTGCTGCTCAGGTAAGAACTGATGCGACACCTATTGATATTACAGGGACCTTATTTGGCAATATATAACTGGTGCTGCTCTGGTATGAACTGAGGCGACATTGATTGGAGTTACATGGACCTTATTTGGCAATATAATATGATCATACGCAAGCGTAATTAACGAACCAAAGCTAAAACAATCACATAGGCCGGTGTCGCATCAGTTCATACCAGAGCAGTACCAGTTATGTCGGTGAATAAGGTCCCTGTAATACGAATCGGAGTCGCATCAGTTCATACCTGAGCAGCACCAGTTATATATTGCCAAATAAGGTTCATGTAGGGGAGACCCGGGCAAAGCGGATCACGTAAGGTTTTCTTGTACAAAATGCAACCGGCAATCAGAAATATTAACACTGTCAGTTTCTAACCATGATGGCACAACATTTGACGTAGGACACATTCAGATGCATATATTGGTTTAGTTGCTATGGGCAAATCGGATCACCACATCGGGCAAAGCGGATCAGCAAGCGAATTCTTCTGAAAATACAATGCTACTCAACTAATCATATAGTTTTCAGTTTTATTTATGACAATTATACATATTTATTGCAAATAATTAAAATCGCGTTTTTCAAACGGTCAACTTTTTCAATTATGGACATGCTCCGACAAGTCACGAGTTTTGTCGGCCCATATTAATAAAATTGTCAAAATACGCTTAATCTACGCATGTGTACCGGAAGTTAGTCATATTATGAATGATCCGCTTTGCCCGATCCGCTTTGCCCATAACACATCTTTTTTACAGTCCGTAGCATTACGCGGGTGTCTTATCGAATTTAGTAATTGACATATTGTCTTATTCCACAAATCTATTGCCTAAGACACCGACAACATTTATTCGGCTAGATGGGTATGTGATCATCGACCTGCGCAAACGCACAATAATTATAAATTTGGTAAAATCGTAAAATTTCGACGAAAATTTTCTACTGGACTACAAAATTTTAGTATACCTTGTTCTCTGTGGAAATGTATAAAAACTAACCCAACACGAAACGACTTTATTCTAAAATACGGATAGACAAGGAATAATTTGATAGTATTGAAATAATAGAGGTGATCGGCTTTGCCCGGGCGATCCGCTTTGCCCGGGTCTCCCCTAACCCCAATCAGTGTCGCATCAGTGGGTACCAGTGCAGCACCAGTTATATATTGCCAAATAAGGTCCATGGAACTCCAATCGGTGTCGCCTCAGTTTATACCAGAGCAGCACCAGTTATATATTGCCAAATAAAGTCCCTGTAATTCCAAACAGTGTCGCATCAGTTCATACCAGAGCAAAACCAGTTATATATTGCCAAATATGGTCCATGTATTTCAAATCAGTATCGTATCAGTTCATACCAGAGCAGCGCCAGTTATATATTGCCAAATAAGGTCCCTATAATTCCAATCAGTATCGCATTTGTTCATAACAGAGCAGCACCAGATATATATTGTCAAATAAGGTCCCTGTATTTCCAATCAGTATCGCATCAGTTAATAGCAGAGCACCACCAGTAATACATTGCCAAATAAGGTCCATGTAACTCCAATCAGTGTCGCATCAGTTCTTACCAGAGCTGCACCAGTTATATATTGCCAAATAAGGTCCATGTAGCTCCAATCACTATAGCTAGTTATGGTATAGTGTGGTCGTCGGGTTGAACCTGAATTTTTTTTTATAAAGCTGGTTTTGCTCTCATTTTGCGCGCGCACAAGTATCAGGAATAACATATCAAAAATCCGCTAAAATCCGCCTTGGGGAACAATTCAGGATTCAAGATCCATCTTCATCCGCAATTTTGTCCGAGACCGTCGTTTTGACGACTGTTTTCTGGGCCACAAATAATTGCAAATAACAAACTTCAAAAGTCGATATCTGATCGCTCTGAGCTTTGATGGGTGGGTTCCTAAACTCGAATCAAATAGTTTACCCCCCCCCCCAACGAAGCCAAAGAAATAGTATTTGGGAGCGTTAATTCGGATAATGCATCTTTAACTAACTAATCATATAGCCAAAAATTGTTGAAACTGGTCGGTAAAAATTGAAACACAGGGGTAAATTGGAGTGTCATGGAATCGATGCCGTTGACATCAGACGTCTTAGTGCCACCGCACACGCTGCGATTAAAATCGTAAGTGGGGAAAATCGCAGGAGGAAGCATCCAATGCGCATGCCCGCGACAATATCGTAGCCAAATCGTAGCAATCAAGCACTGTTTGATTTTACCAGGAAAATCGTGGCGTGACTTTGGCAACGCGCGCGATCGTAGCTGTCACATGACCACTGTCGCACTGGTCATGTTGTAAATACCACGAAAATCGTAGATGCAAAGATCGCAGCACCGTAGCGTCTGCGGGCAAGCTACGATTTCTCCACCTACGATTTCCCCCACTTACGATTTTAATCGTAGCGTCTGCGGTGGCACTTAAATGAGTACAAATTGATTATATGATAAATAAAGAGCGTTTATTATCAGCTCAGATGCAGAAATATGTTGGACAAGAGCATCGCTGGCTGGACAGTCTATATACACATGGCTAGCTAGTAAGAATAGTCACTATAGCTATCCATGCAGTGTGGTAAGCATATATAGCCAATTAAATTAGTCACTATATATAAGCTAGTCATGATAAAATTAGCTAGATCTGGTGGATAGTCTATAAAGCATACTATAGTCACTATAGCTAACCATGGTGGTAAGTCTATCTTGTCAGGTACATTAGTCACTCATGGGATCCCCTCCAGTAAGGATGGTCATATTTTGGCAGTGAGAGAAACTACTGAAAACACACCTGTTCAAAATTGCGTACGGTCTCAAGCGAATAACGGTTTTAGTGTGTATATAGAACATATTTAATTGACCACCCGTGTATATTATGCAGCGCATATAACACAATGTTGTGAAAATAGGCGCTCTACAAATGTGAACAAGAGGTACGCTGTCGCGTGGAATTTGCCCCCGACCGTAGCAATTCGGATTAAGCATGGACGGTATCACCATACCAAATATAAGCTAAATCTGCCCAGCGGTTGCTGAACAATAATGCAAAATGTTTGTACGGACGGACAAAATTGAATTTTCTAAGTAAAAAAAGGGCCATAACTCTGGTGAAAATGGGTGGACGAAACCCGCGCTATACATGTAGCTGTTCCCCCATGCTGCTCTATCACCATACCGAATATCAGCTAAATCTGCCCAGCGGTTGCTGAACAATAATGCAAAATGTTTGTACGGACGGACGGACGTACGTACGGACGGAGACGTCGACTATATACCCGCCGACTTCAAGTCGGGGGCATAATAATAATAATATAGCTAGTCATTGTGATTATTCAGTACATATTGACAATCATATAGATCAATATAGCTAGCAATGGTCCATAGTCTACACGCGAGTAGGTGTGCCGGCACTCACTATAGCTAACCAAGGTGTTATGTCTATCTAGCCAGTTACATTAGTCACTATAGACTTAAAGGGGCAAACATGAGCAATAAAGAGCCTTAAAAATTCCTCCTTATCAGTTTGGAAGATATGTAGGAAAATTGTTACAGATGGATCGCATCTAGGACCATGGAAATGCCACGCGGCAGGCGCGTTTGACACCAACTGACCCAAAGTTGTTACAGGATGCGACCAATAGATATAAGATCAATAAAGAGCGTTTATTTTCAGTCCAGAAGATATGTGGGGGCATTGGTGCACAACAGTAAAATGACACAGGGAATGTCACGGGATAAGTTCTGTTGACCTCAAATAATTTAAAAGTGCACTAATTATTAACAATAAAGAGCGTTTATTATCAACTTAAAATATAGATGTAACTTTATTCTCAGAGGCATGCAATAGGTGCTGATTTGAAGGGCCACTAGTAATGGGTCACACGACTAGGATAATGTCATGTGACAGGTGCCTTTGACATCGGGTTATTTAAAATGGAACCAATAAATTATATGACCAATAGAGAGCATGTATATTATCAGTCCAGAAGATATGTGAGAAATTCGGTGCACATCAGTATTTGGGCCCTAGTAAACAACCCGAATTAAATATCATATGAATTTATGATATACCCATACAATAATGATTGGACCACCCAATGGTAGGACACTGATCTCTGGAAATTGGTATAAGGGTAAATATACCCTGGGGTAGGGCCTATCATTCATTCCAATTTGGGGTTAAACATTTAAGGGCCCATCATAGAACATGTCTATGTGCCTATATCTTTGGATTCGGGGCATATATGGTTGTTGGGACATATTTGGACCCTCCTGCATCTGGACATGACTCAGGTATAGTCGACGTAGGTTTACTCTGCACGGGCCCCAATTTGTGGTTCACTATTTTAAGGGCCCATCATAGAAAATGGGTATGTGCCTATATCATTGGATTCTGGGTATATAATACCGATGCTGGGAGATATCTGCCCAGAATCCAACAATAAGGCACATACCCATTTCCTATGATGGGCCCTTAAAATGGCAAACCCAAAATCGGAGCCCATGCAATGTAATCCTAAATCAACTATTCCCGCGTCACGTACGGATGCATGAGGGTCCAGATATCTCCCAACATCGATATCATATGCCCAGAATTTAAAGATATAGGCACATACACATTTTCTATGATGGGCCCTTAATTGTTTTAACCCCAAATTGGAGCCTGTGCTGTGAAAACCTAAGTCAAATATACCTGAGTTATGTACAGATGCAGGACGGTCCAGATATGTCCCAACATCCATATTATATGCAAGAATCCAATGATATAGGCACATAACAAATTTCTATGATGGGCCCTTAAATGTTTGAACCCCAATATGGAGCCCATGCAGCGAAAACCTAAGTCAACTATACCTGAGTCTTGTGCAGATGCAGAAGTATCCAAATATGTCCCAAAATCCATATTTTATGTCCTAAATCCAAGGCTATAGGCACATGTCCATTTTCTGTGATGGGCCTTTACATGTTTGAACCCCAACTTGGAGCCCGTGCAGTGAAAACCTAAGTCAACTATACCTGAGTCATGTACAGATGCAGGACGGTCCAGATATGTTCCAACATCCATATTATATGCCAGATTCCAATGATATAGGCACATACCATAGATCAAAATTTAAGGGCCCACAATAGAAAAGGTGTATGTGCCACATACACCTTTTCTATTGTGGGCCTTTAAATTTTTGAATCCCAAATTTGAGCCCGTGCAGTGTAAACCTAAGTTAACTATACCGGAGTCATGTCCAGATGCAGGAGGGTCCAGATATGTCCCAACATCCATATTATATGCCAGAATCCAAAGATATAGGCACATAACAATTTTCTATGATGGGCCCATAAAATGGCAAACCCCAAATTTTTAGACCGTGCAGTGTAAACCTAAGTTAACTATACCTGAGTCATGTCCAGATGGAGGAGGGTCTAGGTATCCATAGTATATGCCCAGAATCCAAAGAATAGGCCCTACTCATCGGGTATATTTGACCTTATGCCAATTTCAATCGGTTAGTGTACCCACGGTTGGATGATCCAATCATTGGGTATATTATAAATTCATATGATCATTTAATTAAAGTTGTTTAGTCTGGATACTTTTGTGCACAGATTTTCTCACATATCTTCTCGGCTGATAATAAATGCTCTTTATTGATCATATAATTTACTAGTCTCCTTTTAAGTGACCTGATGTATAAGGCGCCTATCACATGACATTACCCTGGTAATTTGACCAGGGTAATGTGACAAATCTGCACAAAATACTAGTGGACCTTCAAATCAGCACTTATTGCATGCCTCTCCGGAAAAAAAATACATCTATATTTTAAGTTGATAATAAACGCTCTTTATTGTTAATTATTAGTGGCCGCTTTAAATTATTTGAGGTCAACAGAATATATATCGTAAAATTCCCCGCGTCATTTTACTTTTGTGCACCAATTTCCCCACACATCTTCTGGACTGATAAAAAACGCTCTTTATTGATCATATAATGTATTAGTCCCATTTTATGTGACCTGATGTAAAAGGCAGCTATCAGATGGCAATATCCTGGTCATGTGACCAATCTGCATCAATTACTAGTGGCACTTCAAATCAGAACCTGTTGCATGCCTCTCCGGAAAAAAATTACATCTATATTTTAAGTTGATAATAAACGCTCTTTATTGTTAATTATTAGTGCCGCTTTAAATTATTTGAGGTCAACAGAATCTATATCGTGACATTCCCCGCGTCATTTTACTTTTGTGCACCAATTTCCCCACACATTTTCTGGACTGATAACAAACGCTCTTTATTGATCATATAATTTATAAGTCCCATTTTATGTGACCTGATGTAAAAGGCGCATATTAGATGGCATTATCCTGGTCATGTAACCAATCTGCATCAATTACTAGTGGCATTGCAAATCAGCACCTGTTGCATACCTCTCTGGATAAAGTTAAATCTATATTTTAAGTTGATAATAAACGCTCTTTATTGTTAATTAATAGTGCCTCTTTAAATTATTTGAGGTCAACAGAACTTATCCCGTGACATTCCCCACGTCATTGTATTTGTGCACCAATTCCCCAACATATCTTATGGACTGATAATAAACGCTCTTTATTTACCATATAGGCTTAATTTATTTGCCCCACCTTTAAGTTTAGGTCATCTGGTGTCAAATGTGTCTATCGCATGACATTCCAATGGTCAGTCAACGATGCTCTTGTCTCACATATCTTCTGCATCTGAGGTGATAATAAACGCTCTTTATTGATCATATAATTTACTTGTACCCCTTTATAAGTTGTCTGGGATCAACGGCACATATTCTATCACCTTACATGTGTCAATTTGTCCATGTCTGTCAATTTTCACTGACCAGATTGCAACCATTTTGATTATGTAATTAGTTATTTAGGTTACTTAATTATTAGTTCCCTTTTAATTCCTCCCGGCTATATAAGCCGGGCAAATGAACAAACAGACAAATAAAATTGAGTTTTATTAGTACAAATACCAGAACAAGAATCTTAAGCATTTCCCATGTCAAGTTCTAAAGTCTATGGTTTCTGTGAGCACCTTTAATATTTAGTCAAACTGTGCCACAAGCTGCAAAACAGTGTTCAGTCCCCTCACTTCGCCATTGGCTTGGCCACAGGTGAAGGAACATAGAAATCGAATATATAAAGACTTTAAATATCCGATTTCTATGTGAAGGAAGACAGACTAAAAATAGAATTATCTCCCTTATAAAACCTCTTCTATCGCCTTCTTGCTTGTCGGTTACATATGCTTATAAACAGCTACTTATTACACTTTGTAAAAATCTACTCCTCTGCGAGACGGATGTCCAAGCATTTCGGGAACGTAAACCGGAAAGAAATATGGTGCGTATTGGCGATGTGTATGCTGGTTTAATCATCGATCTACACAATATACGTCGATGGTTTAACATTTGAAGTGTTGATGGCTGGCACGTATTGAGGTACATAATACTTATTCAGATACGGCAGAATAAGTCATTCTAGACTTTCTATGAAGATCACTATATATATCTTTTCGTTTCGATTGTATTCAATTTCCGTAGTTTTATTTGAGTAATTGAACCGGATATTTAGCTGTTTGTTTTTATTAAGAGGGAGGTAAAGTGGAAAATTTATTATTTTCCTCCCATAGGGTTTCCATGTTAAAAATTTGAGACAAAATCCTGACTTCATAAATTTTACTACAGAATCTATGAATGTACCTTCATGTAATTCCTGATTCCATCTAGTGACAAGGCGTCGTCGATTTTCGAAAAACGTACCCATTATCTAAATATCACACTTCAAAAAACTTTACGAACAACAGAAATTGGGGAAATTATGTCCGCCATTGGTGGAGTTATCGTTCCTGTGTTGAGAAATGTGCTTATTTTACAATGTTGAAAATAAAACGAACTGACTGTTGTGACAACACAGGGTCCATAACACAATTGGATAATCGTTTGTTGCGTAACACTGTATTGTTTTCGTAAGCGATCGCGCCATCGATTACTTACAGTTGGCATCAAGTTTTACGAAAAATCTCGCAGGAATTTCGACGTAAACATAACAAACTATGCAATAAACATATCACTCCGCCGAAATAGTTCGGAATATATATATACGATATTAAGTAATAATATCACATAATACGTAATGTTAATGTCAAATACTTACACCGTATGGCAGAAAAGTTACACCTGGCTATTATTAAATGTTGATATCATCTTTCTTGTATGATTTAAAATACCGACCGCGTGATTGAAATTTGGCGTAGTTACATATAACGTGGTTGTTGGGCGACTTCCGCCTTCCTGGTAAATTCTCCCCGCGAAATAAACATCAATCTAATAAATTGTCAACGTTTGACCGGTAAGGAATCAATATATTGATACAACATAGTATATACGTGTGTGTTAGATACATCAAAAAGTTATTGACGATCGCTTTATTGATCGACACGTACAGCTGAAGATTGCAAAGGGAATTTCTTGTTTATTTTCAGCCGAAATCGAAACCCACGAAAATAGGTAAACAGGAAGTATGAAAAGCTATTTCGCTGTGCATGGTATTTGGGACTGTACATTTTTGCATACATGTATTTTTGATAGTCAAGTGGTGCTCCATAGTTTTCTGAAATAGTTCTTGCAAATGGCTGTCTTTTTGGGCGGTTTGTTAACATATATTAAGTTAAAATTTCTGGAGTTTAGGTTTGAAACTAGGAAATCCGCTACGCGTTGTCACTGTATGGGAGTATTAGCTACATGTTGATACCTCCTGTTGGCTATTTGATATTATCTAAAAAAAATTGTGTTGTTTTGACGTTCAAATGCATCTTTTTTGGATTGACAAATTTATTGCTTATCAGATATACTTAATCTTGGATTATTGTAGTATGTCTATGAACAAATATATTTTTAATTTTTTGGTCTTTTAAAACAAAAATACATGAATTTCAACCGGTCCCCATTTCTGGAATTGTGCCACTTTACCTCCCTCTTAAACATGCTTGTTACGAAACAATATTAGAAACGCAAATATTATCTTCCCATTAAATGTGACAACAGGTGATAAAACGTTAGTTGACTGTCCATCTACAACGTTGAGAACGATCTTATTATGTTCATTCTTTATAGTGGAATACATTAGTTTATATCAAAACAATGTTCTCCTTACATTTTCTTAACCTGTGATTGTGAAAGTATAACCCATGCTTTAAACTATAGGCATTATCCCCATAACGAAAATAAAAAAATAAAATAAAACCCTCGCTCCCTCATCGATTCTCAAAAAAAATTGCCCGAGAATCAAAACACTTTTTTTTTTGGCCTTATGCTGAAGTTTAAACCGAGCTTTTTCCAGAGAAATAATGGACAGAGCAGAATAGAATCCACCGAATCTGCTATTATTACCACTTGATTTTAGAGTTATTCATCTTTATTCGCATCTTCGTCCATTTCACCACCTGCTTCTGCACAAGTTCTGGTCCACAAACAATAGAAATTGCAAACTCAAAAATCGATATCTAATCACCCTGAGCTTTGATGGGTGGGTTCCTCGACTCGAATCAAATATTTTTTACCCCTGAAGCCAAAGAAATAGTAATTTAGGAGCGTCTGATCGGATTGAGTACCTTTAATAAGAGTTTTATATATAATATTCTGAATGGGTCTGAGTAAAGGTCGCTGTTTTATAGTCCCATGATGCCCGGAAGCTATTTTCCCCATCAACGCAGGTCTCATTTGGACGCTGGTGGACAGCTATGTGCAGAAAAGATAATCACCAATGAAACGCTTCGCAAATGAACACGATGTGAACAGTATATTCACCAATGAATGGGTGCCTTTACTTCACATGTGATTTTAATACTATGAAGTTATAAGATGGCAGGCATTGAATGATAACGCTTTTATAGACTCATTAGTGAAAAATGCACTGTAAACTAATGAGTCTATAAATGCGTTATAATAAATTATGTAAGGGATTATATTATATAGTTTATCAGAAGAAAGTGGCAAACTTATTTTACAATCTTGTCTAAAGGATGCAAAATGAATGTTTGTTAAAAAAGTGCAATACTATAGTTTCGGTAATCTGTCGTACATTTCTGCATGAGGAGAGTCGGAAATGTTGTGTAATCATCTAGTTCTCATCAGAAAACAGAGAAGAAAGTAGTTTCATATTTAGACCAGGCAACACAATACATCACTGTAATACGTTTAATCCCCGACATATCTTTTAAATGTAGCATGTTTGGTTCTCTCTGGTAAAAAAAAATGACGTACATACTTTCAGATCGACGATATATTCTCACTATAAGGGAACCTTTAGTTCTCACATAATGAAATGTTAAGAAAAAAAATCAAAATATCCTTATTAAAATACACTGGTGTACATCAATATGTGTATCTGTATCTCATGAGATTTACATGTAGCTACGAAAACAACCTGGTTACTCACATGCACATATCTTCTGCGACCCTTTTGCTTTCTTTAATTTAGCGTCTCTTTTGGCTGCTGCACATTGCTTTACTGTCCCGTGTGTTAGCCCCTATAGGCGGATAAATATAGATGGATATTGATAATATAATCACACAGAGAATATCGAGGGAATGTTTTGAGCCTTACCTCTTGCCTTTTGTAAACACTCTGTCAAAATATTAACAACTTTCCCAAATCATCCAAATTAAATATTACATATTCCTCAAACTTGGCCATGGCAATAAGCAAAGCCGTGGGAAACATTTAAAATCTGACATTGATCCCGGAAATCACCAGGGATTGTCGGACATGAACGACTGCTTGACTATTCAGCACATCCGGATTTGGCAAGTAATTTGTTTTGGTCTATAATCAGTGTTGTTTCCCTGCACCTAAAACTCATCTCCTCTGATTACACAACCCACGACTTTACAAATACATCATTATGGTAGCACGGCGTGTTGTCAATTTCTTATCATCGACAACCGAAACTTAATTGTTAGTTTCAGATATTATCATTCTTGAAATCAACACGTCTACATTCATTACAAGCTAAACAAGACATTTTGTCATATGTGTATACTTTACTGTGAAATTGCATTTTTCCGCCCTCCGTCAACGGATTCTCACAATGTTTGGTTTTCTAAAAAGCCTAGATTCAAACTGTCCGAACTGAACTCCATGCGTTCATTTAAAGTTGAATAAATAGTGGGAAAGACAGACAATCCCTGTTGATAATGATTTTAAATATATAAATATAAATAATAAATGACGGATTCAACATGGTCATGACTTTTGATCGTGATAAAAATTCAGTAAACTCCGCATGAAGCCCTTCAGGGTTCATGCAGTTTGCTGAATTTTTCTCGTGGTCAAAATCCCATGACCACATTGAAACCGCCGTTCATTTTTTATGTGATGACATAAGGATTAACAGTATTGGTGTGTTAGTATTCTTCGACTCTGGTATTCATTCTGTTATATCTACAGTAATGCCTTAAATAATCAACTCCTTAACCACATAAGACTTATGGGCAATTTTTCAGGATTTAGTTGGAAATATGGATTGTCGCCATTCATCGGAAAGCTCTCAGTGAGCTAGAGATTTCTCAATGATAATATCACTTTGAACGGAGGTTGACTGTAAAATAAATCACCTTGAATTGATCAGAATAGTTTGTTCCCAACGACAGATGTTTGATGTATTCTCCAAACTTGTCTATGCTAATTTCCTTGCCATTAACACTCTTAGAGGAGGCGCTCTGGGTCTGAGTTTGGTTTTCTGAAAATAAGACATGCAAAAACAACATGTAAAGGTGGTCTATCTCATCTATGCCACAATTTCAACATCATTTTTATAAATCCCTATGACAAGATCAGGGTTCTCGCTGCCACTTGTCAAATTTGCCAATGGAAAAAATAATTGACATTTGGCCAAAAATATTTGCATTTGGCAAAAGTTTTGGCAATTAAGTCACTTTCTAATTCCTCAAAAAAGTTGAAAAAATATTGGTCAATCAATATCATTCATTTCAGGAAACTCTCACAACATAATTCTATTTAATAGAGGTTTAGAAAAAGTTATATTGAGATACAGTTAATCTCATAGCATTAGTACCGATGGTTGGAGGGATTACTAGTATTTAGTGTGGTGGTAGTGTTTACATAGCTAATCCTCCTGTGGTGTGCCCTTCTGATGAATCAACCCTTCTACCATTGTATTGTTCGGTGATTGGCTTATTGTTATATGATACACCACAATAGTTTTGCAGATATAATTAATTATTAACTAACTGCTTTTCTATCGATATCAAAAGTCGTTCAAACCACGAGTGTCAAATTAAACATACGACTTAAGGCAAAAAATATTTTTATTTGGCAAAAGTAAATTTTGGTCCAGCGTGGACCCTGGGCAAGACTACAAATAGTTATTTTGTGAATAAAATACAGATAAAACCATAGACTGAGTATATCATTTGTCCATATATGCATAAGAAAGTGGTTTATTTCAATCATACGATCATTTTAAATCTATAGTTTAAATGCAATTTGCTGTGTTTGAGCCTGCTAACAAGATAGAGTTGTTGTTCTTGGTATGCTTTTGGTTTGCTCTGAATGTTTTCGCACGGATTTATGTTCTAAAAATAGACGCTACAACTGTCCTGCTGGTGTGATAAGAAATTCTAAATAAATTTGAAATTAATTGATGGAAACTTTTCCGCGTCACAGGTGTCCTCGAATCATAGTTTATACCCTGAATCAAAATTTCTGGAACGAGATAGACCATTGTTAAGTTTCTGGAACGAGATAGACCATCGTTAAGTTTCTTTGTGAATATATAGAGAATACCTACAACTTTTGTTTGGATACCGAAATATCTCACGAGTGCCTGAAAAGAAATATCTCACGAGTGTCTGAAAAGAAATATCTCACGAGTGTCTGAATATCAAATTTTCATGAGCGGCTGCAATCCAAATTCTCAATCTTGGTATATTCAGAGGCTAATGTTGTCCCCAAGTGTGAATCTGACAGTTATTAAAACAACAGGTACGCTGTCACGTGGCATTTGCCCCCGACGGTAGAAATTCGGATTAAGCATGGACGAAACTGCGGATATCCGAGGAAGTCTATATGACCATTCCAAAAGAAGTTCGTACTAGAAATTCCGGAAACCCAAAAACAAGCGATTTGGAAACCCAAAAACAAGCAAAAATTCAAATTTTCTAAGTTGAAAAAAGGGCCATAACTCTGGCAAAAATCATCAGATCATACCCAAATTCGCACTTGACATGTATTTTCATATAACTGATCCACAAAATACGGGATTTGCAATCGTACTACCAAAGCTCACTCTATCATTTGGAAACCCAAAAAACTAGAAAAAAATTGAATTTTCTAAGTGAAAAAAGGGCCATAACTCTTGTGAAAATGGGTGGACGAAACCCGCGCTATGCATGTAGCTGTTCCCCCATGCTGCTCTATCACCATACCAAATATCAGTTAAATCTGCCCAGCGGTTGCTGAACAATAATGCAAAATGTTTGTACGGACGGACGGAAGTACGGAAGTATGGACGGAGACGCCGACTATATACCCGCCGACTTCAAGTCGGGGGCATAATAAATACATGTGTTAGGCCTGTTTTATATGTCATGCCAAACACAGGTCGTGCTATCTTTGCTTGGCTCGACATTGGCACGTCCCTGGCATGTCTACTATGTTTTTTTATTTATACATCCATCCAGCTGGCACCAGCTGTAATCGTATAATACGTTCGAACAATTTTAGCATTTCTGATACAAAATAAAAATTTCCCATGGGAAGTTCACGAAAATACACCGTGATATTGTCGGACAATGCACTATAAACTGACCCTCATTGCTTCTTTATTTATACTTATAATATAGGCATGAATCTCGGAAATGCATTTGTTGGATTAAAAAATTGGGATCTTGTCATTAAACTCCCTTGAATCTTCACCAATGAATGGGTGCCTTTACTTCACATGTGATTTTAATACTATCAAGTTATAAGATGGCAGGCATTGAATGATAACGCCTTTATAGACTCATTAGTGTATAATCTATCTATCTATACTATATATTTTGAGACTTCGTATATATGTATGTATGTACTTCATAGAATCCAAAACGCGTGTACATATTGAGCTCAAACTTCCTATGTAAGTGTCAAATCCCACCGACACGACCGTGGTCGCAGTTTAGAGAAGCTCAGAGCACCTGTTCTCCAATCTCAAATCACCGCAAAGGCACGGCGTGGGTTAATCAAGTGATTATTTAATGAGCGTTTGTTTTTGACGCATCTCTATAAAGAGCGTCTGTTTGCCATTCAACGTTATTTGAATCTGCAGAGAGATATACGGAACATACATTAAATTTAAAAAACATTTGTTTCTGACCAACCCTGCGAGCACGGATGGCGCGCTTTGTTTTTACAGTATATAGTTATATACCGAAATCATCCCAGATAATCACGAATATAGCATCAGATTTCTCCCCAGATATACCGTTATAAAGCTACTGGAATCTGCCAATCTACGGGAAATTCCAGGGAATGCCGATTGAGCTCAAACTTGCTACCCACGGGAAGTGTCATATATATGAGTGTGTCCTTTATAGACTCGAACCGATTGAGCTCAAACTTGCTAAATACGGGAAGTGTTATGGACAGGTTCATTGAAAAACAAAAACAAATCGGTAAAATTGAAAAATAAAAAGGCACAATTAACTCATTGAAAAACCAAAACAAATTCGGTAAAAAGGCACAATTAACTCATTGAAAAACCAAAAAAAAAAGGCACAATTAACTCATTGAAAAACCAAAACAAATCGGGTAAAATTTAAAAACAAAAAATTCAATTAAAAAATTAAAAAGGCACAATTAACTCATTGAAAAACAAAAAAATTAACTCATTGAAAAACAAAAAATTCAATTAAATATCTTTAACAAAATTAATTAACAAAATTAATTAAAACTTAAAAATTGTCATGTTTCTGACTATTGCCGCCAGTGGCGGGCTAACCTGCTAGTCTACTATATAATTTGAGACTTCCGTATATATATATGTGTGTGTGTATATATGTGGGTACTTCATAGAATCGAAAACGCGTGTACAGATTGAGCTAAAATTTCGTATGTAAGTGTAAAATCCCACCGACACCGCCGTGGTCGCGTTTTGGAGAATCTCAGAGCACCCATTCTCCAATCTCAGTCACAAAAAACGGCACTGCGGTGGTTAATCAAGTGATAATTTAATGAGCGTTTGTTTTTGACGCATCGCTATAAAGAGTGTTTGTTTACCATTCAACGTTATTAGTATCTGCAGAGAGATATACGGGATTTTGAGTGGTTTCCTATGCGGGGAAATTTATTGGATGCCATAGTACTCTTACAACATTTCTGCAATATAATTGCCTCAAAGTGTTCAGCATCATTGTTATTGTATGTATGACACTTAGGTCAGGGCTTAGGGGGGTAATGCTTCTCAGAAATCCCGGCAGACGAGATCTCGGAAACGGGTGGAGCTATCGACTTAAAATTTGGTATGTGAATGTATCTTGCCCCGGATACAAATTTTATCGGGTCGCCGAGTCCGTGCGACACCAGCTTCGCGCATGCGCAGACCAGATCTCGGAAACGGGTGGAGCTATCGACTTGAAATTTGGTATGTGAATGTATCTTGCCCCTGATACAAATTTTATCGGGTCGCCGAGCCCGTGCGACGCCAGCTTCGCGCATGCGCAGACCAGATCTCGGAAACGGGTGGAGGTTTTTGAATAGCCCGGACAACATCGGGCTCATCATTAACTCATTGAAAAAAAAAAAAATTTAAATTAATTAAAAAAATTTAAAATTGTCATGTTTCTGACGATTGCCGCCAGTTGCGGGCTAACCTGCTAGTCTACTATATAATTTGAGAACTACGTATATATGTATATATATATGTGTGCGGGTACTTCATAGAATCGAAAACGGCTGCGCGGATCGAGCTCAAATTTCGTATATAAGGGTAAAAACCCACGGGGATTGTCGACGTCACATTTTGGACAAGCCCTGAGCACTCATTCTCCACTCCCAATCATCAAAATCACGGCAAATGGCACTTCGGGGGTTAAGGCATCAACGATCTTTATATTGACCATATTCGGAGTTGTTAACCGACTAACGCTGTTTATTGCCATCGACGTTGCTAAACGCTTACCCCATGCGTACGAAACTACTGATGCAAAACGCGAAATGCATTTATCTCGATTAAAAAGGCAGAATTGATCTAAGAGGCGTAACTCTACATTTTTTATATCATCATTGGATACAAAAGGTTGTTGTGTCATTCTTATGTCTGTCGTTCCTAGGAACAGGGGAATCATCGGGTCAGTTTTTTCCGCCCCGATGTACCTTAAATCATACCTCTTTTAGGGACGGGTACCATGAATTAACTCATTGAAAAACAAAAAATGCGTGTTGTGTGATTCTTATGTCTGTCGTTCCTAGGAATGGGGGGGGGGGGGATTTCATCGGGTCACAAACTAATTGAAAAAAAAAAAAAATCAATTTAAAAAAATAAAAAATAAATAAATAAATAAAATAAAAAAAAGAAATTTAAATTAAATTAAATTAAAAAAAATTAAAATAAATATAAAAAAAATTAAGAATAAATAAATATTAAAAAATTAACAAAAAATTAAATAAAAACAAAATAATTAAAAAAATGTCATGTTTCTGACCAACCACGCCAGTGGCGGGCTAACCTGCTAGTCTATACTATATATTTTGAGACTTCGTATATATGTATGTATGTACTTCATAGAATCCAAAACGCGTGTACAGATTGAGCTCAAACTTCCTATGTAAGTGTCAAATCCCACCGACACGACCGTGGTCGCAGTTTAGAGAAGCTCAGAGCACCCGTTCTCCAATCTCAAATCACCGCAAAGGCATGGCGTGGGTTAATCAAGTGATTATTTAATGAGCGTTTGTTTTTGACGCATCTCTATAAAGAGCGTCTGTTTGCCATTCAACGTTATTTGCATCTGCAGAGATATACGGAACATACATTAAATTTAAAAAACATTTGTTTCTGACCAACCCTGCGAGCACAGATGGCGCACTTTATTTTTACAGTATATAGTTATATACCGAAATCATCCCAGATAATCACGAATATAGCACCAGATTTCTCCCCAGATATACCGTTATAAAGCTACTGGAATCTGCCAATCTACGGGAAATTCCAGGGAATGCCGATTGAGCTCAAACTTGCTACCCACGGGAAGTGTCATATATATGAGTGTGTCCTTTATAGACTCGAACCGATTGAGCTCAAACTTGCTAAATAAGAAAATAGCCCCCAAGCCGTAAATATCAACAACAACGATATTGCTACCTACGGGGAGCAACGTTATTAGCATCTGCAGAATTATGCAGAGAGAAAGTGCTTTCCTATTTTTAGAACGCAACACATGTTTACGTCGCGTTGGTGATTGAGGTTCACAACGGGGTTAATTGACTGTCTGCTTTTGAGGTTCACGGCGGGGACTATTGACCAACACTCACAATTTCGTCTTTTGCATCAGATACCAACACCTCGACCGATCGGGACGAAACTTGGTACGTGAGTGTAGTTTGACCAGGTGGTCGTCGCTGTCGTATTGGCGAGCCCGTGCGACGCCCGTGCAGCGCATGCGCAGACGAGATATCGGAAACAGGTGGAGCTATCGACTTGAAATTTGGTATGTGAATGTATCTTGCGCCGGGTACAAATTTTATCGGGTCGCCGAGCCCGTGCGACGCCCGTGCAGCGCATGCGCAGACGAGATCTAGGAAACGGGTGAAGCTATCGACTTGAAATTTGCTATGTGAATGTATCTTGCGCCGGGTACAAATTTTATCGGGTTGCCGAGCCCGTGCAACGCCAGCTTCGCGCATGCGCAGACCAGATCTCGGAAACGGGTGGAGCTACCGGGTACAAATGTTTCTTATTGAAACGCGTGGAGCTAAAAATTAAAAAAATATATATATAAAAATGTCATGTTTCGGACAAGCCGCCGGTGGCGGGCTAACCTGCTAACCTGCTAGGCTGCATCGATCGAGACCAAACTTCCTATCTAAGGGTAAAAACCCACGGGAATGGTCGTCGCAGCATTTTCGAGAAGCTCAGAGCATCCGTTCTCCACTCTCAGTCACAAAAAACGGCACTGCGGGGTTAATCGCGTTGATAGTTAAAGAGTGTTCGTATCCGCAGTGTCGTTGATAAAGAGCGTCTATATACACGACGAGTATAAATACGGCTCCATTGACCGTCTCGGCTCCATTGACCGTCTCGAGGTGAAATTTCGTACTTACTTTCGTACTTAGGGCTTCCTAGGAATGGGGGAGATTTTCATCGGGTCAGTTTTTCCGCCCGAGGTGATTTTCACCTTGAAACGGGTACCCACAAATGATATATATGTGTGTGTCCTTTATAGACTCGAACCGATTGAGGTCAAACTTGCTACCTACGGGAAGTGTCATGGACAGGTTAAATTGTGACCACGACCTGACCTTGACCTTGAAAATGATCAATTCAAGGTCAAATCGGGTAAACAAAAAATTAAATTAAAAAATTAATTAAAAAAATTAATTAAAAAAGCCAGTAAATTAAAAAGGCACAATTAACAAATTAATTAAAAAAATAAAAAATTGTCATGTTTCTGACGATTGCCGCCAGTGGCGGGCTAACCTGCTAGTGCACTATAAACTAATAAGTCTATAAAGGTGTTGTCATTCAATTTGTGTCCTCTTATAACTTCATCAAGACTCATACGGCTAACCATATACATCAGCATAAATTATGTAAGGGATTATATTATATAGTTTACACGGAGTTAAGTATCATTCGTGTCTAAAGGATGCAAAATGAATGTTTGTTAAAACTGGTGCAATACTATAGTTTCAGAAATGAGTCGGAGATGTTGTATAATGGTCGTACATTTCTGCATGAGGGTGTCGGAGATGTTGTGTAATAATCTAGTTCTCATCAGAAAACAGAGAAGAAAGTAGTTTCAAATTTAGACCAGGCAACACAATACACCGCTGTAATACGTTTTTTTCCCCACATATCTTTTAAATGTAGCATGTTTGGTTCTTTCTCTGGTGACAAAAAAAACAATTTTAATCTCGGATACGTGTTTGTTGGTTTCAAAATTGGGATCTTGTCATTCAACCCCCTTGAATCTTCATATATATCTTTGCAATATATTTATTCCCAAATTATGTGAAACATCCTTTGTCAGTCAATACATACATGTCCCCATTGTACTGCATACTGTACCATTGCATTCAATATATTGACAACTTTACGGCCTTATACGTCATGCTCCAGTCGCGATATCTTGGTCTTTTATACACTGATTATGCTGGTGCGACACGAGTCTGGCTCGACATATAAAACAGCCTTACCAATTACATATGGGAAACTGGATGAGAGAGGAAGGCTATTTGAGCTCACCTGAGCTTCGTATATCTCGCCGCCTGTATAATATTTAAACTGAACAATAAAACAGGCTCATAACCATAGCCTAATCTAATGAGACATCCAGGCCCATAACAATAGCCTAATGAGACATCCAGAACCATAACAATAGCCTAATGAGACATCCAGGCCCATAACAATATCCTAATGAGACATCCAGGCCCATAACAATAGCCTAATGAGACATCCAGGCCCATAACCATAGCCTAATGAGACATCCAGGCTCATAACCATAGCCTAATGAGACATCCAGGCCCATAACAATAGCCTAATGAGACATCCAGGCCCATAACCATAGCCTAATGAGACATCCAGGCTCATAACCATAGCCTAATGAGACATCCAGGCCAATAACCATAGCCTAATGAGACATCCAGACTCATAACATAGCCTAATGAGACATCCAGGCCCATAACCATACCCTAATGAGACATCCAGGCCCATAACCATGCCTAATGAGACATCCAGGCTCATAAACATAGCCTAATGAGACATCCAGGCCCATAACCATAGCCTAATGAGACATCCAGGCTCATAACATAGCCTACTGACATCCAGGCCCATAACAATAGCCTAATGAGACATCCAAGCTCATAACCATAGCCTAATAGGACATCCAGGCTCATAACATAGCCTACTGACATCCAGGCCCATAACAATAGCCTAATGAGACATCCAGGCTCATAACCATAGCCTAAGGAGACATCCAGGCTCATAACATAGCATAATGAGACATTCAGACTCATAACATAATCACAAATGTATAAATGTGGGGGGCAAATTTGAGAAAAGAGTGGAAATGTAGTAAATTATCTACTCCAAGCATAACATTCAATTATTTTCTGTTTATTGAAATATATATATATGCAGTGTATGTAAGATATTTATTAGCGAACCAGTTAAGGAATAAGATAAGTTTATTGACAATCAAGTCACCTTCACAGGTAGAGTAATTTAGATAAACAGACAAACAAACAAGCAAACAAATAGATAAACAGAACATATGAGAAAGTATTGATTGATGTTGATTGGTGAAATAAAAGTGATACAACTTGCTTAATCTTCATGTCCAACAGTCATCAGATATAGGATAAGGCATTAATGGTCCTACATGGTAGGCTACTATATAATAATTTACATGAAAGAGGAAATTATATTATATATGATTTGCATGAAGTGATATCAGGCTTAAATACTGAGTGACTGATATTATGCTTAAATACTGAGTGACTTATTGAACTTGAAGATTAAGGGCCTATCTAGCCAGTGACTTAATATAAACATGCTATAATATAAATACTACAATATGTGTTATAGGTACAGGAATAGGACGTGAGGATATTGAGCATTACCTTCACGTATTGTTGTTTTCTGCATATCAAGTGGCTGGTTCTCATATATAACTGCAGTCTTTGTCTTTCTCCTTAAATAAATTATTTGATCAAAATAAATGTTTGAATGGTTTGGTATGACTAGTTATATGAGACAGAGAAAGGAGAGATTATACCTTGTTAATAATCAACATACAATAACCAATATACACGTTGAATGGTTTGTTTGACTTGTTACACGAGACATGATAAAGGAGAGATTTCACCGTTAGTAATCAACATACATGTTAAATGGTTTGTTTGACTTGTTACACGAGACATGATAAAGGAGAGATTTCACCATTAGTAATCAACATACATGTTGAATGGTTCGTTTTGACTCGTTACATGAGTCCATGCTAAATAAGTGATTACACCATTAACAATTGCTCGTTTATCTCTTCACCAATGATAAAGCCATTACTATTAAAGTATCGCTAATATTCGAACAGAGTACAGAGAGTTAAATTCTGGCTACGCTAGAATGACGCAAACTTAACCAGATTAGAATGGTGACTGGTTGGCACAACACCTTCACCGAGTGCCACATAAATGTAAGAATACCAAAGGGCATGGTATATCAGGTCACTCCTCCCACATTTAGAAGACTTAATCTACAGTAATGCCCTAATTAATCGAACCTTTAGGCCAAAAAAAAAAAGTGTTTTGGTTCTCGGGCAATTTTTTTTTCAAATCAATGAGGGAGGGAGGGTTTTATTTTTATTTTTTATTTTTTTCTGCGCATAGTAAGCATGGACAAAGATACCTTCCTCTGTCTAGTAATAACCAGAAAGGTAGAGGGAACTGTTATGCATATAAACTCATTTAGTCTTATATAAAAATGACATTATTGTACTACCAGTGTATGACTGGGATTACCTAACAATATATAATGCCCCTGACATTAACTACTGTTATTGTTGTCTAAAAACTGATAACTCCCCATTCTAATATGTGATCCTGAATTTAGTCCTGTGCCTTTCAATTGTATAAAGTTACAATTAGTGTAAGTTGTTCACAATGACTAATTGTAAGAAGAGCATGAGGATCAGCTAATCATTTTCTTAATTGTAGTCATCTACTTTATGTTGTAAGCCTGCAAGTCACTTTTTAACACATTACATGTTAGAGCTCAATGCACACTAATATTCAACACATATCTGCTATGGACATGTTGATTAAATCCCCAAAAAAAAAAAAAAAAACAATTTTTAAATTTTTTTTTTTTTTTTCGTCATTTTTTTTGTCGTAACATCGGGCATTGCAATAAAAAGGCCTAATGCGGCCCTTTTTATTCAATGCGGCGGTGCCTGAGAACCAAAACCTTTTTTTTTTTTGGCCTTACATATATAAGCTCTCCATGAACCTTTACATATATAAGCTCTCCATGAACCTTTACATATATAAGCTCTCCTCGAACCTTTACATATATAAGCTCCCCTCGAACCTTTACATATATAAGCTCTCCTCGAACCTTTACATATACACCATACACACAGTAATCATGGTAAATGGCATGCATTACCTTATTACCCTACCACCATACACACAGGAATCATGGTAAATGGCATACATTACCTTATTACCCTACCACCATACATATCTCCCTGAGAGCTTTCCGATGAATGGCAACAAGCCATATTTCCGACTAAATCCTGAAAATTTACCCATAATTCTGCTGTGGTTAAGCAGTTGATTAATTAGGGCATTACTGTACTTAAGATTGATTGGAACAAGTTTTCCGATAAGCAAATATTTCACTGGTTGATTGTTTTCAACCCAAATTTAAGAAACATCGCTGCTCACCCCTACCATGTTAAATAATTTGATTTTCCACAACAGAAAATAAATAGCACAGTTACTAGTTAACGATACTAACCAGCTTACAGAGTGTTTCCCAAATTGTATAGAAAATGTTAACTTACTTGTTGTTTTGTTTCCTTCTCCTTATGAAAATAATAGCGCCAATAGCTATAATAACCAAAATTACTATAACTACTATAGGTGCAACTATAGCAGCGATGGGCGGACCACTGTCATCAGCAGGACCATTAACATCTGAAATGAAATAAATTTCAAAGAGGTCAGTAGGCAGGTAGTAGCTACAGTCAAGTGTTTATGTAGCATCAGCAGTTTGTAGCATTCTATGTGTAGAGTTCACAGTGGGTCATACTGTCTTTTGATTGGATGCAGGACAGTCAATAGCTATTATATTATGTATGACATAATTATCGACATGCACCAACCATGACATCATCAGACGGGTAATAGTTCAAACAATTTCACCTGGCAATAGTTCACTATTAACGGCCACAACGAGTAATCCACATGCCAAATTTGAAAACAATTATAATTATAACTAAAGCTATCACCAGGAAACCAAAATAGTCAAATTACAAGTAAAAAAGGACCATAACTCCAGTTGCAATTGGCGGTCGGAACCCTAATTCGAACTTGACCTATATTTTCATATGAGTAATCCATATACCGAATTTGAAAACAATCAGATAATTAAAACTAAAGTTATCATCCGTTAACCAAAATCATGAAGTCGACAGGGATCATAACCGGCAAAAATGAACAGAACGAATCCAACTTTGAACATCACCTGTGTTTTCATGTGGCTAGTCCACATACTACATTTGAAAACAGTCAGACAACTAAAACTAAATTTATCATCCGGAAACCAACATAATTGGCAAATTCTAAGTCGACAAGGACCATAACTCCGGAAAAAATAGGCGGACGGAACCCTGATTTAAACTTGACCTGTATTTTGTGCTCGTAAACCCACATACCAAATTTCATTCTATTCAGTTCAGACTTAATAAAGTTATCATCTGGAAATGAAAATTGAGTGAAAATTTCAACAAAAAGGGCTGTAACTCTGGTGAAAATTGGTTGCGGAATCCTGATTTAAACTTGGCCTGTATTTTGTGTTAGTAAACCCAATTACCAAATTTATTTCATTCAGTTCAGACTTACTAAAGTAACATCATCCGGAAACGAAAAAAGTGAACAGAATAACATAATTAGTCGGGCAGCTAGGTACACCCCCTATGGAACCCCCAGGACTCCTCCGGACCGATTTTTTTATGTACCTGGATGCCTCTAGAGTAGAATTCCGGATGTTAACAAGAAATCAACCTGGCCGCATATGATGTAATCCAAGATGGCGCCCATGAGGGTCAGAAAATTTCGCGATTTTACCCTATGTATATGACGATTGTGGAAAAAATAATTGAGATATGTCATTACAATGAATTGCATTTTGTTCCTTACATATTTCTCTGTTAACTGATATCAAATTTGTAAATAAAAATCCAAGATGGCTGCCAGAATATGGCCCAGAATTTGATAAATTAGAATTTTTTTCCCAATTTTTTCAGAAAAAACACAAAACTAATCACAATATGACAAAAATATTTGAACATTATGACGTTTATATGACCGCAAGTAATTCTTCAATATTATCGGAAAAAAAAATCTGTAATCGACAACTCAGGAAGAAAACAAAATGGCCACCAGTGCGATCACCCGCAACAGTCGGTACATTTCGCGATATTACCCTATGTCTGTTTATATGACGATTGTGGAAAAACCAATTGAGTTATGATATTGCAATGAATTGCATTTGGTTCCTTATATATTTCTACGTTAACTGATGTCAAATTTGTAAATCAAAATCCAAGATGGCCACCAGAATAAGGCTCAGAATTTGAGAATTTCGATTTGTTTTCAACAATTTTTTCAGAAAAAAACACAAAACCAATCACAATATGACACAAATATTTGAACATTATGACGTTTATATGACCGCAACTAATCCTTCAATATCATCTGACAAAAAAATCTGCAATCGACAACTTAGGGAGAAAACAAAATGGCCACCATTGCGATCACCCGCAACAGTCGGTACATTTCGCGATATTACACTATGTCCAGTTATATGAAGATTGTGGGTAAGCCATGCGCTGTATTACATGTGGTGTATTCCTCGTACTTTTCTGGTGTCAATGATGCCAGTAAATCCCAAAATGGCCGCTATGATATGCCTTAATTTAGAGAACATGCATGTTTTCTTTACAGAGATCCTATTATAAATAATACTTAAGTATTGTTTTTAAGTAGTTTTTAAATGTTCCCGGGCAATTTCATGGGCCCGCTTCATTTCTTGTTCAAGGTCTTTCAGGTATTGACCAGTATCAGTTTTAGTCTGAGTTTCTTTCGAAAAATTAAACACCAAGTCTACTGGGTGATTAACTTCACGTCCCAACATAAGTTTATTTGGGGTTTGGCCAGTAAGTTTGTGCACTGATGATCCTAGCGCGCCCGCTATTTGGGGAAGGAATATTTCCCAGTTTCGTTAGTTTTTGTTAACGATTCATTGGACCGCATTCATCAGGGTCCGGTTTTGACGTTCCACCTGGCCATTTGCCGAAGGTCGATAAGGGGTCGTTCGGGTTTTATGTATCTGGAGTAACTCGCAGATCGCACAGAAAAGTTTACTTTCAAAACATGGGCCCTGGTCCATCAAAATTTGCAAGGGGCATCCGAAGCGTGCAAAGAATTCATTTACATGCCGCACATGCCATCGTTTCTGTGGTCTGATCAGGAACGGGAATACACTCCACCCACTTAGTAAACTGATCCGTGATCACCAGAATGTATTTGTCATCCTGTTCACTTAGTGGCAATGGTCACAGGAAATCCAGGTGCACTCTTTCCATTGGATTACCCGCATGGAAGGTTTGCATTTCCCATTTGGCATACCTCAATGGTTTCTTCCCTTGATTGCATTGGGGCACACCCCTATGAATCATTCAATGTCTTGAGTAATTCCATTCATAGAAGTACTTTTTGGCCCTAGCTTTGGTATGCACCACTCCCTGATGACCAGAAGCGGGTATATCATGAGCCATAGCCAAGATCTCAGCCGCAAATTGGCTGAGAATGACTAAAACCTGCTCCCAATTTCTATTTTATCTTATACAGTAATTCATTTACTATCACAAATCTCGGCCAAGCTTAGGTCGGGATCTGAACTTGTAACTTGTCTCACATTTACCTTTGTCTAATGTACATGGTGGTAATGAAAGTCCAAGTTTGAGTGCATCCATCCGGTGTCTGGGCAGACACAAACAGTACATGGCTCGCAATCCGACCAGTCGCCTCCTGGGTCCCAAGGCAGCCCTTGGAATCCATCTTGCCAGCATTCCTCACCTGAGTAATTAGTGGAGGTTACCATTGAGATAGATGGAGTCACTTGGTCTTTCTAAGTTACAAACTCCCATAACCCCTGGGCTAAAGCCACAATGTTATCAACTTCCTCTTCAAATCTAGCCTGGTTTCGCTGGAGACGCTGACAGTATTTGCAGCTCTTGCATGGCAACTTGTCAAGATCACAGCCCGCGGTATACTGCTGGCAAGTGACCTCAGTTGGTATTCGGGAGAGGGTGTCAGCGTATACATGCTTATTACCCGGTCTAGCTATTTGACCCTGGGGGCTCTTGAAACCCATCAACCATTTGAGGCTGCGATGATCCGTCCTTAGAAGGAAGGGCTTGCCCAAAATGTAGTGACGGAATTGCCGGTTAACCCTTTGAGTGCCAGGTCGATTTTTGTATCAACCCATATACCCTGTGCCAATGCATTCTTATATATGCGAGTCGACCATAGGTCGCCTCGCATATATAAGAGAATGCATTGGCCTAACAATTATTGTTTTTTTTGTTACAATTTTTTACAATTTTAATAATTTATTCTTATATTCTTTAACAGACTTATTTTGTAGGTTTAGGGCCGATGAGATCGGCCCCTGGCACTCAAAGGGTTAAACCTTATGACAGCCAGGAGTTCTTTCCGGCTTGTGCAATACTGGCTTTGCTTGGGTGTAAGGATAAACCTACCATGGGAAATCACACGTTCTTCATCCCCAATGATCTCGACGGCCCACCCACTAGCATCGCAATCCAGGACAAAGGAGTCTTCGCTGTTGGGTAGTGCCAAGACTGGAGGAGACACCAGAGAGGTCTTGAGTGTACCAAAGGCCTCCTGCTGTTCTTCCCCATATGAATGGCTGTTTTCCAGTGAGGGCTTGTAATGGTCTAGCTATCTCGGCATAGCTTTTGACAAAAGCCCGATGGTAGATCACCAGGCCACAAAAGCTTTCTACTTCCTTGGTACTTGATGGGGTTGGCCAGTTTTTAACAGTTTATATGGACTCGTTATTCAGTTTTAACCCCATCCTGACTGACAATTCTTCCTAGAAACTAAATTTTGTGCTGGAAAAACTCACATTTTTGGGGTTTTAATTTCAGGTTATATTTACGGAATCTCTGTATTACTTCCTGGAGATGATTAGACACTGAAAAACCTCCAATAACTACGTCGTCGGGCTAGCACAATGCTACTGACCAGTTCAGGCCTTGGAAAACCAGGTTTATTACCCTCAACCAGGTATAAGGGCTTCCTGAGAGCCCAAAAGGTATTTTGACAAATTCCCAGCTTCCGTGTTTTGTACTGAATGCCGTCTTTCAGCAGTCATCATCTTTGACCAAGACTTTATGGTAGTCATATACCGAGCATGGTAATAAGACGCCTTGTGGACTTGGATTTCCTATAGAGCGAAGAACGTTGACACAGTGAGATCTTTGATGCTAATATAGATGGTTGGTAAAGGTGAACTAATTGGCACCAAGTCATCAAAATTTGACTTATCCAAAATGCCACCACATAAGAGGTCGCTGACGCCTCACACAACACGTGTGAACTCCCGTGTTGGTCATGTGAATAAGTACACTATTCTGTCACCATTGGAAAATGGATGGACCGATGACGATGGTCCGAATGTGGTCCGAATGTGGCATTCTTCCACCAACACTCCAAGATTTGCTCGTCGAGGGAAACATTGAAAGCTCCAACGACGAAGATGTTGAATCCGATGATATCAGGATTAATAAATACGAGTTGGTGCCCGTATTGTTTACCATAGGCTACTCGTGGCGTCTGTTCATAATGAATAATGTTGAGGTTGGAGCTACTTGTTGTAACTTGTACATAAAAATTGTCACACATTCGTGACATGATTTATTTTCAATGGCCCTGGTGCCTGATTCCTCCGCGTTGGCGGGGTAGATAGGAGGTTTTATACTCACTGAACAGAACGCATAATACAATACGTGGAATGGTATAAGGAACAAAAAGCAATTTACCTCAATTTAATATTTCATAGTTTTTTCCCAATCATGTAACTATAAACTTAGGGGTAATTTGCGAAAATTGTTCACCCTCCTGTTGCCATTTTGGATTAAGTCATGTGATACCAAAACGATTCTTGTTAACATTCAAAGTTCTACTTTAGTTGTGTCCATATACATACAAAAATAAGTCCTGAGAACTCTCAGGTTCCATATTAGGTAAACCACGCTACCTGACTATATAACTATAAACAAAATTACGTAAAAAACAGGCATGTTCTCTAAATTAAGGCATATCATGGTGGCCATTTTGGGTCTTTACTGGCATCATTGGCACCAGAAAAGTACGAGGAATACACCACATGTAATACAGCGAATGGTTTACCCACAATCTTCATATAACTGGACATAAGGTAATATCGCGAAATGTACCGACTGTTGCAGGATGATCGCACTGGCGGCCATTTTGTTTCTCCCTAAGTTGTTGATTGCAGATTTTTTTGTCAGATGATATTGAAGGATTAGTTGCGGTCATATAAATGTCATAATGTTCAAATATTTGTGACATATTATGATTGGTTTTGTGTTTTTTTCTGAAAAAATTGTTGAAAAAAATCGAATTTCTCAAATTCTGAGCCATATTCTGGCAGCCATCTTGGATTTTATTTACAAATTTGATATCAGTTAACAGAGAAATATGTAAGGAACAAAATGCAATTCATTGTAATGACATATCTCAATTATTTTTGGTCAAACAGGAAGCACCGCATTGTGTTTTACCGGTGTTCCGAAAAATAACAACCGGTGCCAGTGACAGGTGCTACATAAAATCGGCTGATTTTCCAGTATCGATCGGCCGGAGATCGTTTTTCAAGTATATTTCCAGTACTGGAAAGTTGAATTTGCTTTTTCCAGTATATTCAAGTTTCCAGTACATGCGTGTGAACCCTGGGGTTAATGCTGCACCAGCGGAGTTCACACCATGAAAGGGTTAATGCTGCACCAGCGGAGCTCACACCATGAAAGGGTTAATCTGTATGATGTGTTTGATTTGTTAAAGATTTCTGACAGGAGCTATGCTAGTGCAGCATTAAAGATCAGGTGCTAGTGCATTCTCTTATATATGCGAGTCTCCCATATGTAGCTTTGCAAATATAAGATAATGCACTGGTTTACAAGGTCAAGGTAAATATTGTTAGGCAATATTGTATTCTATTATAGATGCGAGGCTCCATATGGGACACATGGGCACAGGGTTTTTGTAAAATTTCAGGCTAATATTTCACCCATTCAATTTGAGATTTGATTTTAAATAAAAATCCCCGATTCGTAGGGCCCTAGCCATTGGTCCCTTTCTTTACTAAATAGAATGTCCCATTCAGTTATAAACCTATACATTGGAATGGCCAATTATTCTTTTGGAGGGGTTATCAGGAACAATGAGCAAACAGATGGAGAGATAATAAAAGTGTTTAAGGATTCCTATCAATTGGTGGGAAATATTCACATAATATGTTCAACAAACCACCTATGGTTGTTTATTGAACTTATTATCTGAACATTTCCAAAGGAAACTTCTTGTCAATGAGTATTTAGAAAAGAGAGGGTTACACAAATTTATTACCTGGCTGCTTGGTTTTAAATGGGCCCATGTAGAATTGAGTGCCCATACATCCTCCAATCGTGCACGCCATTATCTTCACACTGAAATATAGGTATCAAATTCAAGCCTGGAGCTAATTGAGTGGCCGTACACCCTCCACTCGTGCATACTATTATCTTCACATTGAAACATTGTATTAAAGCCTGGAGTTAATCGAGTGGCTGTACACCCTCCACCCGTACATACTATGACCTTGTCATTTACATATAAATATCACATTCAAGCCTGGGTTTAATCGAGTGAACGTACATCCTCCACTCATGCATACTATGACCGTGTCACTGAAATATAAATATTGCATTCAAGCCTGGGGTTAATCGAGTAGCATACATCCTCCACTCATACAGTATAACGGTGTAACAGTTTATCTCCCACCATGGGTATCTTCCCCCCTAACTTTTATGGATGTACGTTTGAGTAACAATGGCCATGGACAGTTGCAGAGATGGAATCAATCATAAATATATGTTCAGGCCATATGCTGATGCCGAGTTGGAATGTTTCGTTGGCGTATGCCTCAGCGAAAACAAAATAATAGCATTTCAAATTATTCTGGCCATAGGGAGCCTCGCATATATAACAGAATACTTTGGCATAACAACATTTAACTTGACCTTGTAAGCCAGTATATTCTCTTATATATGGGAGGCTCCCAATCGGAGACTTGCATGTATAAAAGAATGCACTGACACAGGAACTTTAATGCTGAACCAGCGCAGCTTCCGCCATGAAAGGGTTAACAGAATAATAATCAAGTCTGGATATAGTGTGTCTATCATTTGCAGAATGAGGTCTCCAGAGGGGGAATTTGGTGATGGTATTCCACACAGTGGGCTAAAATCACCAAATTCACCCACTGAGGACCTCATACATAAAATACATAATCAAGGTGACTAAGGGATGAACATCACTAACTTCAACAGGGGAACTTAAACCTGAGTCTTGGTCTCACATAGCAGTTGAGGCCTAAGCAGAATGAGTTTCCCAGAGGGTAACACGGCAGGATAGTGTCACTAAATTCACTCTCTGGGGACCTCATTCTGCTAATGTTAGACACACGATTTCCAGGCTTGGCCATAATTGTTATAAGTTTAACCCACAGGGAGCCTAACACAGAGGGAAGCATGCATTGCAGAGTGTCGTCTGCTCCAGTCTGTGTGGGGCTCTCTATGGGTTAATTTGTCACTATTTCCAGACTTGGTCAAAATTAATTGTTATATGTTTAACCTGCAGGGAGCCTAGCACAGATGGAAGCATGCACTGCAGAGTGTCGTCTGCTCCAGTCTGTGTGGGGCTCTCTATAGGTTAATAAGCCATGATATTCAGGCTTGTCTGTAGATAGTTTACCTGCAGGTCGATAATTGCAATCAGAGTATTGTCATATTATTAAGAATATTATACTGACCTATATTCAGTTCCACTGTTGAGCTGACCATTACACCATTTGCTGTTTGATGATGTACAAACCTCTTTTCCCAAAATGAACGTCAATTCATCCCCTGGTGAGTGAACAGAACAGTCAGTTCAGTCAATGTGCTCAACTGAACATTAATATGCTCAATTGAATATGGTATTGATATGCTCAACCAAATATTGATATGCTCAACCAAATATCAATACGCTCAACTGAACATTGATATGTTCAACTGAATATTCATATGCTCAACCGAATATTGATTAACTCAACCAAATATTAATATATTCAACTAAATATTGTTATGCTCAACCGAATATTGATACATTCAACCAAATATTGATATGCTCAACCGAATATTGATAACCTCATCAACAATGTTGCGAGTATACTTTGTTTGCATACTTATACTTAGATGTTACTAGTACAGGCTATTGCATATCATGTGATGAATGCTGAATGAAACTCGATATTATCAAATACTTAACTTATTCTGAGTCCTGCAATTTGCGGGTAGGGGGCACACCTTTGTGATTGTTATCCACATTCTGGAAGTTTGATGAAACTTATAGTTTCCTTGTTTTAGGAACCGCCGGCCATCCATCCTGCATTCCTACTTTTATATTGTTTGTATGTTTGGCTATTCATAACACTGAAATTAATCGCTACGTTCATTCTAATGAACTCACAAATATTATAACATCATTGAGAACTGTGCTGGTATTGAATTCATTGTGTTCATTTGTCATTAATAGTGGTTTATCATGCACTTTATTGAAGTAAAATTACATCAGCCGATGACTAAAACAAGCAGCGACTGTGCAGTTAACCAGCACCCAGCCAATAGGCCATATTATGGAATATTTCCACTGATGTTATTAGGTACGATTAATTGATCATAGTCGATTATTGACGATCGATTATCAATTATCAAAATAATTAATCGTGGCATCTCTATTCTATATCTGCGCCAGCAAAATACAATTTATTATCCACTAGTGAGACAGCTTGATTTCCAAACAAACTCCTGCAACATTCCACCGCGATTTCTTTAGTCATCAGTGAGACATAGAATATACCATATTATAGTCAGTATTAAATATGGGTCAACTCATGGTTATGCACTAACCATTAATATCCTGAGAATCAATGGACACTCTGTATGGAGGAAATCCCTTCGATTTGGCAGCATCCCAGTTGTTCATGCCATCAAAGTCATCAATACTCGCAACACTCACAAACTCTGAAATTGATTATGACAGTCTGGAATTAATAATCACATTTACAAGTCTGGAATTAATAATCACATTTACACGCCTAAAATTAATTAACAATCACATCTACAGACTAAGAATTAATTATAACATTTACAGGCCTTTTAAGGAAGGTAATAGTTCCACCTTCCCTCAAAACAAAATAATTCTATCATTCCAAGGGATTGGAAACACCTGGGTAAATTTGCCACCAAACACCTGGTGATGTCCAGGGGATATGAGACACCTGGTGATATAATTTGATGATTCCAAAGACCAGACTTGAGGGCGACGTCAGCGACTCGTTCACCCTATTCTGGCTCATTTCACAAATGCGTTTACAGTAATGTGCAAGTCGACCTTAAAATTCCAATGAAAATCAGCAAAATAACAAAAATATTTCATGATAGCTTACTTGGCCAACTGTTGCGGTATATCTTGAGTCAATGATACCTATATGTGGCCATGTTTAATAATCCAAATTCCGACTGATGGTACTAAAATATACATATATAGGTGTCTTATATGTGGGCATCCCAGCCCAATGTGAAAATATATATCGGAAGAATAAAATTGAGTCAAGTTAGGTGAGTATAGGCTATACAGCTGTCGACGATGTAAACAAATATGGACTCACACCAAAAAAAGAAATGCTTAATTATAGGCAAGTATAATATTTGGTATTTATGAATAAAATCCATAGACTAATCCATAGACTTATGTTTTTCATGCCTAAAATGCCCATTAATCATTATTGTTGAGCCATGAGATCTCAGATATGACAACAACTTTATTAACCTAACAAACAGTCAGAGATCATGCAACGAGCACACAAATGACTTGATTATCCAATCAATTATTAGGGTGTGAATTACCATGTGTCAATGTTCGTCGGCGGCGTGCAGTGGCTGTCTCTGTGATGTTTGTGACTGATTTATAGCCAAGATGTCTGATGTGTGTTACTATGTTTAAAATAGTTGTCAATAAAATAATCGCACTCAGCAGCCCACAATCTACTAATCTAGTCTACGCTTACAGTAATACACATACGCAGTGCTTCTACGCTTAATGTAATGCCACTGTACAGTAATACACATATGCAGTGCTTAGTCTAAGGAGAGCAATCCAAATTATTAGCACAGCAGTATATTACAGAAACTTCCGAGCTGTGTCGAATATATCCGATATATATGTTTTGGTAGGTTTTGAGCAGGAACCATGTATCGCGATATACCTATGTATAAATATGTGTGCGCATTCAAGATGTTGTTTCATTTTGAAAGAAGGATTTCGATCAAACAACAGCCATTCATTTTATCACAAATCTGACAAGAGCCTATATATAATATGGGTGGGGGATTGTGGGTGTGGGGACTAGTGTTAAATGTGTAAAACTATCACAAAACTATAATGACATAAATATCATTCCACCTGCAAACTGCAAGAAAACATAAATGACGTACCAACCCACCAGCCTTAAGACAACATAAATAACATTCTACCGGTCAAAGGAATATAAAAGGTCAGCCGACTTCAGTGTCCCCCGACAAAGTGGCAAGTCGATGCTGCTTTGTTAAAGAAATTTAAAAAAATGTTGAAATGTTCTACGTCAAAAGGGTTAATAATTCCGTAAAAATAACTCCAATATGTGGGTAACAATACTTTGAAGTTTCAAATCTCTAGGATGAAAACTGTAGAAGGAGATGATTACACCATGAAGGTACACAAAAGTGTGACTGACAGCTAAACGGACAGACGTACAAAAGGCCCTTCCGTACCAACGGACGGAAGGAGCCCGTTTCTATAGTCCGTCAAAAATAAATTTTTCGGGGGACAAAAAGTATATCGCTAACACTAACTTCCTTGTTTGCATGTAGCTGACCAATATAGATAAATAACACTAACCTCCTTGTTTGCATGCAGCTGACCGTTGATAAATAACACTAACCTTGTTGTTTGGATGTAGCGGACACGACGAGCCCGTAGACAGTAATTTCACCATTCTCGTTATTCTTAAAGAAATAGGTCTTGATGGTGAGCTTGATGGAGGTCTGTGTGTCTGAGTTAACAGCTTCCGTAGATTGGCTCACTGATCTGATACTCAAATCCTCCCTTGGCGGGGCTGTAAGAGGGTGAAGCGAATTATAATGATGATGATGCTAGATGAGGTCTGTGTGTCTGAGTTAACAGCTTCCAAAGATTGGCTCACTGATCTGATACTCAAATCCTCCCTTGGCGGGGCTGTAAGAGGGTGAAGCAAATTATAATAATAATGATGATGATAGATGAGGTCTGTGTGTCTGAGTTAATAGCTTCCAAAGATTGGCTCACTGAGTTGATACTCAAATCCTCCCTTGGCGGGGCTGTAAGAGGGTGAAGCAAATTATAATAATAATGATGATGATGATAGATGAGGTCTGCGTGTCTGAGTTAACAGCTTCTAAAGATTGGCTCACTGATGTAATACTCAAATCCTCCCTTGGCGGGGCTGTAAGAAGGCGAAGCAAATTATAATAATAATGATGATGATGATAGATGAGGTCTGTGTGTCTGAGTTAACAGCTTCCAAAGATTGGCTCACTGAGATGATACTCAAATCCTCCCTTGGCGGGGCTGTAAGAAGGCGAAGCAAATTATAATGATGATAATGACGATAATAGATGAGGTCTGTGTGTCTGAGTTAACAGCTTCAAAGATTGACTAACTGAGTCGATATTCACATCCTCCCTTGGCGGGGCTGTTAGAAGGTGAAGCAAATTATAATGACAAGAGGTACGCTGTCGCGTGGCATTTGCCCCCGACCGTAGCAATTCGGATTAAGCATGGACGAAACTGCGGATATCCGAGGAGGTCTATATGACCATTCCAAAAGAAGTTCGTACTAGAAATTTGGAAACCCAAAAACAAGCGATCCGTAAAACCCAAAAACAACCAAAAATTCAAATTTTCTAAGTTAAAAAAAGGGCCATAACTCTGGCAAAAATCATCAGATCATACCCAAATTTGCACTTGACATGTATTTTCATATAACTGATCCACAAAAATACGGGATTTGCAATCATACCACCAAAGCTCACGCTATCATTTGGAAACCCAAAAAACTAGAAAAAAATTGAATTTTCTAAGTAAAAAAAGGGCCATAACTCTGGTGAAAATGGGTGGACAAGATATTCTTGGGAGACACCTATATACCAAATTTCAATCAAATTGGATAACGTTTGTTGAAGTTATCGCGCTAACGAGCTGAAAATTCGTGAAAAATGACTAATTAAGGGCCATAACACTTTCAAATTTTATCGGACCAGGCCGGTTTTCGAACTCGTCCGAGATATTCTTGGGAGACACCTATATTCCAAATTTCAATCGAATCAGATAACGTTTGTTGAAGTTGTTGCGCTAACGAGCCTAAAATCAGTGAAAAATGGCAAAGGGCCATAACTCTGTAATAAATGTGCGGACGAACCCGATTTTTTGTCTGCAGCTTACGTGCATGGATATGTACTCACACACCAAATTTTTAATCCGTCCATAAACGGTTGAGTTATAAGCAAAACAGGCCGCCAGCCCGCCCGTCCGCCATCCCTCATCAAACTATAAGTCGAGTTTTGGAAAAAAACTCGACTAAAAAGGGCCATAACTCTGGTGAAAATGGGTGGACGAAACCCGCGCTATGCATGTAGCTGTTCCCCTATGCTGCTCTATCACCATACCAAATATCAGCTAAATCTGCCCAGCGGTTGCTGAACAATAATGCAAAATGTTTGTACGGATGGACGTACGGACGGACGGAGACGTCGACTATATACCCGCCGACTTCAAGTCGGGGGCATAATAATAATGGTGATGATAGATGAGGTCTGTGTGTCTGAGTTAATAGCTTCCAAAGATTGGCTCACTGATCTGATACTCAAATCCTCCCTTGGGGGGGCTGTAAGAAGGTGAAGCAAATTATAATGATGATAATGACGATAATAGATGAGGTCTGTGTGTCTGAATTAATAGCTTCCATAGATTGACTCACTGATCTGATACTCAAATCCTCCCTTGGCGGGGCTGTAAGAAGGCAAAGCAAATTATAATGATGATGATGATAGATGAGGTCTGTGTGTCTGTGTTAATAGCTTCCAAAGATTGACTCACTGAGTTGATATTCACATCCTCCCTTGGCGGGGCTGTAAGATGGTGAAGCAAATTATAATGATAATAATAATGGTGATAGATGAGGTCTGTGTGTCTGAGAGGCTGTAAGAAGGCGAAGCAAATTTATGACTTCATCATAAATAGCAGAGTATAAGGCCAATCAACCCTTTACAGAACCCACAACAGAGATAACTTCATCATAAATAGCAGAGTATAAGGCCAATCAACCCTTTACAGAGCCCACAACAGAGATAACTTCATCATAAATAGCAGAATATAAGGCTAATTAATCCTTTACAGAGCCCACAACAGAGATAACTTCATCATAAATAGCAGAGTATAAGGCCAATCAACCCTTTACAGAGCCCACAACAGAGATAACTTCATCATAAATAGCAGAGTATAAGGCTAATTAATCCTTTACAGAGCCCACAACAGAGATAACTTCATCATAAATAGCAGAATATAAGGCTAATTAATCCTTTACAGAGCCCACAACAGAGATAACTTCATCATAAATAGCAGAGTATAAGGCCAATCAACCCTTTACAGAGCCCACAACAGAGATAACTTCATCATAAATAGCAGAGTATAAGGCTAATTAATCCTTTACAGAGCCCACAACAGAGATAACTTCATCATAAATAGCAGAGTATAAGGCCAATCAACCCTTTACAGAACCCACAACAGAGATAACTTCATCATAAATAGCAGAGTATAAGGCTAATTAATCCTTTACAGAGCCCACAACAGAGATAACTTCATCATAAATAGCAGAGTATAAGGCTAATTAATCCTTTACAGAACCCACAACAGAGATAACTTCATCATAAATAGCAGAGTATAAGGCTAATTAATCCTTTACAGAGCCCACAACAGAGATAACTTCATCATAAATAGCAGAGTATAAGGCTAATTAATCCTTTACAGAGCCCACAACAGAGATCACTTCATCATAAATAGCAGAGTATAAGGCTAATTAATCCTTTACAGAGCCCACAACAGAGATAACTTCATCATAAATAGCAGAGTATAAGGCTAATTAATCCTTTACAGAGCCCACAACAGAGATCACTTCATCATAAATAGCAGAGTATAAGGCTAATTAATCCTTTACAGAACCCACAACAGAGATCACTTCATCATAAATAGCAGAGTATAAGGCTAATTAACCCTTTACAGAGTCCACAACAGAGATCACTTCATCATAAATAGCAGAGTATAAGGCTAATTAATCCTTTACAGAGCCCACAACAGAGATCACTTCATCATAAATAGCAGAGTATAAGGCTAATTAACCCTTTACAGAACCCACAACAGAGATAACTTCATCATAAATAGCAGAGTATAAGGCTAATTAATCCTATACAGGGCCCACAACAGAGATAACTTCATCATAAATAGCAGAGTATAAGGCTAATTAATCCTTTACAGAACCCACAACAGAGATAACTTCATCATAAATAGCAGAGTATAAGGCTAATTAATCCTTTACAGGGCCCACAACAGAGATAACTTCATCATAAATAGCAGAGTATAAGGCTAATTAATCCTTTACAGGGCCCACAACAGAGATAACTTCATCATAAATAGCAGAGTATAAGGCTAATTAATCCTTTACAGAACCCACAACAGAGATAACTTCATCATAAATAGCAGAGTATAAGGCTAATTAATCCTTTACAGAACCCACAACAGAGATAACTTCATCATAAATAGCAGAGTATAAGGCTAATTAACCCTTTACAGAACCCACAACAGAGATAACTTCATCATAAATAGCAGAGTATAAGGCTAATTAATCCTTTACAGAACCCACAACAGAGATAACTTCATCATAAATAGCAGAGTATAAGGCTAATTAATCCTTTACAGGGCCCACAACAGAGATAACTTCATCATAAATAGCAGAGTATAAGGCCAATCAACCCTTTACAGAACCCACAACAGAGATAACTTCATCATAAATAGCAGAGTATAAGGCTAATTAATCCTTTACAGAACCCACAACAGAGATAACTTCATCATAAATAGCAGAGTATAAGGCTAATTAATCCTTTACAGGGCCCACAACAGAGATAACTTCATCATAAATAGCAGAGTATAAGGCTAATTAATCCTTTACAGAACCCACAACAGAGATAACTTCATCATAAATAGCAGAGTATAAGGCTAATTAATCCTTTACAGAACCCACAACAGAGATAACTTCATCATAAATAGCAGAGTATAAGGCTAATTAATCCTTTACAGGGCCCACAACAGAGATAACTTCATCATAAATAGCAGAGTATAAGGCTAATTAACCATTTACAGAACCCACAACAGAGATAACTTCATCATAAATAGCAGAGTATAAGGTTAATTAATCCTTTACAGGGCCCACAACAGAGATAACTTCATCATAAATAGCAGAGTATAAGGCCAATCAACCCTTTACAGAACCCACAATAGAGATAACTTCATCATAAATAGCAGAGTATAAGGCTAATTAACCCTTTACAGAGCCCACAACAGAGATAACTTCATCATAAATAGCAGAGTATAAGGCCAATCAACCCTTTACAGAACCCACAACAGAGATAACTTCATCATAAATATCAGAGTATAAGGTTAATTAATCCTTTACAGGGCCCACAACAGAGATAACTTCATCATAAATAGCAGAGTATAAGGCTAATTAATCCTTTACAGAACCCACAACAGAGATAACTTCATCATAAATAGCAGAGTATAAGGCTAATTAATCCTTTACAGAACCCACAACAGAGATAACTTCATCATAAATAGCAGAGTATAAGGCCAATCAACCCTTTACAGAGCCCACAACAGAGATAACTTCATCATAAATAGCAGAGTATAAGGCTAATTAATCCTTTACAGAACCCACAACAGAGATAACTTCATCATAAATAGCAGAGTATAAGGCTAATTAATCCTTTACAGGGCCCACAACAGAGATAACTTCATCATAAATAGCAGAGTATAAGGCTAATTAATCCTTTACAGAACCCACAACAGAGATAACTTCATCATAAATAGCAGAGTATAAGGCCAATCAACCCTTTACAGAGCCCACAACAGAGATAACTTCATCATAAATAGCAGAGTATAAGGCTAATTAATCCTTTACAGAACCCACAACAGAGATAACTTCATCATAAATAGCAGAGTATAAGGCCAATCAACCCTTTACAGAACCCACAACAGAGATAACTTCATCATAAATAGCAGAGTATAAGGCTAATTAATCCTTTACAGGGCCCACAACAGAGATAACTTCATCATAAATAGCAGAGTATAAGGCTAATTAATCCTTTACAGAACCCACAACAGAGATAACTTCATCATAAATAGCAGAGTATAAGGCTAATTAATCCTTTACAGGGCCCACAACAGAGATAACTTCATCATAAATAGCAGAGTATAAGGCTAATTAATCCTTTACAGAACCCACAACAGAGATAACTTCATCATAAATAGCAGAGTATAAGGCTAATTAATCCTTTACAGGGCCCACAACAGAGATAACTTCATCATAAATAGCAGAGTATAAGGCTAATTAATCCTTTACAGAACCCACAACAGAGATAACTTCATCATAAATAGCAGAGTATAAGGCTAATTAACCCTTTACAGAGCCCACAACAGAGATAACTTCATCATAAATAGCAGAGTATAAGGCTAATTAATCCTTTACAGAACCCACAACAGAGATAACTTCATCATAAATAGCAGAGTATAAGGCTAATTAATCCTTTACAGAACCCACAACAGAGATAACTTCATCATAAATAGCAGAGTATAAGGCTAATTAACCCTTTACAGAACCCACAACAGAGATAACTTCATCATAAATAGCAGAGTATAAGGCTAATTAATCCTTTACAGGGCCCACAACAGAGATAACTTCATCATAAATAGCAGAGTATAAGGCCAATCAACCCTTTACAGAACCCACAACAGAGATAACTTCATCATAAATAGCAGAGTATAAGGCTAATTAACCCTTTACAGAGCCCACAACAGAGATAACTTCATCATAAATAGCAGAGTATAAGGCTAATTAATCCTTTACAGAGCCCACAACAGAGATAACTTCATCATAAATAGCAGAGTATAAGGCCAATCAACCCTTTACAGAACCCACAACAGAGATAACTTCATCATAAATAGCAGAGTATAAGGCTAATTAACCCTTTACAGAGCCCACAACAGAGATAACTTCATCATAAATAGCAGAGTATAAGGCTAATTAATCCTTTACAGAGCCCACAACAGAGATAACTTCATCATAAATAGCAGAGTATAAGGCCAATCAACCCTTTACAGAACCCACAACAGAGATAACTTCATCATAAATAGCAGAGTATAAGGCCAATCAACCCTTTACAGAGCCCACAACAGAGATAACTTCATCATAAATAGCAGAGTATAAGGCTAATTAATCCTTTACAGAGCCCACAACAGAGATAACTTCATCATTAATAGCAGAGTATAAGGCTAATTAACCCTTTACAGGGCCCACAACAGAGATAACTTCATCATAAATAGCAGAGTATAAGGCTAATTAACCCTTTACAGGGCCCACAACAGAGATAACTTCATCATAAATAGCAGAGTGTAAGGCCAATTAACCCTTTACAGAACCCACAACAGAGATAACTTCATCATAAATAGCAGAGTATAAGGCTAATTAATCCTTTACAGAGCCCACAACAGAGATCACTTCATCATAAATAGCAGAGTATAAGGCTAATTAATCCTTTACAGAACCCACAACAGAGATCACTTCATCATAAATAGCAGAGTATAAGGCTAATTAACCCTTTACAGAGTCCACAACAGAGATCACTTCATCATAAATAGCAGAGTATAAGGCTAATTAATCCTTTACAGAGCCCACAACAGAGATCACTTCATCATAAATAGCAGAGTATAAGGCTAATTAACCCTTTACAGAACCCACAACAGAGATAACTTCATCATAAATAGCAGAGTATAAGGCTAATTAATCCTTTACAGGGCCCACAACAGAGATAACTTCATCATAAATAGCAGAGTATAAGGCTAATTAATCCTTTACAGAACCCACAACAGAGATAACTTCATCATAAATAGCAGAGTATAAGGCTAATTAATCCTTTACAGGGCCCACAACAGAGATAACTTCATCATAAATAGCAGAGTATAAGGCTAATTAATCCTTTACAGGGCCCACAACAGAGATAACTTCATCATAAATAGCAGAGTATAAGGCTAATTAATCCTTTACAGAACCCACAACAGAGATAACTTCATCATAAATAGCAGAGTATAAGGCTAATTAATCCTTTACAGAACCCACAACAGAGATAACTTCATCATAAATAGCAGAGTATAAGGCTAATTAATCCTTTACAGGGCCCACAACAGAGATAACTTCATCATAAATAGCAGAGTATAAGGCCAATCAACCCTTTACAGAACCCACAACAGAGATAACTTCATCATAAATAGCAGAGTATAAGGCTAATTAATCCTTTACAGAACCCACAACAGAGATAACTTCATCATAAATAGCAGAGTATAAGGCTAATTAACCCTTTACAGAACCCACAACAGAGATAACTTCATCATAAATAGCAGAGTATAAGGCTAATTAATCCTTTACAGAACCCACAACAGAGATAACTTCATCATAAATAGCAGAGTATAAGGCTAATTAATCCTTTACAGGGCCCACAACAGAGATAACTTCATCATAAATAGCAGAGTATAAGGCTAATTAACCCTTTACAGAGCCCACAACAGAGATAACTTCATCATAAATAGCAGAGTATAAGGCTAATTAATCCTTTACAGAGCCCACAACAGAGATAACTTCATCATAAATAGCAGAGTATAAGGCCAATCAACCCTTTACAGAACCCACAACAGAGATAACTTCATCATAAATAGCAGAGTATAAGGCTAATTAACCCTTTACAGAGCCCACAACAGAGATAACTTCATCATAAATAGCAGAGTATAAGGCTAATTAATCCTTTACAGAGCCCACAACAGAGATAACTTCATCATAAATAGCAGAGTATAAGGCCAATCAACCCTTTACAGAACCCACAACAGAGATAACTTCATCATAAATAGCAGAGTATAAGGCCAATCAACCCTTTACAGAGCCCACAACAGAGATAACTTCATCATAAATAGCAGAGTATAAGGCTAATTAATCCTTTACAGAGCCCACAACAGAGATAACTTCATCATTAATAGCAGAGTATAAGGCTAATTAACCCTTTACAGGGCCCACAACAGAGATAACTTCATCATAAATAGCAGAGTATAAGGCTAATTAACCCTTTACAGGGCCCACAACAGAGATAACTTCATCATAAATAGCAGAGTGTAAGGCCAATTAACCCTTTACAGAACCCACAACAGAGATAACTTCATCATAAATAGCAGAGTATAAGGCTAATTAATCCTTTACAGAGCCCACAACAGAGATCACTTCATCATAAATAGCAGAGTATAAGGCTAATTAATCCTTTACAGAACCCACAACAGAGATCACTTCATCATAAATAGCAGAGTATAAGGCTAATTAACCCTTTACAGAGTCCACAACAGAGATCACTTCATCATAAATAGCAGAGTATAAGGCTAATTAATCCTTTACAGAGCCCACAACAGAGATCACTTCATCATAAATAGCAGAGTATAAGGCTAATTAACCCTTTACAGAACCCACAACAGAGATAACTTCATCATAAATAGCAGAGTATAAGGCTAATTAATCCTTTACAGGGCCCACAACAGAGATAACTTCATCATAAATAGCAGAGTATAAGGCTAATTAATCCTTTACAGAACCCACAACAGAGATAACTTCATCATAAATAGCAGAGTATAAGGCTAATTAATCCTTTACAGGGCCCACAACAGAGATAACTTCATCATAAATAGCAGAGTATAAGGCTAATTAATCCTTTACAGGGCCCACAACAGAGATAACTTCATCATAAATAGCAGAGTATAAGGCTAATTAATCCTTTACAGAACCCACAACAGAGATAACTTCATCATAAATAGCAGAGTATAAGGCTAATTAATCCTTTACAGAACCCACAACAGAGATAACTTCATCATAAATAGCAGAGTATAAGGCTAATTAATCCTTTACAGGGCCCACAACAGAGATAACTTCATCATAAATAGCAGAGTATAAGGCCAATCAACCCTTTACAGAACCCACAACAGAGATAACTTCATCATAAATAGCAGAGTATAAGGCTAATTAATCCTTTACAGAACCCACAACAGAGATAACTTCATCATAAATAGCAGAGTATAAGGCTAATTAACCCTTTACAGAACCCACAACAGAGATAACTTCATCATAAATAGCAGAGTATAAGGCTAATTAATCCTTTACAGAACCCACAACAGAGATAACTTCATCATAAATAGCAGAGTATAAGGCTAATTAATCCTTTACAGGGCCCACAACAGAGATAACTTCATCATAAATAGCAGAGTATAAGGCCAATCAACCCTTTACAGAACCCACAACAGAGATAACTTCATCATAAATAGCAGAGTATAAGGCTAATTAATCCTTTACAGAACCCACAACAGAGATAACTTCATCATAAATAGCAGAGTATAAGGCCAATCAACCCTTTACAGAACCCACAACAGAGATAACTTCATCATAAATAGCAGAGTATAAGGCTAATTAATCCTTTACAGAACCCACAACAGAGATAACTTCATCATAAATAGCAGAGTATAAGGCTAATTAATCCTTTACAGAGCCCACAACAGAGATAACTTCATCATAAATAGCAGAGTATAAGGCCAATCAACCCTTTACAGAACCCACAACAGAGATAACTTCATCATAAATAGCAGAGTATAAGGCCAATCAACCCTTTACAGAGCCCACAACAGAGATAACTTCATCATAAATAGCAGAGTATAAGGCTAATTAATCCTTTACAGAGCCCACAACAGAGATAACTTCATCATTAATAGCAGAGTATAAGGCTAATTAACCCTTTACAGGGCCCACAACAGAGATAACTTCATCATAAATAGCAGAGTATAAGGCTAATTAACCCTTTACAGGGCCCACAACAGAGATAACTTCATCATAAATAGCAGAGTGTAAGGCCAATTAACCCTTTACAGAACCCACAACAGAGATAACTTCATCATAAATAGCAGAGTATAAGGCTAATTAATCCTTTACAGAGCCCACAACAGAGATCACTTCATCATAAATAGCAGAGTATAAGGCTAATTAATCCTTTACAGAACCCACAACAGAGATCACTTCATCATAAATAGCAGAGTATAAGGCTAATTAACCCTTTACAGAGTCCACAACAGAGATCACTTCATCATAAATAGCAGAGTATAAGGCTAATTAATCCTTTACAGAGCCCACAACAGAGATCACTTCATCATAAATAGCAGAGTATAAGGCTAATTAACCCTTTACAGAACCCACAACAGAGATAACTTCATCATAAATAGCAGAGTATAAGGCTAATTAATCCTTTACAGGGCCCACAACAGAGATAACTTCATCATAAATAGCAGAGTATAAGGCTAATTAATCCTTTACAGAACCCACAACAGAGATAACTTCATCATAAATAGCAGAGTATAAGGCTAATTAATCCTTTACAGGGCCCACAACAGAGATAACTTCATCATAAATAGCAGAGTATAAGGCTAATTAATCCTTTACAGGGCCCACAACAGAGATAACTTCATCATAAATAGCAGAGTATAAGGCTAATTAATCCTTTACAGAACCCACAACAGAGATAACTTCATCATAAATAGCAGAGTATAAGGCTAATTAATCCTTTACAGGGCCCACAACAGAGATAACTTCATCATAAATAGCAGAGTATAAGGCTAATTAATCCTTTACAGAACCCACAACAGAGATAACTTCATCATAAATAGCAGAGTATAAGGCTAATTAACCCTTTACAGAGCCCACAACAGAGATAACTTCATCATAAATAGCAGAGTATAAGGCTAATTAATCCTTTACAGAACCCACAACAGAGATAACTTCATCATAAATAGCAGAGTATAAGGCTAATTAATCCTTTACAGAACCCACAACAGAGATAACTTCATCATAAATAGCAGAGTATAAGGCTAATTAACCCTTTACAGAACCCACAACAGAGATAACTTCATCATAAATAGCAGAGTATAAGGCTAATTAATCCTTTACAGGGCCCACAACAGAGATAACTTCATCATAAATAGCAGAGTATAAGGCCAATCAACCCTTTACAGAACCCACAACAGAGATAACTTCATCATAAATAGCAGAGTATAAGGCTAATTAACCCTTTACAGAGCCCACAACAGAGATAACTTCATCATAAATAGCAGAGTATAAGGCTAATTAATCCTTTACAGAGCCCACAACAGAGATAACTTCATCATAAATAGCAGAGTATAAGGCCAATCAACCCTTTACAGAACCCACAACAGAGATAACTTCATCATAAATAGCAGAGTATAAGGCTAATTAACCCTTTACAGAGCCCACAACAGAGATAACTTCATCATAAATAGCAGAGTATAAGGCTAATTAATCCTTTACAGAGCCCACAACAGAGATAACTTCATCATAAATAGCAGAGTATAAGGCCAATCAACCCTTTACAGAACCCACAACAGAGATAACTTCATCATAAATAGCAGAGTATAAGGCCAATCAACCCTTTACAGAGCCCACAACAGAGATAACTTCATCATAAATAGCAGAGTATAAGGCTAATTAATCCTTTACAGAGCCCACAACAGAGATAACTTCATCATTAATAGCAGAGTATAAGGCTAATTAACCCTTTACAGGGCCCACAACAGAGATAACTTCATCATAAATAGCAGAGTATAAGGCTAATTAACCCTTTACAGGGCCCACAACAGAGATAACTTCATCATAAATAGCAGAGTGTAAGGCCAATTAACCCTTTACAGAACCCACAACAGAGATAACTTCATCATAAATAGCAGAGTATAAGGCTAATTAATCCTTTACAGAGCCCACAACAGAGATCACTTCATCATAAATAGCAGAGTATAAGGCTAATTAATCCTTTACAGAACCCACAACAGAGATCACTTCATCATAAATAGCAGAGTATAAGGCTAATTAACCCTTTACAGAGTCCACAACAGAGATCACTTCATCATAAATAGCAGAGTATAAGGCTAATTAATCCTTTACAGAGCCCACAACAGAGATCACTTCATCATAAATAGCAGAGTATAAGGCTAATTAACCCTTTACAGAACCCACAACAGAGATAACTTCATCATAAATAGCAGAGTATAAGGCTAATTAATCCTTTACAGGGCCCACAACAGAGATAACTTCATCATAAATAGCAGAGTATAAGGCTAATTAATCCTTTACAGAACCCACAACAGAGATAACTTCATCATAAATAGCAGAGTATAAGGCTAATTAATCCTTTACAGGGCCCACAACAGAGATAACTTCATCATAAATAGCAGAGTATAAGGCTAATTAATCCTTTACAGGGCCCACAACAGAGATAACTTCATCATAAATAGCAGAGTATAAGGCTAATTAATCCTTTACAGAACCCACAACAGAGATAACTTCATCATAAATAGCAGAGTATAAGGCTAATTAATCCTTTACAGAACCCACAACAGAGATAACTTCATCATAAATAGCAGAGTATAAGGCTAATTAATCCTTTACAGGGCCCACAACAGAGATAACTTCATCATAAATAGCAGAGTATAAGGCCAATCAACCCTTTACAGAACCCACAACAGAGATAACTTCATCATAAATAGCAGAGTATAAGGCTAATTAATCCTTTACAGAACCCACAACAGAGATAACTTCATCATAAATAGCAGAGTATAAGGCTAATTAACCCTTTACAGAACCCACAACAGAGATAACTTCATCATAAATAGCAGAGTATAAGGCTAATTAATCCTTTACAGAACCCACAACAGAGATAACTTCATCATAAATAGCAGAGTATAAGGCTAATTAATCCTTTACAGGGCCCACAACAGAGATAACTTCATCATAAATAGCAGAGTATAAGGCCAATCAACCCTTTACAGAACCCACAACAGAGATAACTTCATCATAAATAGCAGAGTATAAGGCTAATTAATCCTTTACAGAACCCACAACAGAGATAACTTCATCATAAATAGCAGAGTATAAGGCCAATCAACCCTTTACAGAACCCACAACAGAGATAACTTCATCATAAATAGCAGAGTATAAGGCTAATTAATCCTTTACAGAACCCACAACAGAGATAACTTCATCATAAATAGCAGAGTATAAGGCTAATTAATCCTTTACAGAGCCCACAACAGAGATAACTTCATCATAAATAGCAGAGTATAAGGCCAATCAACCCTTTACAGAACCCACAACAGAGATAACTTCATCATAAATAGCAGAGTATAAGGCCAATCAACCCTTTACAGAGCCCACAACAGAGATAACTTCATCATAAATAGCAGAGTATAAGGCTAATTAATCCTTTACAGAGCCCACAACAGAGATAACTTCATCATTAATAGCAGAGTATAAGGCTAATTAACCCTTTACAGGGCCCACAACAGAGATAACTTCATCATAAATAGCAGAGTATAAGGCTAATTAACCCTTTACAGGGCCCACAACAGAGATAACTTCATCATAAATAGCAGAGTGTAAGGCCAATTAACCCTTTACAGAACCCACAACAGAGATAACTTCATCATAAATAGCAGAGTATAAGGCTAATTAATCCTTTACAGAGCCCACAACAGAGATCACTTCATCATAAATAGCAGAGTATAAGGCTAATTAATCCTTTACAGAACCCACAACAGAGATCACTTCATCATAAATAGCAGAGTATAAGGCTAATTAACCCTTTACAGAGTCCACAACAGAGATCACTTCATCATAAATAGCAGAGTATAAGGCTAATTAATCCTTTACAGAGCCCACAACAGAGATCACTTCATCATAAATAGCAGAGTATAAGGCTAATTAACCCTTTACAGAACCCACAACAGAGATAACTTCATCATAAATAGCAGAGTATAAGGCTAATTAATCCTTTACAGGGCCCACAACAGAGATAACTTCATCATAAATAGCAGAGTATAAGGCTAATTAATCCTTTACAGAACCCACAACAGAGATAACTTCATCATAAATAGCAGAGTATAAGGCTAATTAATCCTTTACAGGGCCCACAACAGAGATAACTTCATCATAAATAGCAGAGTATAAGGCTAATTAATCCTTTACAGGGCCCACAACAGAGATAACTTCATCATAAATAGCAGAGTATAAGGCTAATTAATCCTTTACAGAACCCACAACAGAGATAACTTCATCATAAATAGCAGAGTATAAGGCTAATTAATCCTTTACAGAACCCACAACAGAGATAACTTCATCATAAATAGCAGAGTATAAGGCTAATTAACCCTTTACAGAACCCACAACAGAGATAACTTCATCATAAATAGCAGAGTATAAGGCTAATTAATCCTTTACAGAACCCACAACAGAGATAACTTCATCATAAATAGCAGAGTATAAGGCTAATTAATCCTTTACAGGGCCCACAACAGAGATAACTTCATCATAAATAGCAGAATATAAGGCTAATTAATCCTTTACAGAGCCCACAACAGAGATAACTTCATCATAAATAGCAGAGTATAAGGCTAATTAATCCTTTACAGAACCCACAACAGAGATAACTTCATCATAAATAGCAGAGTATAAGGCTAATTAATCCTTTACAGGGCCCACAACAGAGATAACTTCATCATAAATAGCAGAGTATAAGGCTAATTAATCCTTTACAGAACCCACAACAGAGATAACTTCATCATAAATAGCAGAGTATAAGGCTAATTAATCCTTTACAGAACCCACAACAGAGATAACTTCATCATAAATAGCAGAGTATAAGGCTAATTAATCCTTTACAGGGCCCACAACAGAGATAACTTCATCATAAATAGCAGAGTATAAGGCTAATTAATCCTTTACAGAACCCACAACAGAGATAACTTCATCATAAATAGCAGAGTATAAGGCTAATTAATCCTTTACAGAACCCACAACAGAGATAACTTCATCATAAATAGCAGAGTATAAGGCCAATCAACCCTTTACAGAGCCCACAACAGAGATAACTTCATCATAAATAGCAGAGTATAAGGCTAATTAATCCTTTACAGAACCCACAACAGAGATAACTTCATCATAAATAGCAGAGTATAAGGCTAATTAATCCTTTACAGGGCCCACAACAGAGATAACTTCATCATAAATAGCAGAGTATAAGGCTAATTAATCCTTTACAGAACCCACAACAGAGATAACTTCATCATAAATAGCAGAGTATAAGGCTAATTAATCCTTTACAGAACCCACAACAGAGATAACTTCATCATAAATAGCAGAGTATAAGGCCAATCAACCCTTTACAGAACCCACAACAGAGATAACTTCATCATAAATAGCAGAGTATAAGGCCAATCAACCCTTTACAGAGCCCACAACAGAGATAACTTCATCATAAATAGCAGAGTATAAGGCTAATTAATCCTTTACAGAACCCACAACAGAGATAACTTCATCATAAATAGCAGAGTATAAGGCCAATCAACCCTTTACAGAACCCACAACAGAGATAACTTCATCATAAATAGCAGAGTATAAGGCTAATTAATCCTTTACAGGGCCCACAACAGAGATAACTTCATCATAAATAGCAGAGTATAAGGCTAATTAATCCTTTACAGAACCCACAACAGAGATAACTTCATCATAAATAGCAGAGTATAAGGCTAATTAATCCTTTACAGGGCCCACAACAGAGATAACTTCATCATAAATAGCAGAGTATAAGGCTAATTAATCCTTTACAGAACCCACAACAGAGATAACTTCATCATAAATAGCAGAGTATAAGGCTAATTAATCCTTTACAGGGCCCACAACAGAGATAACTTCATCATAAATAGCAGAGTATAAGGCTAATTAATCCTTTACAGAACCCACAACAGAGATAACTTCATCATAAATAGCAGAGTATAAGGCTAATTAACCCTTTACAGAGCCCACAACAGAGATAACTTCATCATAAATAGCAGAGTATAAGGCTAATTAATCCTTTACAGAACCCACAACAGAGATAACTTCATCATAAATAGCAGAGTATAAGGCTAATTAATCCTTTACAGAACCCACAACAGAGATAACTTCATCATAAATAGCAGAGTATAAGGCTAATTAACCCTTTACAGAACCCACAACAGAGATAACTTCATCATAAATAGCAGAGTATAAGGCTAATTAATCCTTTACAGAGCCCACAACAGAGATAACTTCATCATAAATAGCAGAGTATAAGGCTAATTAATCCTTTACAGAGCCCACAACAGAGATAACTTCATCATAAATAGCAGAGTATAAGGCTAATTAATCCTTTACAGAACCCACAACAGAGATAACTTCATCATAAATAGCAGAGTATAAGGCTAATTAATCCTTTACAGGGCCCACAACAGAGATAACTTCATCATAAATAGCAGAGTATAAGGCTAATTAATCCTTTACAGAACCCACAACAGAGATAACTTCATCATAAATAGCAGAGTATAAGGCTAATTAATCCTTTACAGAACCCACAACAGAGATAACTTCATCATAAATAGCAGAGTATAAGGCTAATTAATCCTTTACAGGGCCCACAACAGAGATAACTTCATCATAAATAGCAGAGTATAAGGCTAATTAATCCTTTACAGGGCCCACAACAGAGATAACTTCATCATAAATAGCAGAGTATAAGGCTAATTAATCCTTTACAGAACCCACAACAGAGATAACTTCATCATAAATAGCAGAGTATAAGGCTAATTAATCCTTTACAGGGCCCACAACAGAGATAACTTCATCATAAATAGCAGAGTATAAGGCTAATTAATCCTTTACAGAACCCACAACAGAGATAACTTCATCATAAATAGCAGAGTATAAGGCTAATTAATCCTTTACAGGGCCCACAACAGAGATAACTTCATCATAAATAGCAGAGTATAAGGCTAATTAATCCTTTACAGAACCCACAACAGAGATAACTTCATCATAAATAGCAGAGTATAAGGCTAATTAACCCTTTACAGAGCCCACAACAGAGATAACTTCATCATAAATAGCAGAGTATAAGGCTAATTAATCCTTTACAGAACCCACAACAGAGATAACTTCATCATAAATAGCAGAGTATAAGGCTAATTAATCCTTTACAGAACCCACAACAGAGATAACTTCATCATAAATAGCAGAGTATAAGGCTAATTAACCCTTTACAGAACCCACAACAGAGATAACTTCATCATAAATAGCAGAGTATAAGGCTAATTAACCCTTTACAGAGCCCACAACAGAGATAACTTCATCATAAATAGCAGAGTATAAGGCTAATTAATCCTTTACAGAACCCACAACAGAGATAACTTCATCGTAAATAGCAGAGTATAAGGCTAATTAACCCTTTACAGAACCCACAACAGAGATAACTTCATCATAAATAGCAGAGTATAAGGCTAATTAATCCTATACAGGGCCCACAACAGAGATAACTTCATCATAAATAGCAGAGTATAAGGCTAATTAATCCTTTACAGAACCCACAACAGAGATAACTTCATCATAAATAGCAGAGTATAAGGCTAATTAATCCTTTACAGGGCCCACAACAGAGATAACTTCATCATAAATAGCAGAGTATAAGGCTAATTAATCCTTTACAGGGCCCACAACAGAGATAACTTCATCATAAATAGCAGAGTATAAGGCTAATTAATCCTTTACAGAACCCACAACAGAGATAACTTCATCATAAATAGCAGAGTATAAGGCTAATTAATCCTTTACAGAACCCACAACAGAGATAACTTCATCATAAATAGCAGAGTATAAGGCTAATTAACCCTTTACAGAACCCACAACAGAGATAACTTCATCATAAATAGCAGAGTATAAGGCTAATTAATCCTTTACAGAACCCACAACAGAGATAACTTCATCATAAATAGCAGAGTATAAGGCTAATTAATCCTTTACAGGGCCCACAACAGAGATAACTTCATCATAAATAGCAGAGTATAAGGCCAATCAACCCTTTACAGAACCCACAACAGAGATAACTTCATCATAAATAGCAGAGTATAAGGCTAATTAATCCTTTACAGAACCCACAACAGAGATAACTTCATCATAAATAGCAGAGTATAAGGCTAATTAATCCTTTACAGGGCCCACAACAGAGATAACTTCATCATAAATAGCAGAGTATAAGGCTAATTAATCCTTTACAGAACCCACAACAGAGATAACTTCATCATAAATAGCAGAGTATAAGGCTAATTAATCCTTTACAGAACCCACAACAGAGATAACTTCATCATAAATAGCAGAGTATAAGGCTAATTAATCCTTTACAGGGCCCACAACAGAGATAACTTCATCATAAATAGCAGAGTATAAGGCTAATTAACCATTTACAGAACCCACAACAGAGATAACTTCATCATAAATAGCAGAGTATAAGGTTAATTAATCCTTTACAGGGCCCACAACAGAGATAACTTCATCATAAATAGCAGAGTATAAGGCCAATCAACCCTTTACAGAACCCACAATAGAGATAACTTCATCATAAATAGCAGAGTATAAGGCTAATTAACCCTTTACAGAGCCCACAACAGAGATAACTTCATCATAAATAGCAGAGTATAAGGCCAATCAACCCTTTACAGAACCCACAACAGAGATAACTTCATCATAAATATCAGAGTATAAGGTTAATTAATCCTTTACAGGGCCCACAACAGAGATAACTTCATCATAAATAGCAGAGTATAAGGCTAATTAATCCTTTACAGAACCCACAACAGAGATAACTTCATCATAAATAGCAGAGTATAAGGCTAATTAATCCTTTACAGAACCCACAACAGAGATAACTTCATCATAAATAGCAGAGTATAAGGCCAATCAACCCTTTACAGAGCCCACAACAGAGATAACTTCATCATAAATAGCAGAGTATAAGGCTAATTAATCCTTTACAGAACCCACAACAGAGATAACTTCATCATAAATAGCAGAGTATAAGGCTAATTAATCCTTTACAGGGCCCACAACAGAGATAACTTCATCATAAATAGCAGAGTATAAGGCTAATTAATCCTTTACAGAACCCACAACAGAGATAACTTCATCATAAATAGCAGAGTATAAGGCCAATCAACCCTTTACAGAGCCCACAACAGAGATAACTTCATCATAAATAGCAGAGTATAAGGCTAATTAATCCTTTACAGAACCCACAACAGAGATAACTTCATCATAAATAGCAGAGTATAAGGCCAATCAACCCTTTACAGAACCCACAACAGAGATAACTTCATCATAAATAGCAGAGTATAAGGCTAATTAATCCTTTACAGGGCCCACAACAGAGATAACTTCATCATAAATAGCAGAGTATAAGGCTAATTAATCCTTTACAGAACCCACAACAGAGATAACTTCATCATAAATAGCAGAGTATAAGGCTAATTAATCCTTTACAGGGCCCACAACAGAGATAACTTCATCATAAATAGCAGAGTATAAGGCTAATTAATCCTTTACAGAACCCACAACAGAGATAACTTCATCATAAATAGCAGAGTATAAGGCTAATTAATCCTTTACAGGGCCCACAACAGAGATAACTTCATCATAAATAGCAGAGTATAAGGCTAATTAATCCTTTACAGAACCCACAACAGAGATAACTTCATCATAAATAGCAGAGTATAAGGCTAATTAACCCTTTACAGAGCCCACAACAGAGATAACTTCATCATAAATAGCAGAGTATAAGGCTAATTAATCCTTTACAGAACCCACAACAGAGATAACTTCATCATAAATAGCAGAGTATAAGGCTAATTAATCCTTTACAGAACCCACAACAGAGATAACTTCATCATAAATAGCAGAGTATAAGGCTAATTAACCCTTTACAGAACCCACAACAGAGATAACTTCATCATAAATAGCAGAGTATAAGGCTAATTAATCCTTTACAGGGCCCACAACAGAGATAACTTCATCATAAATAGCAGAGTATAAGGCCAATCAACCCTTTACAGAACCCACAACAGAGATAACTTCATCATAAATAGCAGAGTATAAGGCTAATTAACCCTTTACAGAGCCCACAACAGAGATAACTTCATCATAAATAGCAGAGTATAAGGCTAATTAATCCTTTACAGAGCCCACAACAGAGATAACTTCATCATAAATAGCAGAGTATAAGGCCAATCAACCCTTTACAGAACCCACAACAGAGATAACTTCATCATAAATAGCAGAGTATAAGGCTAATTAACCCTTTACAGAGCCCACAACAGAGATAACTTCATCATAAATAGCAGAGTATAAGGCTAATTAATCCTTTACAGAGCCCACAACAGAGATAACTTCATCATAAATAGCAGAGTATAAGGCCAATCAACCCTTTACAGAACCCACAACAGAGATAACTTCATCATAAATAGCAGAGTATAAGGCCAATCAACCCTTTACAGAGCCCACAACAGAGATAACTTCATCATAAATAGCAGAGTATAAGGCTAATTAATCCTTTACAGAGCCCACAACAGAGATAACTTCATCATTAATAGCAGAGTATAAGGCTAATTAACCCTTTACAGGGCCCACAACAGAGATAACTTCATCATAAATAGCAGAGTATAAGGCTAATTAACCCTTTACAGGGCCCACAACAGAGATAACTTCATCATAAATAGCAGAGTGTAAGGCCAATTAACCCTTTACAGAACCCACAACAGAGATAACTTCATCATAAATAGCAGAGTATAAGGCTAATTAATCCTTTACAGAGCCCACAACAGAGATCACTTCATCATAAATAGCAGAGTATAAGGCTAATTAATCCTTTACAGAACCCACAACAGAGATCACTTCATCATAAATAGCAGAGTATAAGGCTAATTAACCCTTTACAGAGTCCACAACAGAGATCACTTCATCATAAATAGCAGAGTATAAGGCTAATTAATCCTTTACAGAGCCCACAACAGAGATCACTTCATCATAAATAGCAGAGTATAAGGCTAATTAACCCTTTACAGAACCCACAACAGAGATAACTTCATCATAAATAGCAGAGTATAAGGCTAATTAATCCTTTACAGGGCCCACAACAGAGATAACTTCATCATAAATAGCAGAGTATAAGGCTAATTAATCCTTTACAGAACCCACAACAGAGATAACTTCATCATAAATAGCAGAGTATAAGGCTAATTAATCCTTTACAGGGCCCACAACAGAGATAACTTCATCATAAATAGCAGAGTATAAGGCTAATTAATCCTTTACAGGGCCCACAACAGAGATAACTTCATCATAAATAGCAGAGTATAAGGCTAATTAATCCTTTACAGAACCCACAACAGAGATAACTTCATCATAAATAGCAGAGTATAAGGCTAATTAATCCTTTACAGAACCCACAACAGAGATAACTTCATCATAAATAGCAGAGTATAAGGCTAATTAATCCTTTACAGGGCCCACAACAGAGATAACTTCATCATAAATAGCAGAGTATAAGGCCAATCAACCCTTTACAGAACCCACAACAGAGATAACTTCATCATAAATAGCAGAGTATAAGGCTAATTAATCCTTTACAGAACCCACAACAGAGATAACTTCATCATAAATAGCAGAGTATAAGGCTAATTAACCCTTTACAGAACCCACAACAGAGATAACTTCATCATAAATAGCAGAGTATAAGGCTAATTAATCCTTTACAGAACCCACAACAGAGATAACTTCATCATAAATAGCAGAGTATAAGGCTAATTAATCCTTTACAGGGCCCACAACAGAGATAACTTCATCATAAATAGCAGAGTATAAGGCCAATCAACCCTTTACAGAACCCACAACAGAGATAACTTCATCATAAATAGCAGAGTATAAGGCTAATTAATCCTTTACAGAACCCACAACAGAGATAACTTCATCATAAATAGCAGAGTATAAGGCCAATCAACCCTTTACAGAACCCACAACAGAGATAACTTCATCATAAATAGCAGAGTATAAGGCTAATTAATCCTTTACAGAACCCACAACAGAGATAACTTCATCATAAATAGCAGAGTATAAGGCTAATTAATCCTTTACAGAGCCCACAACAGAGATAACTTCATCATAAATAGCAGAGTATAAGGCCAATCAACCCTTTACAGAACCCACAACAGAGATAACTTCATCATAAATAGCAGAGTATAAGGCCAATCAACCCTTTACAGAGCCCACAACAGAGATAACTTCATCATAAATAGCAGAGTATAAGGCTAATTAATCCTTTACAGAGCCCACAACAGAGATAACTTCATCATTAATAGCAGAGTATAAGGCTAATTAACCCTTTACAGGGCCCACAACAGAGATAACTTCATCATAAATAGCAGAGTATAAGGCTAATTAACCCTTTACAGGGCCCACAACAGAGATAACTTCATCATAAATAGCAGAGTGTAAGGCCAATTAACCCTTTACAGAACCCACAACAGAGATAACTTCATCATAAATAGCAGAGTATAAGGCTAATTAATCCTTTACAGAGCCCACAACAGAGATCACTTCATCATAAATAGCAGAGTATAAGGCTAATTAATCCTTTACAGAACCCACAACAGAGATCACTTCATCATAAATAGCAGAGTATAAGGCTAATTAACCCTTTACAGAGTCCACAACAGAGATCACTTCATCATAAATAGCAGAGTATAAGGCTAATTAATCCTTTACAGAGCCCACAACAGAGATCACTTCATCATAAATAGCAGAGTATAAGGCTAATTAACCCTTTACAGAACCCACAACAGAGATAACTTCATCATAAATAGCAGAGTATAAGGCTAATTAATCCTTTACAGGGCCCACAACAGAGATAACTTCATCATAAATAGCAGAGTATAAGGCTAATTAATCCTTTACAGAACCCACAACAGAGATAACTTCATCATAAATAGCAGAGTATAAGGCTAATTAATCCTTTACAGGGCCCACAACAGAGATAACTTCATCATAAATAGCAGAGTATAAGGCTAATTAATCCTTTACAGGGCCCACAACAGAGATAACTTCATCATAAATAGCAGAGTATAAGGCTAATTAATCCTTTACAGAACCCACAACAGAGATAACTTCATCATAAATAGCAGAGTATAAGGCTAATTAATCCTTTACAGGGCCCACAACAGAGATAACTTCATCATAAATAGCAGAGTATAAGGCTAATTAATCCTTTACAGAACCCACAACAGAGATAACTTCATCATAAATAGCAGAGTATAAGGCTAATTAACCCTTTACAGAGCCCACAACAGAGATAACTTCATCATAAATAGCAGAGTATAAGGCTAATTAATCCTTTACAGAACCCACAACAGAGATAACTTCATCATAAATAGCAGAGTATAAGGCTAATTAATCCTTTACAGAACCCACAACAGAGATAACTTCATCATAAATAGCAGAGTATAAGGCTAATTAACCCTTTACAGAACCCACAACAGAGATAACTTCATCATAAATAGCAGAGTATAAGGCTAATTAATCCTTTACAGGGCCCACAACAGAGATAACTTCATCATAAATAGCAGAGTATAAGGCCAATCAACCCTTTACAGAACCCACAACAGAGATAACTTCATCATAAATAGCAGAGTATAAGGCTAATTAACCCTTTACAGAGCCCACAACAGAGATAACTTCATCATAAATAGCAGAGTATAAGGCTAATTAATCCTTTACAGAGCCCACAACAGAGATAACTTCATCATAAATAGCAGAGTATAAGGCCAATCAACCCTTTACAGAACCCACAACAGAGATAACTTCATCATAAATAGCAGAGTATAAGGCTAATTAACCCTTTACAGAGCCCACAACAGAGATAACTTCATCATAAATAGCAGAGTATAAGGCTAATTAATCCTTTACAGAGCCCACAACAGAGATAACTTCATCATAAATAGCAGAGTATAAGGCCAATCAACCCTTTACAGAACCCACAACAGAGATAACTTCATCATAAATAGCAGAGTATAAGGCCAATCAACCCTTTACAGAGCCCACAACAGAGATAACTTCATCATAAATAGCAGAGTATAAGGCTAATTAATCCTTTACAGAGCCCACAACAGAGATAACTTCATCATTAATAGCAGAGTATAAGGCTAATTAACCCTTTACAGGGCCCACAACAGAGATAACTTCATCATAAATAGCAGAGTATAAGGCTAATTAACCCTTTACAGGGCCCACAACAGAGATAACTTCATCATAAATAGCAGAGTGTAAGGCCAATTAACCCTTTACAGAACCCACAACAGAGATAACTTCATCATAAATAGCAGAGTATAAGGCTAATTAATCCTTTACAGAGCCCACAACAGAGATCACTTCATCATAAATAGCAGAGTATAAGGCTAATTAATCCTTTACAGAACCCACAACAGAGATCACTTCATCATAAATAGCAGAGTATAAGGCTAATTAACCCTTTACAGAGTCCACAACAGAGATCACTTCATCATAAATAGCAGAGTATAAGGCTAATTAATCCTTTACAGAGCCCACAACAGAGATCACTTCATCATAAATAGCAGAGTATAAGGCTAATTAACCCTTTACAGAACCCACAACAGAGATAACTTCATCATAAATAGCAGAGTATAAGGCTAATTAATCCTTTACAGGGCCCACAACAGAGATAACTTCATCATAAATAGCAGAGTATAAGGCTAATTAATCCTTTACAGAACCCACAACAGAGATAACTTCATCATAAATAGCAGAGTATAAGGCTAATTAATCCTTTACAGGGCCCACAACAGAGATAACTTCATCATAAATAGCAGAGTATAAGGCTAATTAATCCTTTACAGGGCCCACAACAGAGATAACTTCATCATAAATAGCAGAGTATAAGGCTAATTAATCCTTTACAGAACCCACAACAGAGATAACTTCATCATAAATAGCAGAGTATAAGGCTAATTAATCCTTTACAGAACCCACAACAGAGATAACTTCATCATAAATAGCAGAGTATAAGGCTAATTAATCCTTTACAGGGCCCACAACAGAGATAACTTCATCATAAATAGCAGAGTATAAGGCCAATCAACCCTTTACAGAACCCACAACAGAGATAACTTCATCATAAATAGCAGAGTATAAGGCTAATTAATCCTTTACAGAACCCACAACAGAGATAACTTCATCATAAATAGCAGAGTATAAGGCTAATTAACCCTTTACAGAACCCACAACAGAGATAACTTCATCATAAATAGCAGAGTATAAGGCTAATTAATCCTTTACAGAACCCACAACAGAGATAACTTCATCATAAATAGCAGAGTATAAGGCTAATTAATCCTTTACAGGGCCCACAACAGAGATAACTTCATCATAAATAGCAGAGTATAAGGCCAATCAACCCTTTACAGAACCCACAACAGAGATAACTTCATCATAAATAGCAGAGTATAAGGCTAATTAATCCTTTACAGAACCCACAACAGAGATAACTTCATCATAAATAGCAGAGTATAAGGCCAATCAACCCTTTACAGAACCCACAACAGAGATAACTTCATCATAAATAGCAGAGTATAAGGCTAATTAATCCTTTACAGAACCCACAACAGAGATAACTTCATCATAAATAGCAGAGTATAAGGCTAATTAATCCTTTACAGAGCCCACAACAGAGATAACTTCATCATAAATAGCAGAGTATAAGGCCAATCAACCCTTTACAGAACCCACAACAGAGATAACTTCATCATAAATAGCAGAGTATAAGGCCAATCAACCCTTTACAGAGCCCACAACAGAGATAACTTCATCATAAATAGCAGAGTATAAGGCTAATTAATCCTTTACAGAGCCCACAACAGAGATAACTTCATCATTAATAGCAGAGTATAAGGCTAATTAACCCTTTACAGGGCCCACAACAGAGATAACTTCATCATAAATAGCAGAGTATAAGGCTAATTAACCCTTTACAGGGCCCACAACAGAGATAACTTCATCATAAATAGCAGAGTGTAAGGCCAATTAACCCTTTACAGAACCCACAACAGAGATAACTTCATCATAAATAGCAGAGTATAAGGCTAATTAATCCTTTACAGAGCCCACAACAGAGATCACTTCATCATAAATAGCAGAGTATAAGGCTAATTAATCCTTTACAGAACCCACAACAGAGATCACTTCATCATAAATAGCAGAGTATAAGGCTAATTAACCCTTTACAGAGTCCACAACAGAGATCACTTCATCATAAATAGCAGAGTATAAGGCTAATTAATCCTTTACAGAGCCCACAACAGAGATCACTTCATCATAAATAGCAGAGTATAAGGCTAATTAACCCTTTACAGAACCCACAACAGAGATAACTTCATCATAAATAGCAGAGTATAAGGCTAATTAATCCTTTACAGGGCCCACAACAGAGATAACTTCATCATAAATAGCAGAGTATAAGGCTAATTAATCCTTTACAGAACCCACAACAGAGATAACTTCATCATAAATAGCAGAGTATAAGGCTAATTAATCCTTTACAGGGCCCACAACAGAGATAACTTCATCATAAATAGCAGAGTATAAGGCTAATTAATCCTTTACAGGGCCCACAACAGAGATAACTTCATCATAAATAGCAGAGTATAAGGCTAATTAATCCTTTACAGAACCCACAACAGAGATAACTTCATCATAAATAGCAGAGTATAAGGCTAATTAATCCTTTACAGAACCCACAACAGAGATAACTTCATCATAAATAGCAGAGTATAAGGCTAATTAACCCTTTACAGAACCCACAACAGAGATAACTTCATCATAAATAGCAGAGTATAAGGCTAATTAATCCTTTACAGAACCCACAACAGAGATAACTTCATCATAAATAGCAGAGTATAAGGCTAATTAATCCTTTACAGGGCCCACAACAGAGATAACTTCATCATAAATAGCAGAGTATAAGGCTAATTAATCCTTTACAGAGCCCACAACAGAGATAACTTCATCATAAATAGCAGAGTATAAGGCTAATTAATCCTTTACAGAACCCACAACAGAGATAACTTCATCATAAATAGCAGAGTATAAGGCTAATTAATCCTTTACAGGGCCCACAACAGAGATAACTTCATCATAAATAGCAGAGTATAAGGCTAATTAATCCTTTACAGAACCCACAACAGAGATAACTTCATCATAAATAGCAGAGTATAAGGCTAATTAATCCTTTACAGAACCCACAACAGAGATAACTTCATCATAAATAGCAGAGTATAAGGCTAATTAATCCTTTACAGGGCCCACAACAGAGATAACTTCATCATAAATAGCAGAGTATAAGGCTAATTAATCCTTTACAGAACCCACAACAGAGATAACTTCATCATAAATAGCAGAGTATAAGGCTAATTAATCCTTTACAGAACCCACAACAGAGATAACTTCATCATAAATAGCAGAGTATAAGGCCAATCAACCCTTTACAGAGCCCACAACAGAGATAACTTCATCATAAATAGCAGAGTATAAGGCTAATTAATCCTTTACAGAACCCACAACAGAGATAACTTCATCATAAATAGCAGAGTATAAGGCTAATTAATCCTTTACAGGGCCCACAACAGAGATAACTTCATCATAAATAGCAGAGTATAAGGCTAATTAATCCTTTACAGAACCCACAACAGAGATAACTTCATCATAAATAGCAGAGTATAAGGCTAATTAATCCTTTACAGAACCCACAACAGAGATAACTTCATCATAAATAGCAGAGTATAAGGCCAATCAACCCTTTACAGAACCCACAACAGAGATAACTTCATCATAAATAGCAGAGTATAAGGCCAATCAACCCTTTACAGAGCCCACAACAGAGATAACTTCATCATAAATAGCAGAGTATAAGGCTAATTAATCCTTTACAGAACCCACAACAGAGATAACTTCATCATAAATAGCAGAGTATAAGGCCAATCAACCCTTTACAGAACCCACAACAGAGATAACTTCATCATAAATAGCAGAGTATAAGGCTAATTAATCCTTTACAGGGCCCACAACAGAGATAACTTCATCATAAATAGCAGAGTATAAGGCTAATTAATCCTTTACAGAACCCACAACAGAGATAACTTCATCATAAATAGCAGAGTATAAGGCTAATTAATCCTTTACAGGGCCCACAACAGAGATAACTTCATCATAAATAGCAGAGTATAAGGCTAATTAATCCTTTACAGAACCCACAACAGAGATAACTTCATCATAAATAGCAGAGTATAAGGCTAATTAATCCTTTACAGGGCCCACAACAGAGATAACTTCATCATAAATAGCAGAGTATAAGGCTAATTAATCCTTTACAGAACCCACAACAGAGATAACTTCATCATAAATAGCAGAGTATAAGGCTAATTAACCCTTTACAGAGCCCACAACAGAGATAACTTCATCATAAATAGCAGAGTATAAGGCTAATTAATCCTTTACAGAACCCACAACAGAGATAACTTCATCATAAATAGCAGAGTATAAGGCTAATTAATCCTTTACAGAACCCACAACAGAGATAACTTCATCATAAATAGCAGAGTATAAGGCTAATTAACCCTTTACAGAACCCACAACAGAGATAACTTCATCATAAATAGCAGAGTATAAGGCTAATTAATCCTTTACAGAGCCCACAACAGAGATAACTTCATCATAAATAGCAGAGTATAAGGCTAATTAATCCTTTACAGAGCCCACAACAGAGATAACTTCATCATAAATAGCAGAGTATAAGGCTAATTAATCCTTTACAGAACCCACAACAGAGATAACTTCATCATAAATAGCAGAGTATAAGGCTAATTAATCCTTTACAGGGCCCACAACAGAGATAACTTCATCATAAATAGCAGAGTATAAGGCTAATTAATCCTTTACAGAACCCACAACAGAGATAACTTCATCATAAATAGCAGAGTATAAGGCTAATTAATCCTTTACAGAACCCACAACAGAGATAACTTCATCATAAATAGCAGAGTATAAGGCTAATTAATCCTTTACAGGGCCCACAACAGAGATAACTTCATCATAAATAGCAGAGTATAAGGCTAATTAATCCTTTACAGGGCCCACAACAGAGATAACTTCATCATAAATAGCAGAGTATAAGGCTAATTAATCCTTTACAGAACCCACAACAGAGATAACTTCATCATAAATAGCAGAGTATAAGGCTAATTAATCCTTTACAGGGCCCACAACAGAGATAACTTCATCATAAATAGCAGAGTATAAGGCTAATTAATCCTTTACAGAACCCACAACAGAGATAACTTCATCATAAAAAGCAGAGTATAAGGCTAATTAATCCTTTACAGGGCCCACAACAGAGATAACTTCATCATAAATAGCAGAGTATAAGGCTAATTAATCCTTTACAGAACCCACAACAGAGATAACTTCATCATAAATAGCAGAGTATAAGGCTAATTAACCCTTTACAGAGCCCACAACAGAGATAACTTCATCATAAATAGCAGAGTATAAGGCTAATTAATCCTTTACAGAACCCACAACAGAGATAACTTCATCATAAATAGCAGAGTATAAGGCTAATTAATCCTTTACAGAACCCACAACAGAGATAACTTCATCATAAATAGCAGAGTATAAGGCTAATTAACCCTTTACAGAACCCACAACAGAGATAACTTCATCATAAATAGCAGAGTATAAGGCTAATTAACCCTTTACAGAGCCCACAACAGAGATAACTTCATCATAAATAGCAGAGTATAAGGCTAATTAATCCTTTACAGAGCCCACAACAGAGATAACTTCATCATAAATAGCAGAGTATAAGGCTAATTAATCCTTTACAGAACCCACAACAGAGATAACTTCATCATAAATAGCAGAGTATAAGGCTAATTAATCCTTTACAGGGCCCACAACAGAGATAACTTCATCATAAATAGCAGAGTATAAGGCTAATTAATCCTTTACAGAACCCACAACAGAGATAACTTCATCATAAATAGCAGAGTATAAGGCTAATTAATCCTTTACAGAACCCACAACAGAGATAACTTCATCATAAATAGCAGAGTATAAGGCTAATTAATCCTTTACAGGGCCCACAACAGAGATAACTTCATCATAAATAGCAGAGTATAAGGCTAATTAATCCTTTACAGAACCCACAACAGAGATAACTTCATCATAAATAGCAGAGTATAAGGCTAATTAATCCTTTACAGAACCCACAACAGAGATAACTTCATCATAAATAGCAGAGTATAAGGCCAATCAACCCTTTACAGAGCCCACAACAGAGATAACTTCATCATAAATAGCAGAGTATAAGGCTAATTAATCCTTTACAGAACCCACAACAGAGATAACTTCATCATAAATAGCAGAGTATAAGGCTAATTAATCCTTTACAGGGCCCACAACAGAGATAACTTCATCATAAATAGCAGAGTATAAGGCTAATTAATCCTTTACAGAACCCACAACAGAGATAACTTCATCATAAATAGCAGAGTATAAGGCCAATCAACCCTTTACAGAGCCCACAACAGAGATAACTTCATCATAAATAGCAGAGTATAAGGCTAATTAATCCTTTACAGAACCCACAACAGAGATAACTTCATCATAAATAGCAGAGTATAAGGCCAATCAACCCTTTACAGAACCCACAACAGAGATAACTTCATCATAAATAGCAGAGTATAAGGCTAATTAATCCTTTACAGGGCCCACAACAGAGATAACTTCATCATAAATAGCAGAGTATAAGGCTAATTAATCCTTTACAGAACCCACAACAGAGATAACTTCATCATAAATAGCAGAGTATAAGGCTAATTAATCCTTTACAGGGCCCACAACAGAGATAACTTCATCATAAATAGCAGAGTATAAGGCTAATTAATCCTTTACAGAACCCACAACAGAGATAACTTCATCATAAATAGCAGAGTATAAGGCTAATTAATCCTTTACAGGGCCCACAACAGAGATAACTTCATCATAAATAGCAGAGTATAAGGCTAATTAATCCTTTACAGAACCCACAACAGAGATAACTTCATCATAAATAGCAGAGTATAAGGCTAATTAACCCTTTACAGAGCCCACAACAGAGATAACTTCATCATAAATAGCAGAGTATAAGGCTAATTAATCCTTTACAGAACCCACAACAGAGATAACTTCATCATAAATAGCAGAGTATAAGGCTAATTAATCCTTTACAGAACCCACAACAGAGATAACTTCATCATAAATAGCAGAGTATAAGGCTAATTAACCCTTTACAGAACCCACAACAGAGATAACTTCATCATAAATAGCAGAGTATAAGGCTAATTAATCCTTTACAGGGCCCACAACAGAGATAACTTCATCATAAATAGCAGAGTATAAGGCCAATCAACCCTTTACAGAACCCACAACAGAGATAACTTCATCATAAATAGCAGAGTATAAGGCTAATTAACCCTTTACAGAGCCCACAACAGAGATAACTTCATCATAAATAGCAGAGTATAAGGCTAATTAATCCTTTACAGAGCCCACAACAGAGATAACTTCATCATAAATAGCAGAGTATAAGGCCAATCAACCCTTTACAGAACCCACAACAGAGATAACTTCATCATAAATAGCAGAGTATAAGGCTAATTAACCCTTTACAGAGCCCACAACAGAGATAACTTCATCATAAATAGCAGAGTATAAGGCTAATTAATCCTTTACAGAGCCCACAACAGAGATAACTTCATCATAAATAGCAGAGTATAAGGCCAATCAACCCTTTACAGAACCCACAACAGAGATAACTTCATCATAAATAGCAGAGTATAAGGCCAATCAACCCTTTACTGAGCCCACAACAGAGATAACTTCATCATAAATAGCAGAGTATAAGGCTAATTAATCCTTTACAGAGCCCACAACAGAGATAACTTCATCATTAATAGCAGAGTATAAGGCTAATTAACCCTTTACAGGGCCCACAACAGAGATAACTTCATCATAAATAGCAGAGTATAAGGCTAATTAACCCTTTACAGGGCCCACAACAGAGATAACTTCATCATAAATAGCAGAGTGTAAGGCCAATTAACCCTTTACAGAACCCACAACAGAGATAACTTCATCATAAATAGCAGAGTATAAGGCTAATTAACCCTTTACAGAGCCCACAACAGAGATAACTTCATCATAAATAGCAGAGTGTAAGGCCAATTAACCCTTTACAGAACCCACAACAGAGATAACTTCATCATAAATAGCAGAATATAAGGCCAATTAACCCTTTACAGAGCCCACTTTTTCAATAATTCTAGAAATTAATAGATGTATGAGTAATTTTATGGTAAACAATCCTACAATTTCCCATGTAATGTATAGAATCTATCATCCAATGCCTTTTAGCCATTATGTTTTCAACAATAACCTATCTAAATTTCTAATTGTGGGTAAATTGAAGAATTAGTTTTAGGTTATGGAGAAGTGGACTGTTATGAGGGAGAATGGTGGAAATCAATTTACATCCCAACATCGCCATTTTATGATCCAATAAGCATTATGCAACACACGTAAGAGCCTAGTCCAAGTCTTCTCGTACTAAAACTAGCTAAGATTTTGGGATGGAGAGATGCTAGTGTTTAGTCCGAGATCGCGCGCATAAACTTCTTATGACACGAGTTAAGCGTTAATGACCCGCTCAAATAAAACCACAATTATATGAAATAAAATATCACAATTGCGACAATAAAAGATATTTTCCGCAGAAGATCTGAACCCCACATCAGTTGTGAATTGAAAGCGGTAATTTAATGCGAAAAGAGACATTTACAGCAATGTTTACAAATTTTTAAAAGTATGCGAACTCAGTTGACCTCGCGAACTGTGTTCGGCATTTTCCGTTGAAAATATTCCGTAGATTTTCGACTGACAACGCAAATTACGATGAATTCTCCATTGTAATCGTAATTATGTGTGTCAATAAATAAAAAATAAATAGATTAATTAAACATTGAAGATATAAATGTAATACATTAAATAAATTACGGGGAATTACAACCCTCTCAAAGTTTAAAACAGTGTAAACACAACGAGCATTAGAATAAATAATATGGTGCTACATTTCCCACATTTGGTGGACTTCAGCGAAATTAAGATATATACTAAGCGAACAGAGCAATATACTGCTCTTGTTAAGCACACAAAAAATCAAACAAAATTTGTATAAATTTTTAACCTTAAGTTTGAAAAGTCCCACTAAAACGGAAGAACTATATTTCGAAACTGTGTGATTCGGTTCTCCGATTATTTTATCAACACAAAAGTCAAAATGCACATGGATGAAAATCACACGCATGGCAAGTCAGACACAAGAGTTCTAATTTGCTCCAATTTTGACAAGTTGCTTGCGAAAATTGTCAACAAAACTACCTTTCTGATCCTCCATTATGTCCATTAAGTTTTTAGTGCGGGAATTGTTCTCAAAGCACATTGGAAACTGGACTTTGCGGCGATCGGTTTTCACCATTTTGTTCGGAAAACCCCGCGCTATATATAGAAACGGAAACTAGAATACTCAGAACAAACACCGGACAATGCCGAAGTTCTTCGGAACCTGAGTTCGGCTTTCAGTTAAGTAAACAAACAGAAAAAACAACGATGTTTGTGGCAATCAACCGGAATATTCTATGTGTAATTTAACATTAAAGTTAGATTATTATACACCATTCTGACCATAAGATGTCACTCTTTCCGACATATATAGCATCATGTATTACTTTGTTAGGTAAATCGAGTAAAATACACCACAGATTCCCGCCAAAGATCCTGGGCGTAACTCGTGTCATAAGAAGGCTATGCGCGCGATCTCGGACTAAACACTAGCATCTCTCCATCCCAAAATCTTAGCTAGTTTTAGTACGAGAAGACTTGGACTAGTAAGAGCCCATTTATAAAATCATTACAGTGAGTAAGAACATCACTATATAAATATGCCTTAAATACGCCTCTGGGAAATATCCGTACTGGTATATGAGAGAGAGGACGTTCTCCCTGGGACATAAATAGGGAGAAGTGGCACATTTTAGGGAGAAGATCTTCTCCCAAGTTGCCCTCTAGGCCGGTAAAGTAACAGCAAGTAATGCTTAATTCTTGGCTAATATTCATGGGACATGAGAATACATATATTCACAAATTACGAATGAGAATGCTCTGGTGGTTTGTTTTGGATATTTGAACATACACATGTAAACTGTAAATATATGTTCTTAAATAAAACACATAATAAAAACAATCATCAATCACCAACCAGCAAAACATAAAAAACAAGAGGTGTGCACTCGAGTGCTAGCATACCCCCACCGTGGCAAATTCAACCCGCATTATCCGTAAACTCAACCAAAAAGATTTTTAACTTTAAAGAAAAATTCGGACTAATAATATCGATATGGTGTCACAAGAAGCTTGTACAGAAAAAATTATTCAAATCGGTTCATATTTGTTAAAGTTATTAAGTCAGACAGAATTTTCTAAGTCAAAATAAGTTGAAAATGAGGTGTAATATTACGAAAAACAGTCTGAGCCTATCCCTAGCCGCATCATGTAGAGAGGGTATTGTGAGAAGCATGTATACCAAAAATTATTAAAATCGGTTCATATTTGTTAAAGTTATTAAGTCAGACAGAATTTTCTAAGTCAAAATTAGCATCATGCGGAGAGACCGTCCTAAGGAGATTGCATTCAAAATATTATTGAAATCGGTTCATAGTTGTTCGAGTTATGAGGTCGGACGGACGGATGGACAAAGCGTGACAGACAGACGGACGGACGGACGGACACAGTCAATCCAGTATACCCCCCATTTTCTTCGAAAGTGGGGGTATAAAAACACTTTCTACAGATATATCCTTATATTCTCAGCAAAACAAAGAAGTTAAACTAACAAGTAAGTCCATAAATAAATGGACGTATTCCATGTACATGTTCACATCAACACGGATGTGTGTCTCATAATCACTCACATGTCATATTAGTCCTATATAGCCCATTGAATCAAACCATTGATTTATTACATCATGGTCAATAATGCTCAACCGAATACAGGTAAGGTTGTGTGGTATTGAGAGGCTGGGACAGATTTTACGGAGTGTTTGTGTTATGTGTATCACTTACGCCCAGGTTGTGTATTAAAATCTGTTTTCTCGAAAGCACCAATTTTCCCACCAGCAGTTAATGCAAATACCTATAAGAAAGAAAATTGTTGATATTTTTAACCAGGGAGTTTAAAGCCACATGGCGGTTTGGGCTCCAAAAATACACCTAATAATATTCGCAATACACCCAATAATATCCAAAATACAGTTAATAATATCCAAAATAGTTAATAATATCCAAAATACAGTTAATAATATCCAAAATACAGTTAATAATATCCAGAATACAGTTAATAATATCCAAAATACACCCAATAATATCCAAAATACAGTTAATAATATACAAAATACACCTAATAATATTCGAAATACACACAATAAAATCCAAAAAATAGTTAATAATATCCAAAATACACATAATAATATCGAAAATACAGTTAATAATATCCAAAATACACAGAAAAACACCTAATAATATTTGCTTTTGAAATTCTCATGATAATGAAATATGTTGATAAACACCTGAATTACCTGTCTGTGGGCATTATAGTAGAAATTATAGCGTTATTGTTTATTCCATAGAAAACATATATATTTGAACAAGAGATGTTTACTAAAAGTAGTAATTTAATGTGAAATCTATATTTTATCACAATTTTAAAATAATTTCAAAAGAATACGATTTCATTTGACATCGCGACTTTGTGGCAGTTCGGGTCTTCTCTGAGTGTAAACAAACACAGATTAAACTTGCGTTATTCCTAATTACAAAGCATATTCTGTGTGTAATTTAACATGTTATTCCTAATTACACGACGTATTCTGTGTGTAATTTAACATGTTATTCCTAATTACACGACGTATTCTGTGTGTAATTTAACAAGTTATTCCTAATTACACGACGTATTCTGTGTGTAATTTAACATAAATTTTAGATTATAATACATCACTATGACCTTAAGATTTCACTTTCTCGGATAAATATCACATTTTGTATTGATATGAATGATAAATTAGATTATAATTGACAAAAATCCCACCATTGGATCTTAAGTCTGCTACAGAAGAGTAAGGTAATCGTACTTCAACGTAAACCAGTATTATCCCTCTCAACGTAAACCAGTATTATCCCTCTCAACATAAACCAGTATTATCCCTCTCAACATAAACCAGTATTATCCCTCTCAACATAAACCAGTATTATCCCTCTCAACATAAACCAGTATTATCCCTCTCAACATAAACCAGTATTATCCCTCTCAACATAAACCAGTATTATCCCTCTCAACATAAACCAGTATTATCCCGACCGACTGCTGGTTTATAGTAAACCAGTATTATCCCTCTCAACGTAAACCAGTATTATCCCGACAGATTGCTGGTTTATTGATATGAATGATAAATTAGATTATAATTGACAAAAATCCCACCATTGGATCTTAAGTCTGCTACAGAAGAGTAAGGTAATCGTACTTCAACATAAACCAGTATTATCCCTCTCAATGTAAACCAGTATTATCCCTCTCAACATAAACCAGTATTATCCCTCTCAACATAAACCAGTATTATCCCTCTCAACATAAACCAGTATTATCCCTCTCAACATAAACCAGTATTATCCCTCTCAACATAAACCAGTATTATCCCTCTCAACATAAACCAGTATTATCCCGACCGACTGCTGGTTTATAGTAAACCAGTATTATCCCTCTCAACGTAAACCAGTATTATCCCGACAGATTGCTGGTTTATTGATATGAATGATAAATTAGATTATAATTGACAAAAATCCCACCATTGGATCTTAAGTCTGCTACAGAAGAGTAAGGTAATCGTACTTCAACATAAACCAGTATTATCCCTCTCAATGTAAACCAGTATTATCCCTCTCAACATAAACCAGTATTATCCCTCTCAACATAAACCAGTATTATCCCTCTCAACATAAACCAGTATTATCCCTCTCAACATAAACCAGTATTATCCCTCTCAACATAAACCAGTATTATCCCTCTCAACATAAACCAGTATTATCCCTCTCAACATAAACCAGTATTATCCCTCTCAACATAAACCAGTATTATCCCTCTCAACGTAAACCAGTATTATCCCTCTCAACATAAACCAGTATTATCCCTCTCAACATAAACCAGTATTATCCCTCTCAACATAAACCAGTATTATCCCTATTAACCTAAACCAGTATTATCCCTATTAACCTAAACCAGTATTATCCCTCTCAACATAAACCAGTATTATCCCTCTCAACATAAACCAGTATTATCCCTCTCAACGTAAACCAGTATTATCCATCTCAACGTAAACCAGTATTATCCCTCTCAACATAAACCAGTATTATCCCTCTCAACATAAACCAGTATTATCCCTCTCAACATAAACCAGTATTATCCCTATTAACCTAAACCAGTATTATCCCTATTAACCTAAACCAGTATTATCCCTCTCAACATAAACCAGTATTATCCCTCTCAACATAAACCAGTATTATCCCTCTTAACGTAAACCAGTATTATCCCTCTCAACGTAAACCAGTATTATCCCTCTCAACATAAACCAGTATTATCCCTCTCAACATAAACCAGTATTATCCCTCTCAACATAAACCAGTATTATCCCTCTCAACATAAACCAGTATTATCCCTCTCAACATAAACCAGTATTATCCCGACCGACTGCTGGTTTATAGTAAACCAGTATTATCCCTCTCAACGTAAACCAGTATTATCCTGACAGATTGCTGGTTTATTGATATGAATGATAAATTAGATTATAATTGACAAAAATCCCACCATTGGATCTTAAGTCTGCTACAGAAGAGTAAGGTAATCGTACTTCAACATAAACCAGTATTATCCCTCTCAAAGTAAACCAGTATTATCCCTCTCAACATAAACCAGTATTATCCCTCTCAACATAAACCAGTATTATCCCTATTAACCTAAACCAGTATTATCCCTATTAACCTAAACCAGTATTATCCCTATTAACGTAAACCAGTATTATCCCTCTCAACATAAACCAGTATTATCCCTATTAACGTAAACCAGTATTATCCCTCTCAACATAAACCAGTATTATCCCTCTCAATGTAAACCAGTATTATCCCTCTCAACGTAAACCAGTATTATCCCTCTCAACATAAACCAGTATTATCCCTCTCAACATAAACCAGTATTATCCCTCTCAACATAAACCAGTATTATCCCTCTCAACATAAACCAGTATTATCCCTCTCAACATAAACCAGTATTATCCCTCTCAACATAAACCAGTATTATCCCTCTCAACGTAAACCAGTATTATCCCTCTCAACATAAACCAGTATTATCCCTCTCAACATGATATTTTTTAAAATATAATATATATTTCCTTAAAGAAAGCCTGAACACTGAACTATATGGATAGATGTCCTGCGTTTGTAAAACCATAGTAGAAAAGGGGTTAACTTTTTTGTGGTCGCCTACGATACCTCGCGGTCTTCAGTGGCTTGCTCGGATTAGTCACGCATGCGCAGTCCCAATATAACCGAATTAATTCGCCAGTTTATTTTCAACTCAATCAGGAGATTGGCGAGTTGCGGGGGTTGGGAATGGCACCGCCATGGGAGGGCCCTATGATAGTTCAGTGTTCAGGCTTTCTTTAAGGAAATATATATTATATTTTTAAAAATATCATATTTCCTCTAAAGGAAGCCGTTCACACTGAACTATATGGATTAGAATGCAAGCCCAGGAGGAGGCACGAGCAATAAAGTTAATAGCCAAATTTTGGAGGGAATGCACTCTTCTAAAACAGATTGTACCTAAATATGAACTCTTTAATGAATCTGTTATGATTAGGTACGTGAAATAACTCATATAATTAGAGTGCTATATTGCCCAAACATGTACCTCCCCCCCCTTGTTTTTGGAAGCAACATCCCAGGTGGTGCCATTCAATTCAGAATTGCGACCGAACCGAGCAATTCTCTGTTCTTCATCCGTCAGTTCTAAGAATCCAGCCGATTTGAGATTCGAGGAGACTAACTCCCTCTCCGCCTTAGCGACATAACGACCTGCACTGGAGGAGGCCCACTCCAAAGATGGCAAGACAACCAACATTAAGAGTTTAACTAACTGCTGTTCACCAATGCAAATGGCAGATAACCTGATGCCCAATCTATGGCACAGGTATCAAATGGAGAGCCCATTAGCCCAAATGGGTTATACAACTATAAGCGAGTCAAGCCATCGGATCAGAGGGAGCCCCCACCATCGCATGCTGCAGGTGGTCATGCCCAAGCTAATATCCTGGCCAAGCTGGAGGGTGGGGAGAGGTCATTTTTCTCCGATCCCTTCACGGAGGAGTGGCAGGCAAGGCCGTGTCGTCATTTGTCGTTAATGCGATCGTGACCAGGGGGACTCGGCGCTTTACCTCATGGGTACGGCCCCTGCCCTACGCTTAAGCTGCCTATGGCCATCCAGCCGGTGGCGATACGTACGCACGCGATTTTTGGCAGCTTTAGCGCCCAGAACCGCTAGCGTCTGGTGGGGGCCAAATGGCCTGGAGGTCCCAAGTACCCCGGCAGCTCCACCAGACGTATCCCCACGAATTGGTTGAACCGTCAAGACGTAACCGGAGGAGCGTGAACTGGTCCTGCCCTTAGAACAGTTATCACACGTTCACATGTCCCTGAGGTACCTATGTATCACAATATACACATTGCGTATATATATATATAAAATGATATAATATATATATCCGGGGATATATATATTAAGTATTCCTCATGAGACAATGTCAGAAGGCCCTTCCAAAGCTGCGCCCATCAATCTAATGGTCGGAGCCAGATAACAGCTCCCTGTCATGATCCAACGTATCACTAAATATAGATATACAACCCCACAGAGAACATGTCTCATGTCTCTGAGGTACCTATGTATCACAAGATAGCATTGCAGAAACCCGGTGACACAAATCTTTCGCATATATAGATATATAAAATGATATCATAGATATATCATGGTGATATATAAGTCATCATGAGATCATGTCAGAAGACCCTACTAAAGCTGCGCCCAACAATCCAATGGTCGGAGCCAGAGCAGAGATCCCTGGCACAATCCAATGTATCATTAAAGATATATATATAGCCCCTCAGAGAACATGGCCGAACACCGCAGGTGACCAGAGCATCCAATGAGAAAGCAAACCGCTACTCTCAGGTGCCAAAACAATGTCGGTACGAGTATTAATTTTGGAGAAATTTCCCAACGAGCACCATCCTTTGGAATGGAGACAGACAGCAAAATGTGCAATCACAAGTATTATGTTCAGCCTAAATCCACACACACTACTATTATTAGGCCATCACGACCACTAGGCACCTGAGAGCAGTCCGCGTTCCCAGCGGAATACCCACCGCGATCCGATTCTAAGAAATGAAGGTGCGCCTTCTACAACAGAAATCAGTTCAAATGATGTACAATGTAGTCAGATGATGAACACAGGTAAATTTTCACGGTCACCATACAGAATATTCAGGTCTGAGCCTCTGCCTCCCCAAACATGCAGTAGAACGACCTAGGTGTGTGATAGGTCGGTTAGCGTGAAGCATGCAGCAAACTAGGGGAAGACCCGCTCTAAAAATGGCTCTCCTAGGAAGGAAACGAATGAAATTATCATCCTCCTAGTAAAGGATACACATCCCTTTTTAATGTTTTATTTTAATTTGAAGAGCCAAGATAGAGAGGAACTCCCCCGACCTAAGTGGTCCCGCTTATGGCATGTTTAAGAGAGGACAAACCCAGCATAGACCAAAATGCGCAGTTGGCAGCATGGTTTCAGGCCCTTATGATCGGGCATCTGTGCCATGGGGATGGGATGCCACTCGTACGGGGTGGTCCCCTGCCTGCGTCTTAGGAAAGGTCGGTAATGCTGGTCAATGAGCTTCCTCGAAAGCTTAGCTGGACAGCGCAAACGTCTTTGCCTGTTTTATTGTCTATGTGCCAGATAATCAAATTGATATGGGCAATAGAAGTATGAAGAGCCATGCTGATGGCCTCTTGTCGGAAAGGCTATTGGCAGTGGTCGTGGGACACGTGGCAATAGAAATGCTTTCCATGTAAATATGCTTCATTCGTGTGTGAAGTATATTCGCCATATCAACGGTATGAAAGGTCGGGACACGTATATATTTTAAAATTCATTGAGACTCCAGCTAGTCCATGAATACCTTCAAAACACCTACCATGCCCTTTATGAACAATGCATGCTGTATTGGATGTACAGCCTGTTCTTGTACCAAGCTCACATTTGATATGGTTACTTGCCATAAATAATGTCTCCCCCCCCCACCTTCCTCGTCTTGGAATACCACTGCTATTATATCGTTATTCATTGGGGAACGTCATCCAGGCCATGGTCGCCAGTTATTGCCAGTGGGCCAGTTACCTGGAGGGGTCAAGTCACCACGACTCTAAATACCTGTCAGGCTGGAATCATTCACATAATTGAATCAAGAAGGGGAAAGGTTGTTCAAACCAAAGTATCTTCAAATATATTTGTAGATAGTGAAACCATGATTAAACACCGTCAGAGTGACGATAAGCTTCTTGCCTTACTCTAGAGAATGCAAACCGGAGCACCCATGATTTGTAATTTTGTGTCCCAATTAGAGCCATATCCAGAATCGTAGTAATCCAGCACCCCCCCCCCGCTTCTTTTCGGTAAACCTACACAGGAAGGAAAGCAATTATGTTTGTATTCCGGAAGGAGACACCATTTAGTCGAGATACAACCCAGCAATTTTGAAAGGATGGGTTAATTTTTGGATACAATTCAGAATAACTAAAATCTGGAATTGAGACAATAGTGAAACTGTCATCACGATTAATTTTAGTGTCATGCTTGCAATCATTAAATGCTAGCAGTTCAAAATTTTGACAGTGAAGTTGAAGCACTGTACGAGAATCGAATCATGTACTCAACCGAATTCTGACTCCTGTCAGATGTCAATTCCTGTCTGAAATTAATGACACTAACGAATCTTAGTACGACAACAGTCATTATTTTTCTGATATTGATAAACTGTAGTCTGATAACTTCAAGCGTCGACCAACACATCTAAATCATAGGAGACATGTGTGACAGTATTAAAACAGAAAACACAAAGTATTTTGTGAAAGCATGTTGTTTAGATGAGATTTAGCGACTCCAGTAGTGTTCTGTAACATGCACACACCTAGGTGTGTACATGTGTCAGCCATTAAGTTTTTATTGTCCACACCCGATCGCACAGCGTAGTGCACCCACGACAACATACATGAACAAGTGTTGTAATGGGGAAAGTCGGCATTTGCATTCGGATTTTATTCAGTAATCTCGAATGGGACATGTTAGCCTGACAAACTTGGTATCGGACCGAGTTCTGATTTCTGTCAGAATACCCTGACCAGGGTGCGATCCCCGGTCCGCTAGCACATGGCTGAGATTGTTACATTGAAGGTGATGCTCCGTTACGAGAATCAAACCATGAACATAATTATAACACTTGTCCAATATCAATCTCTGTCAATTTATTAAAGTAATAATGACACTACTGTTTTTACATTGAATTGATAAACCCAGATGTAAATTGTAATCAACTTTTAAGTTCAAATGTGACCAAAACATCTGGATCAGTTGTATTGAACCATAAAACAACAAAGTATTATGAGAAAGAATGTAGTTCATAACATTATGATAAATAGCGTCAGTAGCGATGGTAATTATTGCTAAATAAATGTCCATGCGTAAATAAATTCCCACGAAATTAGGAGACTTCCGGTAGCGAATCACGTGGCATTTTTTATATCTGACAAATTATATCATACCTTATAGGTTCTATAATAATTACATAGATGAATTGTTCACAATAGTCTATGCGCCTCGTAAGGCCTTGAAATGGCGGCTGATTATGGCGAAATGTCGATTTTCAGATTCAAAAAATATTAAGTCCGCCGCCTATTCGAAAACACGGAACAATTGTATGTTTGAAGCGAAACGGTCCGTGAATTTGAAACAATAATTCTAAAAACTAACGCGTAGGCGACCAGTAATTATTGTATCGATAAATTGAATTTGTTGTCTAGTTGTTAAACGACAAATTCGGAACAATACTCCCTTTAGACTTCTCTCTTTGGTAGCAGAAAATAAACTGGCGAATTCATTCGGTTATATTGGGACTGCGCATGCGTGACTAATCCGAGCAAGCCACTGAAGACCGCGAGGTATCGTAGGCGACCACAAAAAAGTTAACCCCTTTTCTACTATGGTTTTACAAACGCAGGACATCTATCCATATAGTTCAGTGTGAACGGCTTCCTTTAGCGGAAATATAAACCAGTATTATCCCTCTCAACGTAAACCAGTCTGGTTTATAGTAAACCAGTATTATCCCTACCAATTGCTGGATTACGTAGAAGAAAACTTGGACGAACCTTATTCATGCGCATTTTTGTGGTTCTGTGTTTATTACATAAGAGCAGTCAATATACTTCAAAATCAGATAGTTGTTTCTGCTTGGTTTTCATCAGTGTTCGCGCTGGACCGAAAAAAACTTTAGCCAAAAGTTTAGCCAAATGAAATTTTATTAGCCAAATGAAAAAAACTTTAGCCAAATGTTTTTTAGCCAAATTAAAAAAAACTATGGCCAAATTAAATCATCGTTTTCTGGTCGGTTCACAATTAATGACTGAAACGTCAAATCTAACAGACACAGGTAAAATACACAATAATTTAACTAATTTTGATGAACTAGAAATATTTGTATATATATCATTTATATCAGTGATTTGGGGGGGGGGGGGGGGGGTTAACCCGGGATTCACCGATTGTCCTTCTTAATGTCATTAATTTTTTGTTTTATATCAATATCTTTTTTTAAATCATTAAATATTAATTATCCTTGCGAAAATATTTAAGTGACATCTGGAAACTAATAACTTAATATTGTTACGCCATTATCAAATTGCAATCTGTCATAAAAGCATGCATATTATTTTGAATGTATCGGTATTGACGACAAATAGCCACAAAATATCTGTCGTGATTCACATTTGGCTGATTAAGCTATTGTCTTACACTTGGTGCTCATAAACCTTGACCGTCATAAATACAATGTCATCATAAACATGCATTGTGCAGGAGTCCCGTGAGTGACCAGACAGACAATGGGGGATTAGCGGATTAAATGTAAAATAATGATTTTTTGCTGTTTCGTGCAGAGTGACGGGTTTCCCTTTGTACTGTCCGCGATCGGGTTTCCCTTTGTACAGTCGGCGATATATTCCCACTTACGATGTTTTCGGACTAGATCGTTCACATCACAGAATTGAAAACCCACTTGCCAAAAATTCATGCTTTCAGTCTCCATTTGGGGTCAAAAAAAGTTTAGCCAATAGTTTAGCCAAATGAAATTTTTATTAGCCAAATTCAAAAAAGATTAGCCATTGGCTAATTTGGCTACCGACAGCGCGAACACTGGTTTTCATGCTTGTTAGTCATAACTTAACACATTACTAGATTGAATTATTATAATTGTAGCACTAGTTGAGTTTTCATGCATGGCGTAATGTAATGTTGTTAGTCATAACACAATACGAGGTTGAATTATTATTATTGTAGCACCAGTTGAGTTTTCACGAAAGTTGGTCATAACTTAACACAACACGAGGTTGAATTATTATTATTGTAGCACCAGTTGAGTTTTCATGCATGGTGTAATGTAATGTTGTTAGTCATAACTTAACACAATACGAGGTTAAATTATTATAATTGTAGCACCATTGATGGTAAGATTAACAGAGTCAATAAAATGGTAGTTCTATATGTTTGAGCGTGAACAACATGTTAGGCCAAATTGATGCACTGTTTCTCAGACAATGCCTCCTCATAAACATATGCAGTATAATGTAACACCACCTACATTCACAGTGTAACTGTACTGTAGTATAACTGTAACATCACCTACATTCACTGTGTAACTGTAATGTAGTATAACTGTAACATCACCTACATTCACTGTGTAACTATACTGTAGTATAACTATAACAACACCTACTAGTACATTCATTGTGTAACTGTACTGCAGTATAACTGTAACACCACATACATTCACTTTGTAACTGTACTGTAGTATAACTGTAATACAACCTAGATTTGCTGTGTAACTGTACTGAAGTATAACTGTAACAACACCTACCTCCACTTTGTAATTGGACTGGAGTATAACTGTAACACAACCTACCTCACTGTGTAACTGTACTGTAGTATAACTAATACCACATACCTTCACTGTGTAACTGTACTGTGGTATAACTGTAATTGTTTTAGAGAATGAATTTGAATCAATGTTCGGATTATATGTTGCTGCTACCCTTGTGGTACCGATGGTAGTCACTGTGGCATCCTCTATCTGAAAAATACAAAAAAAAGGATAATTCTATAAAGAATTTGAATCAATGTTCGAATTATATGTTGCTGCTTCCCTCGTGTTACCGCTGGTAGTCACTGTTGCATCCTTTATCTGAGAAGTATGACAAAGTTAGATAACTCTATATCCTTTTCAATCACAGTTTGGATACAGGTACTGAAAGAGTACTTTTATCATGCTTGTGTTGATAACCACAAAATTAAAAACCCAACGAAAAATCTTCAAAATTATCGCTGTTTGAAGAAATATCATGCAGGAGGTAACTCTATCAGACCATTGTGCATTCATTTATGTAGTTAAACCTGTCAATGACATTCTCAACCGTTGGTAACAATCTCGGACCTGCGACATGGTAATTACGCCTGCAGTGTGGATGCCAGGCCCCACGCTAGGGGGCGACTCGGGCGAGATTCTCGCCCTCAGGCCGGCGAAGTCGCCCTCGGATGTCCGCGAGGCAAAATCGAAGTCGCCTTCTAAATTTTGAAAATCTCCAAACTAGTCTTGGATTTACAGATGGAAATTTTGCTTATCTTGCAATAAAATGTATTAAAATACATCTGTCATAATGTTGTTCTATCTCTCTGTACCATTGGGCGAAATATTTCCTTAGAAATATCCCTTTCCGATCAAAGAAATTGTTCACACTCAATCCCGACCCGATCTATTTGAAGTCGCCTATATTCGTGTGAATATTAGAAAACATGCATGTTTTGATAGACATGACGGCTGATTACTTTTCATGTTTTGCATCATCTTTACATCTTGAGTGTCACAAACAAACTCTATTAACGATAGTCACCGCATGGGTAGTAGTGAGTGTTAACACTTCTATCAAAACAACCCTTTTGCGGCAACTGTTTCAAAAGCTGCCAACATCTGTTCACAACTATTGTTGTAAGCCAACACGCATATATATGCTCGAGTCACGATAGACATTTCATAACAGTTTCTCATTCGAGATGGCGCTTTCATCTTGGTTGAAGAGTTCTCCGGCTTCTAAATGGAAATTCTATGCCGAATGTAAATCAGAATCGCCAAGTAAAAAACATTGTAAAAAACTCGCGCAGACTGCCTTTGAATGGTATGTCAAAGACGACGATGATAAGTGGCATTGTTCTGTGTGTCGCGCTGCAAAGCTGGAAACGGCATACGCTCGAGGGCATGCTGTTCCTGCTAAAACTACAAATCACACTCGACACGGTTTATGTAAGTACACTTCGATTATCCACCACGAATGCCGAATCAAATCTGACAAAATTGTTACCAGTTTGGTATCGATTATTGAAGAAGGATAACTCTTTTATTTTGTTCAACTCGAAATTAAAATTATATCTACGAAAGATAACTCTATCTATTAAAATACCGCGCGTAACACGTGCGTTTTCGATTTAACTTCGTAAATTCATTGCATGCACTTAGTAACAATGCAGGTATTGAAAGAACCTGATTCGGTATATTATAAGCTCTATTGGTATGTGTTAAGAACGCATAAATTTCTATCGTAACACAGCTATCCTACTTGTCACATTTATCGGATTTTACCACGAAATTAAAACTCTATTAAAATACCGCCCATAACACGTGTTTTCGTTTTAACTTCGTAAATTAATTGCATGTACACAATGTAGCTATTACCTGACGGGTATATGGTATATGTAAGTTCTACAGGTCTTTGTTTAGAACGCATTAATTTCTATTGTATCCAATTGATGGCTTTAATCGGATTATACAGTCGACGTTGGCATGCCTATTCATTAATTTAAAGCTTAAGAAATAAAAATAGCCTTTACAACTCCTTGATTAGTCCTTATTGTTCATTTTAGCGGACACCCATCTTACAGCAGTGACAAAAAGCCAGCTCGCCAAACAAATGCCAATGCAGAAACTCATCATTGCGAAAATTACCAAAGACGAACAACAACAAACAGATCTTCCAGTATAGGAAGTTAGACTAGAATACTACAGTCTAGAGAGTAAATACAGTAGTTACTATAATGATATTAATATATCTTCCAGTCTAGGGAGTAAATTTAGTAATACAAGCATATTTTCCTCATTAACTCATTATCGTGTATATATATACCAGAATGATACATTACAAATATATCTTCCAGTCTAGGAAGTGTTAATGCTACAATGACGGAATCATACAATTTTGTATGTCAATACATAAGCTATTTCGAACAACTACTGTAACTTTTTTAATTTTCTTGCTTCAATGGCATTTATTCAAATTTTCAACAATTAATTTTTCTTCAGATTGCTGTTTAAAAACAGTCAACAGTTTACAAAAATAAAAGTAATAAATTTAGTTAAGATTGTCGATCTATACTTGTGCTATACTTGTGCTGTTTCTTGCTAAACATGTTTTATCTTGTTGTTTTTGTCTTATTTATTAATGTTATAAATAAAGCAATTTTTGAAAATTGATTATAAATAAAGCAATTTTTGAAAATTGATCTTTTTTTATAAGTCTCCCTGTTTTGGTTGAAGTCTCCCTAAAATCTGCAGAGGGAGACTTCATCTCTCCCTGTTTTGCTAGCATGGGCCCTGGTGGATGCTGATGCAATTTCAGACCACATGCCGAGGTGGCTACACTTCTATTAGTTGGACTTGTTTGTTATTATTGGGTCTTTGGAGGTGACAGTTAGTGCCGGCGGACCCACACATTTACGAACACACTAAAAAATTGTAAATGTTTGAACCACAAAAATTTATACCAACAAATTTAAAGTCTTTTACAGTACCTTAGGGTTTGTACCAATGCAGATATACAACCAACTTACATGACAAATGCTAGACTGAATATAATTTTATCATTTTATCAAAATGAATGACATATTTATGATTGATTGATTAAATCATAAAAAAAAGAATATTTTAAAATGACCCAAGGCACTGTTAAAAAGTCTATAAAAACATCACATGGAGAAATAAATAAACCTATTTATAACATGATCCTACCTTTATTCCATTCAATAAACCCATTCTATAAATTGTGATATTAAATGTTCGTTTAATAACAGGAAATAGTGCCAGGTGACCTTTGACTTCCGGTTTGTGGTTTCTTTACATTCCGTACTCTACGTCTCAAAATACTATGGCTTCCAATATAATTTCAACAAACTATAATGAATGAAGATTTGAAAAGTTATGTCATTAAATATATGCCATTAAATACGCCAAAGAGTCTTTATTTATCTGGGACTATTTCTTTGCGCGGGCAAATACCGCAGAGTTGTGTGAAACGTCATCGCATGCAGGCCTCAGCTCACAAGACGACTCGGGCGAGATTGTCGCCTTACTGTCGCTGACTTCGCCCTATCGTCGCTCTAAGACGAAATCGAAGTCGCCTTCAATTTTAGGGGGAATGTTTTTTTTTCTTAATTTTTTTTCTAGTTTTTTTTCCGGACATGTCCGTATATAGATGAATTGTGGCGGCCATCCCAAAAAGAAACAGACGATGCAGAGCCAAAGACCCAAGTGTTTAAAATAAAAAAATAAAATATGACCTATTGTTTTAAAATTGTGTTGTTATTAAATTCCGTCGCCTTTGTTCCCTTTGCGGTAATGAATGTTAATCACGAATGTTTTGACACGCTGAAAACACGATGAGATGTTCGCATCTGTGTTGTTACTGACCATCGTGAGTGTCACAAATAAATGTTTTAATTAACTTAAAAGACCGCCGTCCCGCTTTTCAGATATAAAACAATTACGACATTATCAGAGTATGTACCAGGCGCTTCGGAAGTTCGTTTCGGTAACGCGTCGGACTTTTTGAAGAGACCGCGTCGGACTTTTTGAAGAGACCGACTTCCGTAAATAAAATAATGTCAAGTTTATTGCTTTAATTGGATTATACCAGTGATGTTGGCATTAATTAAGGGAGGCCATTAATTAATAAAAGCTTTTGCAACTCCTTTGTTAGTTAGTCCTTATTGTTTATTTTAGCGGACACCCACATTACAGCCGTGACCAAATTAAACTTAAAAAGTTACATGCATCATGATTCATCAGACTGTACAAACGTATCTTCCAAGCTGCAGTCTTGGAAATAATACTACTTTCATTTAGTTAAAAAAGTAACTATTACTGTAACTTGATAATTGTCTTGCTTAAATGGTAGCTACACAAAACATTTCAAATTTTTTTTAAATGTATAATAATAACAATTAATTAAGCTAATTTCAGATAAAGTCAATTTTTTTGTTTTATTTGTTATTTTATCTTTTTAAATTTTTTATTGTCAGATGACAGATGTTATAAAATAAAGCGTTATTTGAAAATTGTCAATTTTTGGTAGTCTCCCCACCCTGAAGTCTCCCTAAATTTCCTGAAGTCTCCCTAAATTTCCTGGAGGGAGACTTCAAGTCTCCCTGTTCTGGACCCCTAGGCTGAGGCCTGATCGCATGCCTAATAGAAGTTGATGTTAGTTTTGCGTCCCATTTTTGATTTAAGTATGTTTTGTCGAGGTTTTGGATCATGTAATAAATCGAATCTACAACTCGTCCCAAGTTAATAGCCGAATTTACAAAACTTGTCCAGTAAATTAGGTCTGGACCTCGGCAAAGGCTCGGTCCAGACCTAATTTAGTGGACTCGTTTTGTAAATTCCGCTATAAACTGAGGACTCATTGTAGATCCTCTATTTCTTATATTTAATGTTGATGTTTTCCAATAACAAAATTTCATTGGTTGAGACCATTGTAAAATAAATAAACCTGTTACATTGATTTGTCACTGTTATTACGTTAAAGCACCATGGTCCGTTTGACACCAAAATTGTTCAGAAGTTCCTGAGCACATTTCTGCATACCAGGCAATAGAAAATAAAGAATCAAAATCATTAGCATCTTAAAGATCCACATAATCGTCCATAAGTAAAATGTGGAAAACGATCACAAAAGGCTCTTTATTATCTACTAATTTTGGGTGAAAATATTTATAAAATTGGACTTTTGCTGACAATAATTCAAAATATGTTACAACTTCATTTGAAAGTAATCAAAAACATATGAGATCTTGGGTCCGATCTAATTATTTACATTTAATCTGATGCTCCATACCTTATGACCAGTGTAAACATGTTAGGGGTACATTTAACCTGATGCTCCATACCTTATGACCAGTGTAAACATGTTAGGGGTACATTTAACCTGATGCTCCATACCTTATGACCAGTGTAAACAGGTTACGGTTACATTTAACCTGATGCTCCATACCTTATGACCAGTGTAAACAGGTTACGGGTGCATTTAATATGATGCTCCATACCTTATGACCAGTGTAAACAGGTTACGGGTACATTTAATCTGATATCACCTACCTTATGACCAGTGTAAACAGGTTACGGGTACATTTAATCTGATGCTCCATACCTTATGACCAGTGTAATGGAGTTTATATTCTCTGACGTTCACATTTCGGTTCCTCCATCGATGTTATTTCGTCACAGGTCCATTTAATCCGATGTTTAATACCTTATGACCCGTGTAGTTCAGTTATTATTTAGTGAAATTCGCATTTCTTTACTTCTATCAATGTTAATACATTATGGGTACATTTAATCTGATATCTCACATACCTTGTAACCACTGTAATCGATTTGATATTATGTGATGTTCACATTTCGGTTCTTCTATCAATATTATTACATTATGGGTACATTTAATCTGATATCACCTACCTTTTAACCAGTGTAATTGATTTGATATTATGTGATGTTCACATTTCGGTTCTTCTATCAATGTTATTACATTATGGGTACATTTAATCTGATAGCACATACCTTGTAACCACTGTAATCGATTTGATATTCGGTGATGTTCACATTTCGGTTCTTCTATCAATGTTAATACATTATGGGTACATTTAATCTGATATTACATACCTTGTAACCACTGTAATCGATTTGATATTCGGTGATGTTCACATTTCGGTTCTTCTATCAATATTATTAGATTATGGGTACATTTAATCTGATATATCATACCTTATAACCACTATAATCGATTTGATATTCTGTGATGTTCACATTTCTTCACTTCTATGAATGCTATTACATTATCGGGTACATTTAATCTGACCTCACATACCTTGTGACCGGTGATATCGATTTGATATTCTGTGATGTTCGCATTTCGGTTCCTCAGTCCGGGCTCCATCCAGGTAATTTTACGCTGAATAAAACTCCCTGGCATACTATTTTTCAATTGCTGAACTCCTTCTGGAACTAAAAGCATTGAAAATTGTTAGTCGCATAACACCCAGGGTTCAAGATGTGACTAGTGGACTAATTCTTGTACCACTATCCTTGTCCGATAAAGCATTGAGCACGGTTAGTCGAATCGAATCGCTGTATTACCTACAGCAGACTGATAGCATCACTTTTTAAATAAAAGGGCACTAGGTCGCAATTCCCCAGAATAATGAGTGTCAATTACACTGTAGCTATACTTGGGAAGTAGTTAATTGTTTGCTATCATGAATAGAATAATAAAGAAGAGTAAAAGTAAACTAGAGGCCCCCCCCCCCCCTAGTTGTAGCGGTGACTATATATATCTGGTGTCAGGGATTCTGGCCCGCCCCAAAATCTGGAGAGATGGTAGCCTGACAGGTCGAAACCTGTATGGTAAATTCCCCTGGAATGGAGGCAGTGGCAGGTGAAACATTGAACTGTGATGGCAGGCAATGTGTCGAGAGCAACGTGGCTTGCCAGCTACATGGACCACCGACATTGGTGTAGCTATGGCAAGAAGTCGGCATGTGCAGAGAAGGAATGAACCTGGAAACCGGAGGCAGGACCAGCGGTAGCTGCCACAGAACTTCCATTGCTGTCATTCATAGTTAAGGCTTAAAATAATGTAATCTTCTTGGTGAGATAGGAGCCATTATAGGCAATCATTCCAAAGTTGAACACATATCAAGCCTCACATTGGCTAGTTGTATATGATCAATAAATAGCGAACTGCAGTGAACCCGGTACAGGACAAGTCTATGTCCACTGCCGTGAACCCAGTGCAGGACACATCTATGTTCACTGCAGTGCACCCGGTACAGGGTGAAAAATCTGCCGAGAATCGACATTATTATTATTATGAACATGATGTTCGAAAAAAGCATTGGTTCCGATGCACACAAAAAAACCGACAATTGTTTTTTTGATTCTCAGAAACAAAACAAATAAATTTATTGGTTTTGCCAATTATTCATCCACGGTGCATGGTCATTGATGTAAAATATAGACAGAACACAACACGCATCTTAATTAAGAATCTTTTATCGAATGAGTTGGGGATGGCGCAAGGATATATAATGTAACTATGCGCCGTCCGCAACGAGTTCGATAAAAGATTTGAGATTATGATGCAAGTTGTGTTCTGTATTTATTCTACATCTGTTGTGTCAGATAAATTAAATCCATTACTGCCACCTTCATTGAAACTATGACTACCTTTATTGTGATTTACTCTCTGATGAATAACCAGTAATTTTCTGGGCATCACCCGAATCGGATCGCTGACGTAATGTACGTCATCTTTCTTGGCGACAACGTCAATAAGAATAGTTCCGGCTTGTATTCCACTAGAGGTACACAATAATATGTATTCAATGGCTCATATTCTGTTGAATACATGTGCCTCGCGTAGATGGGTGTGGAATAAATTCTAAAACCTCATAGCAGACAATGAAAAGGTAGTATTGTAATTTGTATAATTCCTGGTAACTCATAAAACATGTGTCATTGCACGAAATTAGGAAACGTCATGTTATCACTATCAAAATCAGCAAGTTAATTTGAATAGAAATGAGAACAATGACTTATTTTGTGAGGACAACTATGGAGAAAACAGAAACTAAAACAAAAATATAAAGAAACACACAAAAAAATAACTTGCTTAATAAACGCCACGTGTAAAACCTTTTTATTCACATACATCCGTTAGGGTAATAGCCATGGGCGCAAAAATAGAATTCTTCGGCCGCTAAGATCCCCCGATGATTCCCGAACATCACTCGGTGCTAAGATCCCCCGAAGATTCCCGAACATCACTACCGAATCTGCGACGGAGATTCTTGGCACAAACACACTGTGCATGTAACACGTTATAACACGTTATCTACCATTCGTGTGACAGAATCCACCATACCGATTTCATTTTAAAAGTGTTTTTAAAGCCAAAATCGTTGGATTTGTGTCCGACGATTAGTTTTCTTGAGTAAATTGTCCCAACCTGCAAGTTTATTTGTGTCACACAATTAACTCGATTTGCTAATTTCTCCTAACCTGCAATGGCACGCGCATAATTATGTCTAACGAAATTTAAATTCAATGGACAAAATCTCCCACACCTGTGTTTTTTATATAACTAAATACTCAACATATATATATATATATTAGGTACTTTCTGATATGTTTTACCATATTATCTACTATGGCAGGCAATCAAATAATGATACAAACTAGGAAATATTTTGTTATAGTGCGCATGAATATACGTTGGAATGTTTGCACGCGATTCCATGTGACGTCACAGTTCATTCATAAATGTTGTTTTGAAGCGCTCACATTGCGAATTTCAATTTCAGTCACTATCACTACCAGTCTCTATTACTGCAATTCGTCTCCGTTTTCTCTATGTTGGTTGATCGGATTGAGGATTATAGTTATTAATGTATTGTACTGTGCAATCTCATTTGATGTGAAACACGTGTCGAGGAAATGTTAAAACAATTTCAAAACTGCAGCGGCAATTTTTGTTGTTGTGTATTTCCGAAACATACCCGGTACCGAATGGCCTCGGGAATAATCGGGGGATCTTAGCGCCCGAAGAATTCTACTCTTGCGCCATGGGCAACTAATATTGGAGCCAGAAATAGCCGATACAGAGATGTAATGCTTCGTTGGCGTGTAACATAGAAATAAAAAATTAAACTAAAAACAGCATACAACAGGTTTATCAGAAAACTTTTGGCCTGAGTAACTGAAATTGAATTTGCAACATAAATTACCTCCTTCTTCTGTTCTAAAGACTAGTTCAGTAGTATCAACAGTCGTCGGCGGACTCCCAACGCTCGTGGTAACAGAGATTCCATACTCCCAGAATGCATCTAATCCCGTCACCTGACATCCTGTCGAAATGTAATCTGAAAAAATATGGATGTCGCTTTAATTCAGTATCCTTTGCTTTACGCCAAATCCACTTATTCCGCCAATAGCTAATAAACTGTTGTTACAAATTATATATGTATATTTTATTTGGAATAATAAATTATGTTTACACCAACCTGAATGAAATATTAAATTAACATTCAGGTAAGAATAAGATGTCTAAATCCACATTGTTGGTGGGTGGTCATATATAAAATAATTAAGAAATAACTCTTGTTTTGATTAACTCTTTCATGACTGGAGCTTCCTGAAATTTTGCAAACCTGTGCCAATATATTCTCTTTTATATGCAAGTCTCCATATATAAGATAATGCACTGGCACAGAATATTTAAAGCTGCACCAGCGCAGCTCCCGTCATGAAAGGGTTAAGTTTAATAAGTTATAATCAAATGGTTTGATGACAAGTTCTATAACGTGTTGTGCTTTATGGTAAATCTGTCATCAAACATTTTTGTTTAAACAAGAGTTATCGCTTATAGTTTAATCATAGTGCTGGTGCAAAACATCTTGTTCGACAGATAAATTTACATAAAATCATATGAATTACTATCCAGTTGAAGAGAAATTTTTATTTTCATTTGTCGGTTAATGGAAATTAACAACGCTGGCATGTTATAACACATGTAGGCATCCATTCACGCTGACATGTTATAACACATGTAGGCATCAATTCACGCTGGCATGTTATAACACATGTAGGCATGTATTCACGCTGGTATGTTATAACACATGTAGGCATGTATCACGCTGGCATGTTATAACACATGTAGGCATCCATTCACGCTGACATGTTATAACACATGTAGGCATCAATTCACGCTGGCATGTTATAACACATGTAGGCATGTATTCACGCTGGTATGTTATAACACATGTAGGCATGTATTCACGCTGGCATGTTATAACACATGTAGGCATGTATTCACGCTGGTATGTTATAACACATGTAGGCATGTATTCACGCTGGCATGTTATAACACATGTAGGCATGTATTCACGCTGGCATGTTATAACACATGTAGGCATGTATTCACGCTGGCATGTTATAACACATGTAGGCATGTATTCACGCTGGTATGTTATAACACATGTAGGCATGTATTCACGCTGGCATGTTATAACACATGTAGGCATGTATTCACGCTGGTATGTTATAACACATGTAGGCATGTATTCACGCTGGCATGTTATAACACATGTAGGCATGTATTCACGCTGGCATGTTATAACACTTGTAGGCATGTATTCACGCTGGTATGTTATAACACATGTACGCATGTATTCACGCTGGTATGTTATAACACATGTACGCATGTATTCACGCTGGTATGTTATAACACATGTAGGCATGTATTCACGCTGGCATGTTATAACACATGTAGGCATGTATTCACGCTGGCATGTTATAACACATGTAGGCATCAATTCACGCTGGCATGTTATAACACATGTAGGCATGTATTCACGCTGGCATGTTATACACATGTAGGCATGTATTCACGCTGGCATGTTATAACACATGTACGCATGTATTCACGCTGGCATGTTATAACACATGTAGGCATGTATTCACGCTGGCATGTTATAACACATGTAGGCATGTAATCACGCTGGCATGTTATAACACATGTAGGCAAGTATTCACACTGGTATGTTATAACACATGTACACATGTAGTCACGCTGGTATGTTATAACACATGTACGCATGTATTCACGCTAGCATGTTATAACACATGTAGGCATGTATTCACGCTGGCATGTTATAACACATGTAGGCATGTATTCACGCTGGCATGTTATAACACATGTAGGCATCAATTCACGCTGGCATGTTATAACACATGTAGGCATGTATTCACGCTGGCATGTTATAACACATGTAGGCATGTATTCACGCTGGCATGTTATAACACATGTAGGCATGTATTCACGCTGGCATGTTATAACACATGTAGGCATGTATTCACGCTGGTATGTTATAACACATGTAGGCATGTATTCACGCTGGCATGTTATAACACATGTACGCATGTACTCACGCTGGCATGTTATAACACATGTAGGCATGTATTCACGCTGGCATGTTATAACACATGTACGCATGTATTCACGCTGGCATGTTATAACACATGTAGGCATGTATTCACGCTGGCATGTTATAACACATGTAGGCATGTATTCACGCTGGCATGTTATAACACATGTAGGCAAGTATTCACACTGGTATGTTATAACACATGTACGCATGTATTCACGCTGGCATGTTATAACACATGTAGGCAAGTATTCACACTGGTATGTTATAACACATGTAGGCATGTATTCACGCTGGCATGTTATAACACATGTAGGCATGTATTCACACTGGTATGTTATAACACATGTAGGCATGTATTCACGCTGGCATGTTATAACACATGTAGGCAAGTATTCACACTGGTATGTTATAACACATGTAGGCATGTATTCACGCTGGCATGTTATAACACATGTAGGCATGTATTCACGCTGGCATGTTATAACACATGTAGGCATGTATTCACGCTGGCATGTTATAACACATGTAGGCATGTATTCACGCTGGCATGTTATAACACATGTAGGCATGTATTCACACTGGTATGTTATAACACATGTAGGCATGTATTCACGCTGGCATGTTATAACACATGTAGGCAAGTATTCACACTGGTATGTTATAACACATGTAGGCATGTATTCACGCTGGCATGTTATAACACATGTAGGCAAGTATTCACACTGGTATGTTATAACACATGTAGGCATGTATTCACGCTGGCATGTTATAACACATGTAGGCATGTATTCACGCTGGCATGTTATAACACATGTAGGCATGTATTCACGCTGGCATGTTATAACACATGTACGCATGTATTCACGCTGGCATGTTATAACACATGTAGGCATGTATTCACGCTGGCATGTTATAACACATGTAGGCATGTATTCACGCTGGCATGTTATAACACATGTAGGCAAGTATTCACACTGGTATGTTATAACACATGTACGCATGTATTCACGCTGGCATGTTATAACACATGTAGGCAAGTATTCACACTGGTATGTTATAACACATGTACGCATGTATTCACGCTGGTATGTTATAACACATGTACGCATGTATTCACGCTAGCATGTTATAACACATGTACGCTTGTATTCACGCTGTGAAGCTTGAATGCAGCATGCATGTTGGTTGGTTGAAATTGAGCCTTGTGACATCGCATGATAACTCCAACTTGCTTGCATATCTTATGAATGCAACTGGCAACTCACTATCTGAATAACGTTTAAAAGATGGATTATCAATAACAAATTTGAAATAGTTGTGTGGGTTTAAAATAATAAATATGAACCGAAGATCCCTGTCCGGAAATGCTTCTATCAATTAATATTGATTTTATTTCGATTATATTATTATGAAATGAGACGATTAATTGGGGCACTTTATTTGTCTATTTTTAGAACAGACCATATGGGTGATACCATATAGTGATAGAGAGGATTGGGCTTTCTTATGGCTACGTACCGAACATAAAATGACCCAGATTGATTGGTTGTATAGTTTTATTCCATAGTAATAAGCGATAATGGGTATAATTAACATTTATTTGTGACAAAATTACGAAATAAACTTTCTGGTCTCTGTTAACAGTAACTACTATTGTTCGATAGCTAAACAACCACACCTTTTTAGATCAGAAAATATTTGAAATAAAATCAATATTAATCGGTAGAAGCATTTCCAGACAGGAGTCTTCGATTGAGATCTAATATTTTATACCCCGGTAACTATATAATACATGTTTACAAAGAGATAGTCCACAGTTGAACTACATTTTCTTTTAATCTGCTATCTAGGTATATATATAAGGAATGGATGTTGATTATGTTGTGTTCCAAACAAAATGTCAGACCATCTCAGGGATGGGTTAACAGTAATTAAATGTCAGACCATCTCAGAGATGGAATAACAGTAATTAAATGTCAGACCATCTCAGGGATGGGTTAATAGCAATTAAATGTCAGACCATCTCAGGGATGGGTTAATAGTAATTAAATGTCAGACCATCTCAGGGATGGGTTAATAGTAATTAAATGTCAGACCATCTCAGGGATGGGTTAATAGTAATTAAATGTCAGACCATCTCAGGGATGGGTTAACAGTAATTACATGCCAGACACCATCTCAGGGATGGGTTAACAGTAATTAAATGTCAGACCATCTCAGGGATGGGTTAATAGTAATTAAATGTCAGACCATCTCAGGGATGGGTTAATAGTAATTAAATGTCAGACCATCTCAGGGATGGGTTAATAGTAATTAAATGTTAGACCATCTCAGGGATGGGTTAACAGTAATTAAATGTTAGACCATCTCAGGGATGGGTTAACAGTAATTAAATGTCAGACCATCTCAGGGATGGGTTAACAGTAATTAAATGTTAGACCATCTCAGGGATGGGTTAATAGTAATTAAATGTTAGACCATCTCAGGGATGGGTTAATAGTAATTAAATGTTAGACCATCTCAGGGATGGGTTAATAGTAATTAAATGTCAGACCATCTCAGGGATGGGTTAATAGTAATTAAATGTCAGACCATCTCAGGGATGGGTTAATAGTAATTAAATGTTAGACCATCTCAGGGATGGGTTAATAGTAATTAAATGTTAGACCATCTCAGGGATGGGATAATAGTAATTAAATGTTAGACCATCTCAGGGATGGGTTAACAGTAATTAAATGTTAGACCATCTCAGGGATGGGTTAATAGTAATTAAATGTTAGACCATCTCAGGGATGGGTTAATAGTAATTAAATGTCAGATAATAGTAATTAAATGTCAGACCATCTCAGGGATGGGTTAATAGTAATTAAATGTCAGACCATCTCAGGGATGGGTTAATAGTAATTAAATGTCAGACCATCTCAGGGATGGGTTAATAGTAATTAAATGTCAGACCATCTCAGGGATGGGTTAATAGTAATTAAATGTCAGACCATCTCAGGGATGGGTTAATAGTATTTAAATGTTAGACCATCTCAGGGATGGGTTAACAGTAATTAAATGTCAGACCATCTCAGGGATGGGTTAACAGTAATTAAATGTTAGACCATCTCAGGGATGGGTTAATAGTAATTAAATGTTAGACCATCTCAGGGATGGGTTAACAGTAATTAAATGTTAGACCATCTCAGGGATGGGTTAATAGTAATTAAATGTCAGACCATCTCAGGGATGGGCTAATAGTAATTAAATGTTAGACCATCTCAGGGATGGGTTAACAGTAATTAAATGTTAGACCATCTCAGGGATGGGTTAATAGTAATTAAATGTTAGACCATCTCAGGGATGGGTTAACAGTAATTAAATGTCAGACCATCTCAGGGTTGGGTTAACAGTAATTAAATGTCAGACCATCTCAGTGATGGGTTAATAGTAATTAAATGTTAGACCATCTCAGGGATGGGTTAATAGTAATTAAATGTTAGACCATCTCAGGAATGGGTTAATAGAAATTAAATGTTAGACCATCTCAGGGATGGGATAATAGTAATTAAATGTTAAGACCATCTCAGGGATGGGTTAACAGTAATTAAATGTCAGACCATCTCAGGGATGGGTTAACAGTAATTAAATGTTAGACCATCTCAGGGATGGGTTAATAGTAATTAAATGTTAGACCATCTCAGGAATGGGATAATAGTAATTAAATGTTAGACCATCTCAGGGATGGGTTAACAGTAATTAAATGTCGGACCATCTCAGGGATGGGTTAATAGTAATTAAATGTTAGACCATCTCAGGAATGGGATAATAGTAATTAAATGTTAGACCATCTCAGGGATGGGTTAATAGTAATTAAATGTCAGACCATCTCAGGGATGGGTTAATAGTAATTAAATGTTAGACCATCTCAGGGATGGGTTAATAGTAATTAAATGTCAGACCATCTCAGGGATGGGTTAACAGTAATTAAATGTCAGACCATCTCAGGGATGGGTTAATAGTAATTAAATGTTAGACCATCTCAGGGATGGGTTAACAGTAATTAAATGTTAGACCATCTCAGGGATGGGTTAATAGTAATTAAATGTTAGACCATCTCAGGAATGGGATAATAGTAATTAAATGTTAGACCATCTCAGGGATGGGTTAACAGTAATTAAATGTCGGACCATCTCAGGGATGGGTTAATAGTAATTAAATGTTAGACCATCTCAGGGATGGGTTAACAGTAATTAAATGTCAGACCATCTCAGGGATGGGTTAACAGTAATTAAATGTCAGACCATCTCAGGGATGGGTTAACAGTAATTAAATGTCGGACCATCTCAGGGATGGGTTAATAGTAATTAAATGTCGTACCATCTCAGGGATGGGTTAATAGTAATTAAATGTTAGACCATCTCAGGGATGGGTTAACAGTAATTAAATGTCGGACCATCTCAGGGATGGGTTAATAGTAATTAAATGTTAGACCATCTCAGGGATGGGTTAACAGTAATTAAATGTCAGACCATCTCAGGGATGGGTTAACAGTAATTAAATGTCAGACCATCTCCGGGATGGGTTAACAGTAATTAAATGTCGGACCATCTCAGGGATGGGTTAATAGTAATTAAATGTTAGACCATCTCAGGGATGGGTTAACAGTAATTAAATGTCAGACCATCTCAGGGATTGGTTAACAGTAATTAAATGTTAGACCATCTCAGGGATGGGTTACAGTAATTAAATGTCAGACCATCTCAGGGATGGGTTAACAGTAATTAAATGTCAGACCATCTCAGGGATGGGTTAATAGTAATTAAATGTCAGATCATTTCAGGGATGGGTTAACAGTAATTAAATGTCAGACCATCTCAGGGATGGGTTAACAGTAATTAAATGTCAGACCATCTCAGGGATGGGTTAACAGTAATTAAATGTCAGATCATTTCAGGGATGGGCTAACAGTAATTAAATGTCAGACCATCTCAGGGATGATTAACAGTAATTGAATGTCAGACCATCTCAGGGATGATTAACAGTAATTGAATGTCAGACCATCTCAGAGATGAAATAACAGTAATTAAATGTCAGACCATCTCAGGGATGGGCTAACAGTAATTAAATGTCAGACCATCTCAGGGATGGGTTAACAGTAATTTGTAATTGTAATTAACAGTAATTAATTTTTTACTTTGGGGTCAGAATCTATCAATAAACGGCTATGTTATATTGGTTTGGGGCCAACCAAACACACACCAATGGTCCCTAGTCATTTTGATGTCCCCCCGAATAAGGTGGCTTTATTTGACACATGGCTTTTTTCAACCTTCATTTTGTTTCTGTTTTTGTAGATCATGCCATGAATCTCTACTCTGGCTAATATTTGTAGAAATCATATTCCACCAGCACAAAACCTCAGAACTTTTTGAAGTCGAAAGTATTATTTAAAAATCATGTGCCAATGCATTCTCTTATTTATACAGGTCTCCCATAGGGAACCTCACATATATAAGAGAATGCACTGGCACAGAATCTTTAAAGCGGCACCAGCGCAGCTCCTGCCATCAAAGGGTTAAGCATAGAAAGATGAAACTTACCGTTTCCCATGCATCCTGTCATAGCACTGCTATCATATTTATCCAAAACCTTGACGATGTACTTTGTTGGACCTGGTCTTATTTCGGGTATCTTCCATTCCATGGTAACAGATGTTTCTGCTTTACTAGCAACGCGAAGAATTGTAACTTTCTCTGGAGCTGAAATAATCAAGGTTTACCAATTAGGAGATAAAAATATTGTTTTGAGTTGCTGCAGCATATTCAGGGATTGAACCGATTCCAGGGTTGGGGTAATCGGTCCGATTCAAGTATGAATACAGTTTAAGAATGAAACTATTTTAAATAGAGCATGGCTTGGAGTTGACTACACTCATAATGCCCAGTGGCGGTATAGTTCACGACACAAAATGTAGTGAACTATAACCACCCCAATGGGCACTATACCTGCACAGTCAATGACAGAACAAACTTATTATATTTTACTGAACAATTCAAACAGCATGCATACTACGTAACCGTATCCTACTAACACCAACAGCTGGACTGTTCACATTCCCTTCATAAAAGATATTAATAGAAATCAAGTACAGCTTGATTTAATAAGAACAAATATGATTATCAACTTACCGAAAAAATCATAAACATAAACACCACAAGAATGTGTCAAAATCTAGTTCAATAAACCAAACACGCAGTATTTAGGTTCTGTTCCATTCATAAAAGACATTAATAGAAATCAATTACAGCTCGATTTAATAAGAACAAATATGATTATCAACTTACCGATAAATCATAAACTGTTTAAGAGAAACATAATCATCACAAGAATGTGTTCAAATCTAGTTCAATAAACCAAACACGCAGTATTTAGGTTCAGTTTTGAATACACGAAAACCCAAAACTGTGCCACAAGGTGAATTCAACCCAAATGTTGCCACTTCACAAGTTGACGTTGTTCTTGTGACACAGTTCAAATGTTTTAACTTCTATTGGACACGCTTTAGTAAATTGTTGGGACATCTTTCTGTATATATATTCTCAAGATTGTTGCCTCTGTTTATTGCTTTTTGCATGCAAGTTTGGTTATAGTAGTGAGCTAAATTTAGCGCAACACTGCACTATACATTACACCTTTCCGATGAATGGTAAAAAGCCTTATTTCCAACTAAATCCTGAAAAATGACCCATAATTCTGCTGTGGTTAAAGAGTCGATTATTTAGGGCATAACTGTATATTAACATCAGGGTTGAGGTTATACTGACTGTTATGATAATAGATATTCAAACTTGATGGACGTAATTGGGACAGGCTGTACATGCAGTGCTGCATTCCGGCCACACCCTTGACCACATTATCCTGGCCACACCCTTGACCACATTATTCCGGCCACACCCTTGACCACATTATAACAGGCCAACACAGTATTGTTACCAATGTGACAGTTTTAGATTGTATTCATTTTCATTCTGACCACCATGCTGTGAGGTGTGAGCTGGTATTCAGTAGTAGCCATACGCATGTGACTAAGGTACAAGTTTCAAGAAAGTAATTTAAAAACTTAGACCCAGTCTGATTTATGGAGGTTTTGGAGCCTGAGTTAGATGATATAGCTGCTGTTCAACTATACAATTCCAGTGTGTAGCGTGCGGCGGATATGTTTGCACCCACCAATAATGTTAATCAAGGGTAGTGCTTCCTATGGAATAGGAAACACCACCCTTGGTTTAATGACAAGCAAAAAAAGAAGCGAAAGGGACTACTATGAAACTTTGCTAGTAAATGCCTCACAAAAAAATATTTCTCAGTGCATCGATATGTTGACTAAAAATTGAAACCAAACTCCCACGAGGCATGGACAATAGAATCCTGGCATATAAGTTTTCCACTTTCTTTCATGACAAAATTCCGATGAGTTTTCCAGTTGACGGAACAGCCTCCAACACCACCATACCATTTGCATGAGACATCACGCTTGATAAAGTTTACCCCATTTCCACGGACAAGATTGTCAGCAGTTCGTGGTATGAAGAGTACAACATGCATGCTCCTATACCCACCAAGATTCTGAAAAATGATGCTATTCATGACAGTCACATGGTTACATGAAGGAATTGTAAATGTTGCTAACTACAGGAACTATCAGAGATCACATGAAAATGGCCACAGTAATTCCGATCCTGAACAAATCTAACTTGGATCAAGATGTTTGGAAAAAGTATAGACCATTGTCAAATTTGTCATTAATTTCGAATGTAATAGTGAACGTAGCAAGTCAGCAGCTGTGCGAACATATTAACAAACATAATCGTTTCAATAAATACAGGAAACGTGAGATGGCATTAACAAACATGATCGTTTCAACAAATTTCAGTCGGCATACAGGAAACACCACTCACTTGAGACGCATTGGTATGAGTGAAGAATGACATCGACCTCTCACTTGATTGCGAAGGTGTGTGCTGTTGCTTATACTCTATCTGAGCTCAGCTTTTGAAATATGCAATCATGATGTTTTGGTAAATAGGCTCAGTGATTTGGTTGGTGTTAGCTGAACAGCATTAGCGGGGTTTCGGTCCAATTTAATGTTGCGAACACAGAAGGTTTTAATTGGGGACACATATTCTGTCTAACAGAATGTTAGCTTGACTTTTGGAGTACCCCAGGGATTCATATTAGGACCTCTCCGTCACCTTGTATATACTCTTCCAATTGATGTTATCCATGATAAACATAAGGTCAGATATCACATGTATGCGGACGACACACAGATATACCTTGATTTTTCGCAGAAGAAACTTAAGGTTACAGAAATGCACATCATCAACTAGAAACGTGTTTCCTGGAAGTCAGGCTTTAGATGCAGACCAACCGTCTAAAGCTCAACGATGACAAATCTGAATTCTTAGTTCTAGGATCCAAACACTCACTCAAAGTGTTGTCAGCAAATGTAAATGAAATTCAACCAGTAAGTTCAAAATAAACCGTGTGGGGACGGATATAGAATCTAGCTCAAATCTTCGTAACTTTGGAACTTTCTTTGTTGAAATGTCTATGAGTGCTATGGTGTCCAATTTAATTAGCACGTGTTATTTCCACCTAAGATGTCTAGGAAGAGTGAAATGCCTTCTGAGTGAGTAAGCCATCAAACCTTCTGCACTATCACTTGTTGTGTCTAGAATAGACAGCTTATACATTCTTATTACAAATGTGAATCAACGCGATATAAGTCAAATTAACAAGTGGCTCAACAACTGTGTTCATCGTGACCACATATCGCACGTTCTATACAAACATCATATCATGACATTTGAATATTGATTGAAGTTCATTGTTTCATCAAATTCTGTCAAATGCTATTCAAGTTATCATCAAAACAATTCTGATGGACAGATGGCTCGGCAGATGGATGGACCACAAGGCTGTGTAATAAGATTGTAATAACCTCCGAAATTTGGGGGACAACAAATAGCATAAGGTTTTACCTAATTAGGTAGAGGAAACATTGCCTACTTTTAATAGCGTGCCCTCCACCTGAAGAGATTGACCTGGGAAAAATATAAAAACAACATATACACAGCCTTATGTTATATGGGGCTCAATCCAAGTCTTATCAGAACAACATATACACAGTCTTATGGTATATGGGGCTCAATCCAGCCTTATGGTATATGGGGATCAAATAAAGTCTTATTGGGACATCTTCAACTAATAATAGTTAATTGCATGCGAAAATAATTCCTTTCTAACCATATTATCTATTATTTTCTCCATTATTTATGAATTAAATGACTCGTACCTGCAAGACCTGTCCGTTGAGTCATACTGTGCTTCTGACCTCTGTTCTGTGATGTGTATGCATATATATCAATGGTGTACTCTGTATCTGGCTTCAGGTTAGGAATAGTTGGTGAATGATTCACTGCTAAATCAAGGAAGATTGGCAGAGTAACAATATTCTGTTCTTGAGAGCAGGGAGTTATAGAGACACTCAATGCCTGAAAGAGAAGAACCATGTTTTATTAATAAAAATAAGATTCAAATAATATAAACTTAAAGACACATGGAGGCATTTCAAAATAAGTATTTTTGTTGTTGAGAACAGAAAGTTATGGAGACACTCAATGTCGAAAAGAGAAGAGCTGGATTAATAACAAACTGCAATTCCAAGGGTGGCAAAGGTGCCCCCCCCCCCCCCCCAATGCTCAGTTTAGAGAGCGGGCAATACTAAATATTTGTATGGATGGAGTTTTATTCATCATTTTATAAATCCAAAAAGTAGGTACAGTCAATTTCGCTTTATTGCATAGCGTCGGTGCATGGCTTTTCTTATGCAGTTAACCGAATATGCATAAAGCCGAAATCACGATAAAAAGAAGCATAAGCCGTTTTTCTATCACCAGCATTAGTCTAGAAATACAGTGAATTGTTTATGTTTCGTTCATTCAATTTCATCATCAATTTAGTTTGTTTAAAAAAAATATCTAAAGAGCTTCATCTATATTAATTTAATGTTATTCCATATTATATTATCATCTATGATTGTAAAATGTTCAAGAATAAAACGATGTTCTTGTCAGGAACGGCAACCCCCATTGATAATAAACTCACTATATACATGTTTATATTTAGAATATATCCAATCAATCAGTTAGAAATGCATTACACACATGTAATATTAAACAAATAATCATTAACTACCCACCAAATATCAGTTAATAGCCACCAAGAACTGGTAAGAAAAACGCCAACGTTTCCCGATAAAATTATAAAAATACTATTTTTGTTTGTTTCACGTTATGAGAAGGGGGATAATTCTATGTACGGTAGTTGCCGTTTATTTTCGGTAATTTTGTTTGTTTCAAAATAAATAGGTATATGAAGAACCATCTATCCATGTAGCCAACTGGAAAAACTAACAAAAATCAAATTGATTTCCCAATATATCATGCATATTTGTGAGCGCAATTTACGAAACTATATTGAACTATGGGAAGAGGCATAACTCTATTCATTAAATGAAACATTAATTTTTGGGAAACAAAGTGTCTTCAAAAATTAAATAAAATCTGATCTGATAATTAATCAGTGCACATCACACCAAAACAATTGAGTAGCCACTGTCAAACGTAAATGTTTGCTGAATTGAGCCCCAATATAGTTTTAATTAAACACTGAAGCCCAACAGTGTATGACACCTTCTTTAATTGGTACGCTCACAAATGACTCCAAGCAACATGACAGTTCAACAAAGGTTATTGTTTTGATAGCACGTGCTCCTAGCATTTCTTTAGTGACCTCATTGACATTGCTATGATTTCATTTTGTGCTGCGGCTGCAGTTAATGGAATTAGGTCAAATTCACACCTCAATGCATGCATATTTGCAGCGACTTGATTAATCTTTTGTTATCGCCACAGAAGCTGTTTTGTTTCCCAGAAGCCGGCGATTTCTAAGAAGTTGGAGCATGAATAAATATTGAAGACCTGTTAAATACGGGTTATTTAAATTTAGACAAAATAAATCACTTTGTGTTGCGAAGACAATAATTTGATGATTTATTTCTGAACTATTTTCCGTAACCTCGCGTAATTAGAGCTACCCATGTCATTCGCGGAAAATCTTAGTTTCACTTTCGGTTTCAACACAAACTGACCGGGAAACTGGAATAATTGCGCAGGTGTTTACAAACTTGAATTTTCTGAAGCTGACACAATTCAACAGATTCTGTTAATCTGATAGAATTCCTGGAAATATTATTTGATCTTTCAATAGGATTATCTGAATCTGACATAAATTCCAGGAATCAATTGCGCTGGTGATTACAAACGCCATGTGTTTAGTCGGCGTCTTGATACTTCATTGATGGAATTCCCGGAAACTTCCTTCCTTTCACTTATCGGAATTGCAACTGGAACTGCATGTGTTTACATACATTTTTTTAAAGGAAATAAGGAAGCATACAGGAAATGTTTGTGAACAGAAGCATGTTAGAAGAAATAGAAAGCACTTTCGGTTTAGTTGGCTTCCTTGTTGGGGAATTCCCGGAAATCTTCCTTTCACATTGAATTCTCAGAATTGCAACTGGAACTTCAGGTGTTTACAAACGTTTACAAACTCAACAAACAACCAAATAAATATACAAATTTTAATAAATCATGCAATTCACAAATAAATATGGAAACATACAGGAAATGTATGTCAACAGAAGCATATGTTACTGAGAAGAGATAGAAAACCACGTGTGTTATGAAATTGAAAATTGCCGTCTTCGCTCTCGCGGTGGTCATCTTCAACAACTTTGTATTAAGTTTTCCCATAAAATACGTTTTTCAAGGTAAATATTTTTATGAGGTGACCTTCTCATCAACATTTTTGGCGATTTTCGTATGCATAAAAACGGAATAGAGTCCAACCCTTATGCAAATAAACGATTAGAAAATAGTCTTTTTATGAGAAAATGGTTTGGTGCATGCATATTTTATGCAAATTACCGAAATATGCATTTAAACGATATGCAATTAACTGAAATTGACTGTATCCTTTCCACTCAGGGTTGGCGCTGGACCCAAATTTTCTCTTGCCAAATTTTTACCAAAGGAAATTATTTTTGGGCAAATTTAATTGAGGGTATATAATCAGGGAATTTGAAGAAAATTAAATTTTTGTTATCTTTGTTACACGGGTTATTCCAGTTCACTCGACAGCGAGCAGTTACATAATTAACAAGCCGCAGTTATAGTCCATATCAACTTAAGGGTATGTTTTGTTCCCACTTGCCCACCTTGATATATCACTGAGATTGTTCACTGTGAATTGCGATTAGTAACCAGTATGATGTAATATGATGTATATATTTCTCATTTTAAATCATCTTTATTTCACCGTGGCTAATGCCAAAGTAAATGTGCATTACATTCCAAATGGTAGATATTTGATAGTTATAAGTTCAGCATAAAGTCCCTCAGGAATGAACGAATTCACTGGCACTGTTGTAAAAAAGAGTTCTCCGTCAAACAAAGATATAAATGAAATACAAATATATACAGGGGGGGGGGGTGAAAAAAAAAATTCCGGCACATATGCCGGGGTGGGTGGGTGGTCAAAGCCACCAACAAGCAATTTTTTCCGCAACTAAAAAAAAAAAATTCTGCTTGTTTTTTAGTGTTTTGGCAATGAGTTGGGCTTCAAAACCACTTTGAATGAGAGAAATAATGTAATTCTAACTGCTAAACTGACTGCAGGCAGTTATCGTGCTGTATTTTGTTGCAAATTTCGAAATCCAATATGGCCACTGGCGGCCATGTTTTTTTGGCCGAATGACTTCAAAATGACTCATTCCTATTTACATGTCCATGTTAACATCCATGATAAATAATATGCACAGAAATTCATATACAGCTGTTTACAGTGAATTTCCCCCCGCAAATCTCTGTTTTAGTGTTAAAAGGGGGGGTGGGTGTCAAAAAATGGTCGGAAAAAACTGCCGAAAACGGAAAAAAATTTGGCGGTGGGGGTGGGTGGGTACAAAAAATGATCGAAAGGGAAAAAATGCCATACGTGCCTGAATTTTTTTTTCGACCCCCCCCCCCCCCCCCCCCTGATATATACGGTACTTTGCTTCACTCCCCTCTTTCATTTTTGCTAATGTATGGTATAATACCAAAGTTAAAAAGTTAAAAAGCTGACTGCCAGGAAGCCATGATTATTCATCTAAGTGCTGTTGGTCGACTTATGCTGCGAAGAAAGAAGTATAGGAAAATTGACAATTCACTGGGACATTTGAATTAGTTTAAATATCATACCATGTTGTGTATGTTCGGTAAACAAAGTGATGTAAAATCATCTTGTGCAAGTTGTTAGTTTTTATATATAATATACACATGTATAACGTATGATATTGTATCATGTTATGTATGTTATGTGAAACAAGTTGTTGCTCTCTTCTATTAAATAAAAGGTGTGATTTGAAATTATCATGCCGGCTTCAACTCTGTCAGGTGACTGGGAATTCTCCACCAAACTAAGATATAAACAGTAACTATAGTCAGTATCTCTATGATGTACCCGATTATGACACATTGACCCTAAAAAATACCTTCCGGGTGATCGGGAAGACCCCTGTTACATGTTAACCACAAACACAGGTAAAATGAGCTAGTAAACAAGCTAGTATTATAATATATATCAAAGTAGCAATAAATATCTAAGCGACACCAGAAAATTACATTTAATATTGCAAGATACAAGCCACCGCCAGCCATATTATCTTAACATCTGCCACATGAAAAAAACTCCGCCACCGGAATTGTAAAATGGCTGAGCCATGCACATGGGCTTATATGTCAAGCACAACAGTACTTTGCATCGAAAAGACTAATCCGCATTACCTAATATTGGCATACACAAATGGACACTGCTTGGTTGTTATATTATCAGAACACCCGGGCCTCTCAATGTGGAATAGACTATTCCAATGCATGCATTCATATAACTGAATGGGAGCATCCATTCTGTATTCAAACTTGAAGGGGTTAAAATATAAATATTTTGACATATTATATATGATTACTATCGGATTCATCCTTCAATGCTGCATACATATATCGCAAGATGTCAGTGATGATAGCAGTCTGAAGTCGACAGAAGTCCGAATGTAACTTATACCATTTAAGTGGGAAACTACATAGTATATCCATGTGTTTTATAGCGTTAGTGGACCCGTAGAATTCCAGTCCACAAGTATTATTTTGGTGCTGGGCTTTTCCATAATGGCAAAAATAAATAAAGGACTTATGGTCTATAACTAACTGATGATTAGGACAATTTCAGAAATGAAAATATGCTGAATGATAATGTCTCAGCTGCCATATTTTGTCTGCCATGAATGTCGCGACTGAGCCGGCTTAGCTAGCTAACCAGCCATGAAATTGTTTGAGCCAGCTGCGAAAACTATTTGTCGTGGCTTCGGGATCCATAGCATACATATTATTTGGATCTATATTTTAGTTGGCAACAAAGCTGAGCCACCAATTAATCCGTTGCTCGTCATTCACCTTTGACTGATTAACATAACGCTGTGTACAATGTCTGCAGTAATTTGCATATGATGGGGATTAATTAACAGTAAAATCAATTTTATAATTACCTTTGGCTGTTTCGTGTAAAGTGAAGTAATTTAACTTGGGAGCCTATTACAAACAAATTACTTATAAAAACCTCAATGAAAAATTTAAAGAACATCTCTTTTTCCTGACTGTCATATTTTAACCCCGGTTGAATAACTGTTTGATGACAATTTGATTTAGGCAGAAAGAAAAGTATTTGTGAAAACTACGGAAGATTAAATACATGTATCACTGACGATATAATACTGCTAACCGCTAGGTTGATACTTTTGTTGACTGTGTTTTTTTGCATTGCATTTTATGTAACAGATAATCCACACTCGATACTGTTTTATGACTAGATAGTTCACATCACATAATTTACAACCCACTTGCCAAAATATTTGCCAAATGAAATTTTATTTGCCAAATAGAAATATTGTTTGCCATTGGAATATTTGGTAATGGCAGCGTGAACCCGGTTTCCCCTTAAACTGGGCAATTCAATACACCAAAGCACAACCAAACCCAAGTTACAAGCTGATCTTTTCATATCGATACAAAATTCAGACATTCCCAAGTCAAACAAGGGATGTAACTCTGGTAAAAATGAATTGACAAAATCCATAGTATGTGGGTATCCTTTACCAAATGCTGGGGTATCACAATACCAAAGCACAACAATATCTGATGATCCATGCCCGAATTACAAGATGAATTGTTTGAACAGAGACAAAATTCACAAATTTGAAGTCAAACAAGGGCCGTACCTCTGTTAAAAATGAATGAACGAAACCTGTATTAAGTCGGTATCTCCCCCCTTCAAAGTGTTTTTTTGCAGTGTTTATATCTTACTTTGATCTCATTGTCATGATATTATTGAGAATATTTGAGATTTAGTTTGCACAAAAGTTAATTAAATATGCACAATCCGAATTAAAGCTCATAAATTACTATCTGTTTGGCTTCGAGGGTAAAAAATATTTGATAAGAGTCGAGGAACCCACCCATCAAAGCTCAGAGTTATCAGATATTGATTTTTTAAATCTGTTATTTGTCACCACCTGGAATATTTGGCGGCCTGGAAAATATTTGATAAATGCTGACCAACATACTCTCGGTACCAAATTGCAGTGGAATTTTTTTTATTATATAACACTTTTTAAGCAATTTTATACTATAGTTGAAAGTGGTTAGCATTATTTATTGTCAAATAATCGATTCTGATAACTGAAGCGGCATTTCAAGGAATGTTGTTGCTGTTGCAATCTGATGATATGGGGACACTCGAATTCTTTATTCATAAACATTCAGTAACTGTAACAACTTACATTATTGCAATTATCACATAGTGTTTGCTGGACGGAACATTCGCTTTTATAGTAACCCGCTACAGAGCTTCTTAATTCAATGCTGTATGCCACAATGTCACCGCCAGGTTCTGCTGGTCTCTGCCAGTTGATTTGGAATGAAGTTGCTGCCACCTGATTGGCTGATGGAGAGGCGACAACACCAGGACCTGTGTGAAAAAATTATATATATTATATAGTTATTATACAATGTTGTGTGCAGTATGAGTTTTTCTTGTAAGAGTCCAGGTTGTGGTGAAAAGTCATATTGGACGAGACACGCCAGTGTCAAGTCCAATATGGCTTTTCACCTCAACCTGGACGAGTACAAGAAAAACTCATACTGTTCACAACATTGTATAATGACATTTTTATTATCCATCTGTTTGTTTATCCAAATTTTGGGAATAAAACTGTTGTAGTAGTCAACATCCTATATTTCATCAAATCAAGGTGTCATAATCCATCCTGATTAGGAAGAGGTCACGGTGGTCAATTATTAGGCAACACGGGTGTGCTATTACCGACAACAAGCACACTCAATTGGTATCATGTGGATATTTGACAAGTAAGTACTGGAATGCCACCAAGTGACTGCATGTCATGGAATGCCACCAAGTGACTGCATGTCATGGAATGCCTACAAGTGACTGCATGTCATGGGATGCCTACAAGTGATAGCTTGTCATGGAATGCCTGCAAGTGATAGCTTGTCATGGAATGCCTACAAGTGACTACATGTCATGGAATGCCTACAAGTGACTGCATGTCATGGGATGCCTACAAGTGACTACATGTCATGGAATGCCTACAAGTGACTGCATGTCGTGGGATGCCTACAAGTGACTGCATGTCATGGAATGCCTACAAGTGACTGCATGTCATGGAATGCCTACAAGTGACTGCATGTCATGGAATGCCTACAACTGACTGCTTGTCATGGAATGCCTACAAGTGACTGTATGTCATGGAATGCCTACAAGTGACTGCATGTCATGGAATGCCTACAAGTGACTGCATGTCATGGGATGCATACAAGTGACTGCATGTCATGGAATGCCTACAAGTGACTGCATGTCATGGGATGCCTACAAGTGACTGCATGTCATGGGATGCCTACAAGTGACTGCATGTCATGGAATGCCTACAAGTGACTGCATGTCATGGGATGCCTACAAGTGACTGCATGTCATGGAATGCCTACAAGTGACTGCATGTCATGGAATGCCTACAAGTGACTGCATGTCATGGAATGCCTACAAGTGACTGCATGTCATGGGATGCCTACAAGTGACTGCATGTCATTGGAAAATTGGCTCATCAGCCTGTCACCCAATACTGATATTTTATCAATTGCTATTGAAATGTAAGCCATTGGGCAGAGCCTGAATCAGAGTTGTTAAGTTTCATGGATTGTCCGTGAGACTCCCATATTGCCATAGCGAAAACATCTAAAATACGGATATCATCCATTTCTCCCGCATGTCCACTAATCATTATTTTACAGCCTCAGTCAAATCTGTTTGCGTGTTAAACTGAAAGATGGGTCAATTTTGTACTCCCGGTTTCATGCATGTCCGGTTGTAACCTGTGTAACTCTGGTTCATTTCACTTATTTTAAATAAAGTTTCTGCTCCTTAAAATTATTTAATAAATGGTGGAATGTGTCCATTTCTTTTTTCTTCCTGCCCGTCCTATTATACCAGAATTGGTTACTTGGAAGTGTACATCCAGATCCAGATCATAAGACAAGTCCATTTTATAGTTTATTCCAATTTTGTACTTTCAGTTTCTTGCAAATCCGGCCGTATCTGGTGGAGTTCTGAGTATTTTAATTAATTTAAACAAAGTGTCTGCTTATTTCTCTTTAATAAATGGTGGCGGTCTCTCAACACAGGTGGTGGAATTTGTGTTTTGAACCAACAATTAGGTGGGCGCGGTCGAGTTTAACAGGTGATCGCCCATTGAAGGTGATATATAGAATAAACCAGTCGGTGAACAGGAAATGTGGTCGCAAATTGGAGGAGATGGTCCCTCCCTCAAAAATCTCCCGGATGACCATTTTAAAAACTTCACAGGTCTGCTCCGTATTGTATTCTGTGCAAGACAAATTCAATATCCAATAATATTTGCTTTTAAATTATATGGGCCTCCCTTAAAATCATTGTCCGGTCATTGAATCTGGGAAAATCGGGGCCGAAGTTTTCTTCAGAATGAAACAATAAAGAGCGTTTGTGAGTGGTAAGTGTATTTAAGAAACACGGGAAACAAAATATTTAAATGAAAGTGTCAATGACACTGTAGCTCAACTTTGTAAAGAAGGTAATTTTTTTGTGATGAGCAATGAATAGAGAGATTAAAAAGGAGTGTAAAAAATGAGCAGTAAAGGATTTAGTCATACACAGAGTAAAATCCAAGATGGCAGCTGGCGGCCATGTTTTTTGGCCGAATGACAAATTTTATGATTATCAAACTAAAGGTACGACCTGTAGCTTAAAAAAATTAGTCATACAAAGAGTAAAATCCAAGATGGCTGCTGACGGCCATGTTTTTGTCCGAATGACCCCATAATGACTCTTTCCCATCTACATTCCAATTTCAACAGCCATGATAAATTTCATGATGATCAGACTAAAGGTACAACCTGTAGCCCGTGCTAAAGGATTTAGTCATACAAAGAGTAAAATCCAAGATGGCTGCTGGCGGCCATGTTTTTTGTCCGAATGACCCCAAAATGACTCTTTCCCATCTACATTCTAATTTCAACAGCCATGAAAAATTTCATGATGATCAGACTAAAGGTACGACCTGTAGCCCGTGCTTAAGGATTTAGTCGTACAAAGAGTAAAATCCAAGATGGCTGCTGGCGGCCATATTTTTTGGCCGAATGACCACAAAATAAATGTTCCCATCTACATGTCAATATTAACATCCATGACAAATTTCATGATGATCAGACGAACAGTACGACCTGTAGACCGTGCTAATGGATTGAATTTTGAAATCAAAGATGGCTGCTGGTGGCCAAGTTTTATGGCCGAATGACCCCAAAATGACTCGTTACCATCTACATGCCAATATTAACAAATTTTATGATGATCACACTAAAGGTACGACCTGTAGCCCGTGCTAAAGGATTTAGTCATACAAAGAGTAAAATCCAAGATGGCTGCTGGCTGCCATGTTTTTCGGCCAAATGACCCCAAAATGACTCTTTCCAATCTGCATGTCATTCTTAAGATCCATGACAAATTTTATGATGATCAGACTAAAGTTACGACCTGTAGCCCGTGTTAAAGGATTTAGTCATACGAAGAGTAAAATACAAGATGGCTGCTGCGGCCATGTTTTTTGGCCGAATGACCCCAAAATTAATCGTTCCCATCTACATGTTAATATTAACATCCATGACAAATTTCATGATGATCAGATGAACAGTACAACCTGTAGCCCGTGCTAATGGATTGAATTTTGAAATCAAAGATGGCCGCTTACGGCCATGTTTTTCGTCCGAATGACCCCAAAATGACTCGTTCCCATTTACATTCCAATTTCAACAGCCATGAAAAATTTCATGATGATCAGACTCAAGGTACGACCTGTAGTCCGTGCTAAAGCATTTAGTCATACAAAGAGTAAAACCCAAGATGGCTGCTGGTGGCCATGTTTTTTGGCCAAATGACCCCAAAATGTCTCGTTCCCATCTACATGTCATTACAAACATTAATGACAAATTTAATGATGATCACACTAAAGGTACGACCTGTAGCCGGTGCTAAAGGATTTAGTCATACAAAGAGTAAAATCCAAGATGGCTGCTGGCGGCCATGTTTTTCGGCCGATTGACCCCAAAATGACTCTTTCCCATCTACATGTCATTGTTAACATCCATGACAAATTTTATGATGATCAGACTAAAGGTACGACCTGTAGCCCGTGCTAAAGAATTTAGTCAAATCCAAGATGGCTGCTGGTGGCCATGTTTTTGGTCGAATTACTCCAAAATTAATCGTTCCCATCTACATGTTAATATTAACATCCATGACAAATTTCATGATGATCAGACGAACAGTACGACCTGTGGCCCGTGCTAATGGATTGAATTTTGAAATCAAAGATGGCAGCTGGCGGCCATGTTTTTTGTCCAAATGACCCCAAAATGACTCGTTCCCATCTACATTCCAATTTCAACAGCCATGACAAATTTCATGATGATCACACTAAAGGTACGACCTGTAGCCCATGCTAAAGGATTTAGTCATACAAAGAGTAAAATCCAAGATGGCTGATGGCGGCCATGTATTTTGCCCGAATGACCCAAAAATAACTCTTTCCCATCTACATGTCATTGTTAACATCCATGACACATTTTATGATGATCTGACCAAAGGTACGACCTGTAGCCCGTGTCAAAGGATTTAGTCATGCAAAGAGTAAAATCTAAGATGGCTGTCGGCGGCCATCTTTTTTGGCCGAATGACCCCAAAATTACTCGTTCCCATCTACATGTCAATATTAACATCCATGACAAATTTCATGACAATAAGACGAACAGTACGGCCTGTAGCCCGTGCTAATGGATTGAATTTTGAAATCCAAGATGGCCACTGGCGGCCATATTTTTTTTCCGAATGACCCCAAAATGACTCGTTCCCATCTACATGTCAATGTCAATATCCATGACAAATTTCATAATAATCGGACCAAAGGTACGAACTGTATCCCGTGCTAAAGGAAATTGTTGACGCATCACGCACACACGCACACACGGACGACGGATACCAAGCCATGGCAATAGCTCAAACTTTACAAAGTAAAGTTGAGCTAAAAACTATAATTTTATAATTGCCACGACGCACATAGTTTGTGTCCAAACGAATCAACGCATTTCCAGTTCCATTCCCCAGCCTACATTTTACACAATTCTAGAGTTGAATTTAACTTATTCCATAAGTACACAACGTCAATTTCAATTAAATGCAAATCTAAAGGGTACATTGCTGACCACAAAACTTTGCCAAACTTTGCTGAGATCATTGACCAAGGAGCACAACATAGAAATGCATGGCTCATTTCTTAGTCAATCTGTCCTTGCTGTCTTGTCTTTCTCCACATTGTGTGACAAACCAGTTTCATTGTAGCAAACAGATCAATGCAATCAAATGTTTACCTGTTTTTTTACCTTTGATATTATATCGAATTACGATGTAACAAAGATTCATGCTCATGTTATCTAGAATTCCTCTATGGGGTTCGCAATGGGTTATTTAAGAAATATGAGGTAAACACACACATCTCGATCCCAACAAGGGATTTAATTCACTTTTCTGTGGCAATGCAACAGTACTATATGCCTATATAACAAAATAAAATGCATGTACACCCATTGAATAAATGCGGCTACACGGTACGTTTATGTGACCAGTTATGGCCTGATTATAATTTTTACAAAATAATCAGCTTTCCATAAAACACGGCTCCAGTTCCTTTTTATACACGTGTACTGTCACAATTTTGAGAATTTTCAACATACAAGTATCGTTCTTGCCAGCCAAAAATATATTTTAAATGGGTTGTGTTGAGTTTATATTCAGTTCATCGTCGTGACATATTATACCATGGAATTAGACGAATCATAAAATGTCGCACATTTCCGGTGCTCACTTTCCTGAATTTTCACTGGAAAATGGATTTACCAATTATGGACCGGGAATATTACACTTTTCGTTTTTATCATTGGACCATATTTTTTAAATAATTTCCACCAGATGAAAAATGAAAGTGTCAATGACACTGTAGCTCAACTAGGAGACAGGATAATGTTACAGTAAATGGAGGGATAACGAACTCGGAAAGTATAAATATTTAAGTAATAATAGAGGTTTTGGATCAGTCGGATGGAAAATGATCGTTATAGGATGAATAATTTAGTCATTTAAAGAGTAAAATACAAGATGACTGCCAGCGGTAACGTTTTTCATCGAAAATCATACAAATTTGACATTTCCCACCTACATATGATCCTAACCAAGCATGTAAACTCTCAAAACATTTCTTCGATAAATGTGAGGCATTGTGGGCTGCAGCCAATAGGGTGTGCCGATAAATTAAAATATAAAATCCGATGTTACAGTTTTCTGTGACCCATCAGACTATTTTAGATTTTTGATAACCTGGCAGTATTCTGCCTCTCTGTTATGGAGTTGTCAGGATGCTGAAGTCTGTTTTAATCTAGATGTCAGATTCTGGGGGGGAGGGTCGCTAGTCTCCTTTAATATAAAACCGACTTTTTTCCAAGAAATTGATTCATATGAATCTGTATATAGCTGGAACAACTTCATTGTTAACGTCCACACTTACTTCCTGAAGTTGTCCGCACTGCCGAGCTTTCAGTATACAAGGTTCCATTATAAACATCATTGGTAGCATACATGTGAACCTTAGTGAATGTTCCTGTAGAAAAGGAAAAAACTATTAGTTTATAAGCATTCATTTATTTAAGGGGGAGATGCACTGTTTGCTTAAATCTAGCCAAAAATGGCAAGAGATGTTCAACAAAGAATTTCTCTGGATCTAGCGAAAAACATTGAATTTCACATATCATCATCTTCATTGTATATAGAATCTGAGCAAGTATTAAGAGACAACAAAAACAATGATTTTAATACATTTGAGAAGTTGAAAATATTATTTTCTTTTTTGTCGCTTTCAGTACCAAGAACTGCTAGAATAATTAATAATTTCACACAACACTCTAACCACCAAATGGCTTATTGTCTTGGCTCTTCCATGACTGGAGCTTCCTGAAATTTTGCGAAAACTCTGTGCCAATGCATTCTCTTATAAATATACCATAAGAGAATGCACTGGCCTGACAATATTTACCCCAACCGTGTAAGCCAGTTTATTCTCTTATATATGCGAGGCACCCTATGGGAGACTCAATCATATAAGAGAAAGCACTGGAACAGGATGATTAATACTGCACCAGCATGGCTCCCATCATGAAAGGGTTTAAGCTCATAATTATGTGCTCTATTCTGGTAATTTTCAAATCATGTTTTAAGGACTATCTAAGTCTTTATTTCACAATAAATATATCATTCTGCTTCAAACAAAGTCTTAACCTTCTCATACAAAAACTTCAATCTCAAGGAGATTTGATAATTTGCTTCTAAATTCCAATAAAAATAATAATACCAATATTTTTTTTGTGGAATAAAAGGACTTATCACGATAGATTCTGTTTTTTAAGTACAATTCATAGACCACAATCCATTTTAATGCCTCTAAAGGAGCAGCTCAAAATATCTGAGTTCTGAGATAAAACCCAATAATGGCAATTGGAGGAAATGTTACACAACACAAAATCTAGAATCTGCTATTGCTCATAGTTAAACTAGTTGGGAACTTGAACTAACGTTGTATATTAGAGCTATCACATTTTCTCAGTCTGAAAATTCTAACTGTTGTTTTAGTCAACAGTCAATCGGTTTATGAAATCAGTCGTGAAATCCAATAGTTGAAAATTTTACCAAGGAAGACAGACATCCAACCACTCCCATTGTCGCCTTATCTCTGTTGAATGCAACTAAGTATCGAGATGCCGTAATCTCTTGAACGACAAATATAACGTCAAATGAAAAGTACAATTGCTCTATATCATATAAAATTTTTGTTCCTGTCGGCTTCCCACGCATAACTAATCAATGTGCAGAATTCTACATGTAAAATCATTTGCGATGCTCAACTATACCTATTAAATCATAAACTCACTAATATTGTGACTTTGCCAGTTTTGATGGTTGAGGAATGACCCGGGCTTACTGATGGGCGATACAGTAGTTAATAAGAGCATTGGTAGGACGTGGCAATATATGCCATTCTGCCATTTCGAACTGTTCTAATAGTACTGCAAAATACAATATCAATTTGAGCTTTCAAAGAATATCTGATATACCCCTAATTTCAATGCCAAAATGCGGTAAAATTCTAAGTAAATGAAAGTGTCAGGGAAGGAGAATTTTGTGCTGCGCAACGAATAGAATGATAAAGAAGAAAGAACGTCAAAAAGTTAGTAAGGTCTTATATTGTGTAGATGAAATTAATTTCAATTCAAACATTTCACCAATAAATTAGGGCTGCCGATGGATTCAAATTTGAAATCCAAGATGGCTGCTGGTAGCCATGTTTTATAACGAAATTTGGAAATAATCGATGGCTCCCATCTGGAAGTCACCCTGAAGATCCAAATAAAGATTGGTGATGATCGCATGAGCGATGTGGTCTGTAGGGTGTGCCAAAGGATTTAGCCAAGCAAAGAGTAAAATACAAGATGGCTCCTGGTGGCCATCATAGAAAACCGTTCAAAATCAATAGCTCCAATCTGGAGATGATCATAAACATGCCTGTCAATCTACAAAACATTTCTTTGCTATATGCGGGCTGCAGTATGTGCCGATGGATTCAAGTTTGAAATCCAAGATGGTTGCTGACAGGCATGTTATTTTAACGAATTTCAGATATAATCAATGGCTCCCATCCAGAGGTTACCCCAAAGATCCATATGAAGTTTGGTGATGATCGGATGGGTGATGTTGTCCTGAAATTGTAATCTTCGTTCTACAGAACTGCTTTAGAATTGCATGAAATTCTATATTGGTTTGTATTGAATTAGTTACAATTAGTTAATTAATATACACCACACCTTATTGTGACATCTATGAAGGGAATATTTACCTGCTGTAAGACCGATGGTATTCAATGTTGTTTCAGTAACAACAGATATGATCAGTGTATTGGAAAGAGTAAGCTGCTCATCTGTATACATTTTCGTATACACCTCAATAACGTAGCCTCTGAGATCCCCGTTTACAGCTGATGGTATGGACCAACGAGCACGAACTGAATTTGATGATTCCACTGTTAGAGTCACAGGACCAGGAGCAGTAGGGCCTATGGATGAAAATAAATCACAGTTAAGTTTCTAATAGCTATGTGGCAAATTTCATTATGTTTAATCAACAGAAATACTAAAATAATGCAATAAATTGGGTAATTATAGATATCAAAGTGAAAAAAACATATTCTCCCTCAGGTAATATGATCACATCACTAATTTGCGCATTTGAACATGTATGTTGGGTCTCCATATATCTTGTTCAGGTCGTCCCACATAGCAGGTAAAACATGATCATAGACTATAAAGCCTTGTATAATTACATACAAAATAATATTAATTTATTTTATATAGCGTAAATCCATTGACATCCTCTAAAATTCTTACTAGTACAATTATAATTCAACATAAAGTATGATAAAATAATAAATATATACACGCAACACATCTAAATTAAATATGCCAGTTAAAATGAGAAAGATCAGGTCATAAACCATTATTATCTGCATGATATTATCAATGTATAATATAGGGTCTAAAATTGCTCCGATTAAAAAACAAAATAAAAACAATAATAAAAGAAAAACATTATAAAACAAAACAAAAGACAGATATAGATTAAAAACGAGTTTGATTAAGTGACACGTGTAATAAACAAGTAATTATTTAAGGTCTTTCTTAGCCATGTCTGCACCAAAATGTTCAAAGAATAAATATGTTTTGAGCTGCCGCTTGAAATTGTTGACAAACACTTCTGTTCTAAGCTCTATCGAAAGCGCATTCCACAGTGTGGGTCTGGCATAACTGAATGCACCGTCTGATATGGATGAGAACTTTAAACTATTCTCCCAAAATGGTTGTTGTACTAGTGTACATGGTGTCACTATAAATGTGTCATGTGACAAGGGCAGACTGACCATGTGACAGGATATGCAAGAGAGTTATTTGTGTAATGGTCACACATTTAGAGGTGAGCTCTGCTACTATATTTGGTTCTACAACATTTCTCATATCTATATTTGCGAATGTCTGTCCGCTATAGAAATTAACTGGGGACCATTTAGAGGGCTCAAAATTGGTCTGACAGGGGTCAATTTTTATGAGGAAGATAATGGTGCAGGTTAAAATTTCTAAAGTGACACTGTTGAGGTCAGGGACAGAAAAAGGGGGAGGGGCAACAAATGACATTTTTTTCAACACCAATTTCCGCCAAAGGTAGATATCATCTACATGATATGAGGAGTCTAATCAGGCCTCAGCTTACCAGGCGAGTAGGGCGAAATAATTGCCCTCGACGCCTCAAAGTCGCCTTAGTGTCGCGCCAGGGAGAAGTGAAGTTGCCCTCCGATTTTCCCAAAATTATCCTATGGCTGTAGCAAGCGATAAGCCATGCATGCTGTAGTGTTACAAATCAATTATGAATATATTGCCTGCGAGTCAACAGTGATAAAATGTTGACACAAGGTCGACTCCTTTTGTTTAACAGTGTTGAGTAAGTAAATGCGGTCTTCAATGTTCAGACAAAGATTATAATATAGCAAACAAAGAAGCCTTCAGTTTTGGCCATACTTAATAAAGTGTTGGTTTCTGCTCGTCCCGACCGACTGCTTTAAAATCGCCTACTCAAATTATTATTATATTGCCGATTTAAACGTTTTGTTTGTTTTAGTTCCGTTTCCGTCTTTGTGGTATTCCATGTTTTTACACAATTACAGAATGCCAATCGAACAGACCTCAAACAATTTTATTGAATCGTACTCCCTTTAAATTATCCGATGTTACCTCATGTTACTGAATATATTTGGCAACAAAATTATCCGAGAGCACCCTTTTATAGTGTGCAAATAAAGTTTTAATCGTTGTATTGCCTTGTTCGAAATAAAACGTGATCCATAACCAGAAAATCGTAATTTTATTCCCAATGATTCAGTGATTTTAGAGACACTCGGTAGTCGATGTCATGACTCAAGGTCGTTAATTGTGGCATATATATGCAAACCAAATGCAACAAACAATCTATATTACATTTAAATGAAAAATTTAAATTTCTTTTCCATGATAACGTTTTTTTCGTTTGTTTAACACCTATACATATTAAATAAATTATCAGATGAAATTATTCTCCAGTCTCTCACTTCTCCCTATTTTTTTCTCACTTCTCCCTATTTCAACCTGCAAGCTGAGTCTAATGGGATGCTTTTTATTTAAGTTATTTATAAAGGTGAAGAAAACTATAAATGTTCACTTCAAGGTGAGACATCTCGCCACCATTTTCGAGCAATTAATGACATACGTTGACAGGTTCCCATCTCTGGGTGACAGGTTCCCAGCCCTGGGTGACATTAGGGATCGGGAGTTGATAAAACCATGTTGGTTCCAAAATTTCCTCTAAATATATTAGGCATTTGAGGAAGAGTATTCTCTATTCCCATCAAATTTCCCCAGTGGAGTGCACCACATCACATTAAAATGGGCAACACTGGGTCACCCTGCTATTAAAACATATGTGACATAATAGCAGTGTTAATTTAGAGTGCAATATCAGGTATGGTATGATCGAAATTACAGTGGAAATGTGAGGATGAATGTCTTCTCAATATTTCGCACAAACTATTTGGAACCAGTTACTGGCAGATGTGAAAAATTCCTGCGACCCTATTGCCTTCAAAGCAAATCTCAAGTTACTTATCATGACTTAGATCTTAGCATTTTATATATCTCTGTTGTGAGGTATTTTAATCTCAGTGTGTCATGTGACTCGTGTAACTGAATATTTACTTACGTGTAACAACAGTTCTGATGCCCGTAGTCATAGTTACACTGTTTAGAGATCCAACGTATGCCATTATCTGAACCTGATACCGATATCCATGCTTCAGTCCAGTCACTGTTTTCTGAGGAACATTGTTGTCAGTATTCCCACTGAATGCCTCTGTGTTTCCATCCATCACTTTCACATTGTAATGTTGTACGATTCCAGATGAGACTGTCCATACCAGTACAAAATCTGGTGCATTGATAGCATCTAATGAGGGGGAAGTTATGGCTCCCGGCTGGGCTGGTTCTGCAGATAGGTCAAATGTGCTTCAATTTAATGCATGCACTCAAGGTCAATTTTGTTGCATCTCTGACCATATAAAAGTGTCAAATGCTGAATAACATATTCTATAAATCTGCCTCCCTAAGCGAAAATTGTTTTGCAAAATTTGACTGATTGAAAAAAAAAAGAGAAAAATTATTGCATGTTTCTATCATAAGTCTGCCTACGCAATTTGAAATTCCGAAATAGCTGTCATCGTCTTAGCGTGTGTTTCTGTGTCACAGATTGTGTTCTGATTGGGCAAGATTTAGAAATCCTCAGTATCAAAGTCAACAATTGGAGATCCAGGGTACATGATATCAATGAAAACATTCAAATCCAAACCAGCTATACTGATGTGGTGAATAAGAATGTTGTCAACATACCTGTGGTGTAATCATTTGAAGCAGATTCTGTAGACTTTGTTTCTCCAAGTTCGACAACAACAGATATGACTTTAATGCTATATGTTGTTCCTGCTGTCAAAGAACTGATTGTTGTGGATGAACTTTGTTGGTCTGTGAGACTACTACCAGGAGAGTAGGTGACATCGTATCTTGTAATGAATGTACTGAGTGATGGAGCAGTCCATGATATAACAAGAGAATCTGGTGTCTGATCTTTCCATGTTACTGTGGTGACACGTAAATTATTCACTGTAATTAAAAAATTGAAAACATGAATATAATATCTCTCCAGGTTCAGATTAAGGTCAAAAGGTGATTGAGAATAACGATACATGAAGTCGATATCTTGAATAAAACATTGAGAAGGACAGTAACTATTATTCACAAATTTCACTCCTTTGAAAGATTTTCTTCAGTTGATGGATCAAGCTGGAGATTCATCAGATCACATCTTTTTACATCATGAATAAAAAGTTCTGATCGCCATGCCCCATATGGCAAGCCAAACCGCTATTTAATACTAATTTTACTTAAGTAAAATAAAATGACACTTTATTTCACTTAAGTAAAATAAAGTGTCATTTTATTTCACTTAAGTGAAATAAAGCGCCATCTACATGGTTTTATTTTACTTAAGCTGTCCTTATAACAAGGTCACATGTGGTTTGGTGGGATTTGGCGATGGTCTCTAAACTGATTGGGGGGAAATCATTAATAACTCTTAACACCCGGTTGCACTTTATTTTACTTAAGAAAAATAAATGACATCTATCGATGACCGGTAGATGGCGTTTATTTCACTTAAGTGAAATAAACCCAAATGTTCATTTAATTTACTTAAGTGAAAAAGAATTTTACTTAAGTTAAATAAAAACTGTGTTTTATTTAACTTAAGTAAAATTCTTTTTTACTTAAGTGTAAAATAAAAAAAAGGGCGTAACATAATGGTAATTTTATTTCACTTAAGTAAAATTAGTGTGCGTTTTAATTTTACTTAAAACCATGTAGATGGCACTTTATTTCACTTAAGTAAAATAAAATGACACTTTATTTTACTTAAGTAAAATAAAATGTCATTTTATTTCACTTAAGTGAAATAAAGTGTCATTTTATTTTACTTAAGTAAAATTAATATTAAATAGCGGTTTGGCTTGCCATAGATTTCCATGTGCAAATGCAACTATAAGGTTTTAAGTTATAAACAACAGTAAAAATGTTTTATGCGAATTCAATATTGCCAGATGATGATTGTGATTTTCGCATCAACCTCATTAATTCTGCTTCATGAATTGCCCCACCAAGAGTCAGTTTCTAAAAATAAATGAGGTCATTTGAATATTTTAAAGGGATTGTGCTGAGCCATCCGACTATCATCATGTATTTCATTTAACCCCAAACGGAAGGAATTTATTGACTTATTTTATTCTTGAGGACGTCTTGTTTCTCAGTTATTCCTGTTACCATTGTAGTTATGGAGGGATTTATTTAACACTTCTTCATCAGTTATAAAAGTTAACATTCGAATGGTCTATTATTCATTTGGAGAGAGGTAAATTGACAATACATGTGCAAAAGGATCCGTTTTCGCTGGTGAGAAATGTTCAGATGATAAGTTCAAAAACGTTGGTTGAACTTATGATCTAAACATTTCCTAAATGAGCTGATCATAAATTAGTATTAATTACAGAAAGCGTTAATGCTGAAACTATGTTGTATAGTTTGCTGATCTTCAATTCCAATAATGTTACATTGTTATACTGTGTTCAGTTGAAAAACTCTCCAATTCCAGTTGTTTCCACTATGTTCTAAGTAGATGAGAATTAGTTTGAATCACTCACATGCATAACAAATAGTCCCATCGGAGTACCAGAATTGTGTAGTGGCACACCTGCACAGTGCATTGGCTCCATTTAAAGTTCTACAACTCAGTCCTTTGGCTGAACTGCACTGATTTACAGAGCATGTTGCTCCAAAGCCGCCCTCTGCAAAACATTAAAAGAGTGTAAAATATGAGGAAATATGACATATGAAGAGAAACAAGAGGTTACACCTTGGGTGCTGGCATTCCCCCCACAGTGTCAAATCCAAACACGGACAGGACAGAATTTAATACTAGAGGTGGGCTGTCCCAATGGGACTAAGGATACACCCTATGGCAGTCGAGAAAAACTGCAAACTAACTTGTCAAACCGCCCTGTGTGCAAATTTAATGAAAGTGTCAATGATACTGTAGCTCAACTTGGGAAGGTGTTTATCTTTTGCTGACCAATGAAGAGATTTATAAAGAAGAAGGAAAGCCGATAAGTTACAGTAAAGGTCTTGTATTGTGTAGATGAAATTATTTTCATTTCAAACATTTCACCAATAAATGAGGGATGCAGGGTGTGCATGGATTCAAATTTGAAATCCATGATGACTGCTGGCTAGGATGGGGACTGGACCGAACCGCCTATGGTGGTCCGGTTCAGTGCAGAGGCAGTCCAGTTCAGTCCGGTCCAGCTCTCGGTGGTCCGGAATTCTTTCCTGAACAGGTCTGGACCAGTCCAATCATTATGAAATACCGTAAATAGAGGGAAATGCGTTAAATCTTACTTTGGTATATTTGTTTGTGTTACAGAAAGTGTCAAATTACTGTTTCAGCAACCCCCACGTGCTATGATTGGACTGAGTGCAAAATGCAAATGCTTCATGTCATTCAGTCCTAACATTTTGTTCTTAGCATTGCCAACTGACATATTTCAGATAGATTGGTCAATTTCCGACATGCAGGTATTGTGACCTGTGTTCAGTATATTGTGACCTGTGTTCAGTATATCGTGACCTGTGTTCAGTATATCGTGACCTGTGTTCAGTATATCGTGACCTGTGTTCAGTATATTGTGACCTGTGTTCAGTATATTGTGACATGTGTTCAGTATATCGTGACCTGTGTTCAGTATATCGTGACCTGTGTTCAGTATATCGTGACCTGTGTTCAGTATATTGTGACCTGTGTTCAGTATATTGTGACCTGTGTTCAGTATATCGTGACCTGTGTTCAGTATATTGATATGTAGATGACGGTTAGTTGACATGGTATTGATGGTAATTCGCTATCTTATGCAGTTACATATTTGCCAAATATATAGTCACTAACCCAAGCAGGGCATTCTTTGAAGTCGTTGGAATCAAAAGACATAGGGGGTACTCACTGTCATTTGATGTCGGCGAGACCAAAGAATGTATCTTACAAGCTGCTATACATGTGATCTGACACCAGGTAACCAGATATTTGCAACACTGTGCATTGGCTGGTGATTGGAACTTTGGAGTTCCATACCAGTTAACCCCAGTAGGGCCAGTACTTCTTAAGCTAGGGATACATCTATGTATTCAAGTTCGCAGTACTGGACCGCCATGGGTGGACCGGTCCAAAGCAGTCTCATGATGGCGTCTCCTAAGATCCATATGGAGTTTGGTGACTATTGAATGAGGGATGTCGCCTGTAGGGTGTGCTGAAGGATTTAGTCATGCAAAGAGTAAATTCCAAGATGGCCATTGGCAGCCATGTTTTTTTACAAATTTTGGAAAAAATTTATGGCTCCCATCAAGAAGTCACCATGAAGATCTATATAAAGTTTGGTGATGATCGGATGAGGATGTGGGATGTGGTCTGTAGGAGATATAGTCATGCAAATAGTAAAATCCGAGATGGCTGCTGGCATCCATGTTTTGGCCTGTTTGGTGTGCCAAAGGATTTAGTCATCAAAAGAGTAAACGCCAAGATGGCCACTGGCAGCCATGTTTTTCTATGAATTTCTGAAAAAATTGATGACTCCCATCTAGAAGTCAAGTTGGCATGCTGAAATTTGAATTACTTTCTTAGTTTGCTTGTTATTTTTATTTTATTTTTGATCAATTCATATGAACTTGAGTTTAATAATGTATACATAAAACAAATATCTAAATTATAAATGTACTTACCAAGAGCACATATTTGAGAACCAGAATTCCAAAAGTGTTCAAGTGGACACACACAAAATCCATTAGTACATTCAAGGTTACTCAGGCAAGGATTCTCCCCATTTCCAGGATCAATACATGGTAGTGGATTGTTGATTCCTAACATAAGAAAGGTAATATAATTTATCTTACATACTTAAATGTAATGAACAAGAATAAGAGCTCAGCTGAGAAAAAGCATTCAGGTATGAAGAGCGCAACAAAAGAGTAGCATATATAGAATCTAGAACTTTAGCAATGTTGAGTTTATGAAGAGTAGAGAACAATGAAACTCATGCATCATGAGACCTCACCACCAGAAATCTGTGAGTTAAACACTTGCATCCACAAACCGAGCTGAAATGTATTAAATAGATTTAATTATACTCAAGTACTTGATTGGCTGCATCTTATTATTTAACTCGATACATTTTTTATAAATATGATCCATCCCTCCTGCTATGAGTATCATCATCATACAGTGGAGTTTGTGGCCTGTAATCATTATAGCACTATAGTCATCATCATACAGTGGAGTTTGTGGCCTGTAATCATTATAGCACTATAGTCATCATACAGTGGAGTTTGTGGCCTGTAATCATTATAGCACTATAGTCATCATCATACAGTGGAGTTTGTGGCCTGTAATCATTATAGCACTATAGTCATCATCATACAGTGGAGTTTGTGGCCTGTAATCATTATAGCACTATAGTCATCATCATACAGTGGAGTTTGTGGCCTGTAATCATTATAGCACTATAGTCATCATCATACAGTGGAATTTGTGACCTGTAATCATTATAGCACTATAGTCATCATCATACAGTGGAGTTTGTGGCCTGTAATCATTATAGCACTATAGTCATCATCATACAGTGGAGTTTGTGACCTGTAATCATTATAGCACTATAGTCATCATACAGTGGAGTTTGTGACCTGTAATCATTATAGCACTATAGTCACCATACAGTGGAGTTTGTGACCTGTAATCATTATAGCACTATAGTCATCATCATACAGTGGAGTTTGTGGCCTGTAATCATTATAGCACTATAGTCATCATCATACAGTGGAGTTTGTGGCCTGTAATCATTATAGCACTATAGTCATCATCATACAGTGGAGTTTGTGGCCTGTAATCATTATAGCACTATAGTCATCATCATACAGTGGAGTTTGTGACCTGTAATCATTATAGCACTATAGTCATCATACAGTGGAGTTTGTGACCTGTAATCATTATAGCACTATAGTCATCATACAGTGGAGTTTGTGACCTGTAATCATTATAGCACTATAGTCATCATCATACAGTGGAGTTTGTGGCCTGTAATCATTATAGCACTATAGTCATCATCATACAGTGGAGTTTGTGGCCTGTAATCATTATAGCACTATAGTCATCATCATACAGTGGAGTTTGTGGCCTGTAATCATTATAGCACTATAGTCATCATCATACAGTGGAGTTTGTGGCCTGTAATCATTATAGCACTATAGTCATCATCATACAGTGGAGTTTGTGACCTGTAATCATTATAGCACTATAGTCATCATCATACAGTGGAGTTTGTGACCTGTAATCATTATAGCACTATAGTCATCATACAGTGGAGTTTGTGACCTGTAATCATTATAGCACTATAGTCATCATCATACAGTGGAGTTTGTGACCTGTAATCATTATAGCACTATAGTCATCATCATACAGTGGAGTTTGTGACCTGTAATCATTATAGCACTATAGTCATCATCATACAGTGGAGTTTGTGACCTGTAATCATTATAGCACTATAGTCATCATCATACAGTGGAGTTTGTGACCTGTAATCATTATAGCACTATAGTCATCATCATACAGTGGAGTTTGTGACCTGTAATCATTATAGCACTATAGTCATCATCATACAGTGGAGTTTGTGGCCTGTAATCATTATAGCACTATAGTCATCATACAGTGGAGTTTGTGACCTGTAATCATTATAGCACTATAGTCATCATCATACAGTGGAGTTTGTGGCCTGTAATCATTATAGCACTATAGTCATCATCATACAGTGGAGTTTGTGACCTGTAATCATTATAGCACTATAGTCATCATCATACAGTGGAGTTTGTGGCCTGTAATCATTATAGCACTATAGTCATCATACAGTGGAGTTTGTGACCTGTAATCATTATAGCACTATAGTCATCATACAGTGGAGTTTGTGACCTGTAATCATTATAGCACTATAGTCATCACACAGTGGAGTTTGTGACCTGTAATCATTATAGCACTATAGTCATCATACAGTGGAGTTTGTGACCTGTAATCATTATAGCACTATAGTCATCATCATACAGTGGAGTTTGTGGCCTGTAATCATTATAGCACTATAGTCATCATCATACAGTGGAGTTTGTGGCCTGTAATCATTATAGCACTATAGTCATCATCATACAGTGGAGTTTGTGACCTGTAATCATTATAGCACTATAGTCATCATACAGTGGAGTTTGTGACCTGTAATCATTATAGCACTATAGTCATCATACAGTGGAGTTTGTGACCTGTAATCATTATAGCACTATAGTCATCATACAGTGGAGTTTGTGACCTGTAATCATTATAGCACTATAGTCATCATACAGTGGAGTTTGTGGCCTGTAATCATTATAGCACTATAGTCATCATACAGTGGAGTTTGTGACCTGTAATCATTATAGCACTATAGTCATCATACAGTGGAGTTTGTGGCCTGTAATCATTATAGCACTATAGTCATCATACAGTGGAGTTTGTGACCTGTAATCATTATAGCACTATAGTCATCATACAGTGGAGTTTGTGGCCTGTAATCATTATAGCACTATAGTCATCATACAGTGGAGTTTGTGGCCTGTAATCATTATAGCACTATAGTCATCATACAGTGGAGTTTGTGACCTGTAATCATTATAGCACTATAGTCATCATACAGTGGAGTTTGTGGCCTGTAATCATTATAGCACTATAGTCATCATCATACAGTGGAGTTTGTGGCCTGTAATCATTATAGCACTATAGTCATCATACAGTGGAGTTTGTGGCCTGTAATCATTATAGCACTATAGTCATCATACAGTGGAGTTTGTGGCCTGTAATCATTATAGCACTATAGTCATCATACAGTGGAGTTTGTGGCCTGTAATCATTATAGCACTATAGTCATCATACAGTGGAGTTTGTGGCCTGTAATCATTATAGCACTATAGTCATCATCATACAGTGGAGTTTGTGACCTGTAATCATTATAGCACTATAGTCATCATCTTTTAAAAAAGAATCTCAATGTTAGCAAATAGTATCAGGTGAACATAAGAGAAGAAGATATTTACTGGTTACAGTAAGAATTTCATCTAAAAAGGAAAAAAACACTAACTTTCATCAACCAAATTTATGCATTTCATTGTAATACATGTATATACTATTCTGGGTCACATGTATCTAACTTAATAGAGGTGTAAAATGCACCAGTCTGATAATTTACCAGTGCTAAAACCTGCTGTCATCCAAACTGTTCATGTGAAGCACTGCACAACAGCCACACCAAACTAAAAATCCCAGATTTCGACTTCAAACTGTGTTCCCATTAGCAACATGTTTGTTTAACCCTTTCATTACTAAATACTCATTGACGATCCTAAGGAAATTTTGCGATAATAAGTTCAACAAATGACCTGATGAACATTTCCCACAAATGAATAAATATCCTTCTGCAATTGTATTATCTTTTTGTATGCTCATTTTCCCTGAACACTCCTCCAATGAATAATATACCATTCCAATATACACTGTTATAACTGCGTGGGAGAATCCAATTTGTATAGAAAGGGTTAATATTTAAAACAGAATTATCATTGAAATCAGTACAATGACATTATGATTCCACAAAAATGTTCACAGTATAATAACATAAATATAAATACCCAAGATATTCATCACTCCCTGCTCGATATATCGGCCCAACTCAGATCTATTAATGTTTATGTACTTATGATCTTCCCACACCCAAATACAGTTATGTTCCAATTAAAACAAGAGATTGCATCGGCGGTGTTGGCATACCCCAGTCGCAAATTTGAACTGATATGGTTAAGATATCTGCTCAGATAAAAAAAACCCCAATATTTTCATATAAACAAAGATAAATAACTCGAGAACAGAAAACATGAACAAAACAATTGAACAGTTAATTGATTGCCATCATAGTAGTGAATATCCCTACCAAATTTCATTGATATCAGTCAACCGGTGGTGGAGATACAGACAAAAAACTGAAACTTACAAATAAACAAAGGTGAATAACTGTAGACCGGAAAACAGAAAAAAAAAATGATTGAACACTCAATTGATTGCCCTCATAGTAGTGAACATCCAAACGAAATTTCATTTTGAGATTCGTCAGCCTGTGGTGGAGATATCTGCTCATATGAACAAAAACAACATTCCAGATAAACAAAGATGAATAACCCTAGGACGAAAAATCCGGAAAAAAAACTCATTCAGATCCTACAACCGGTGTTTGAGATATTTGTCCGGACAGACAGAAAAACGGAATCACCACACAAATTCCAAATACAGAGAGAGATTGGGAATATACACCTACTATCATGTGACCAAACGTACACCTACTATCATGTGAAAACGTAACATTATTGTAGTGAACAAATTTGTTTCACCTGTGTAACTTGTTCCATGGCAATGGATGAGTGTTTTTGGCCAGTATAAAAAATATGCCTACAAAGTTTATAACTAAAAAGTTTAATACAGAAAGTCTATCTTTGCATTGATATGGGGTGCTACCCTTGGTGGGTAAAAATGAAATGAATTTTTTTTTTTTTTTTTAATTTCATTTTTTAATTTGTTTTTTAGATTCCGCTCTTTGCTTAATTTATCCAAAATCAAATATTAACAATAAATCCATTTTTTAATTTGTTTTTTAAATTCCGTTTTTTGCTTAATTTATCCAAAATCAAATATTAACAATTAATCCATTTTCTGTGTAGTTCCATCTAAACTGTCCACCTCTTGACAAAGTTCAGATGTGGAAACCCCTTAGAGCACACTCTATAAAACACCCATTCTAAAATCACAGGCATCTCAGTTACCAGAGGATAACATTATCCATGTTAATCAATAATGCATTTCAATAGACCTGATAATCACAGCCTGACCATCTTCTGGAGTTTCCTTTGTTTATAATGTATTTCATTTGATACAAACCGGCTTGACAGGTTGGCCCTGTATAATACTGATTAGTTCCAGTACACACACATTTCATTTGATACATACTGGCTTGACAGGTTGACCCTGTATAATACGGATTAGTTCCAGTACAGACACATTTCATTTCATACATACTGGCTTGACAGGTTGGCACTGTATAATACTGATTAGTTCCAGTACAGACACATTTCATTTGATACATACTGGCTTGACAGGTTGACCCTGTATAATACCGATTAGTTCCAGTACACACACATTTCATTTCATACATACTGGCTTGACAGGTTGACCCTGTATAATACGGATTAGTTCCAGTACAGACACATTTCATTTCATACATACTGGCTTGACAGGTTGGCACTGTATAATACTGATTAGTTCCAGTACAGACACATTTCATTTGATACATACTAGGTTGACAGGTTGACCCTGTATAATACTGATTAGTTCCAGTACAGACACATTTCATTTGATAGATACTGGCTTGACCCTGTATAATACTGATTAGTTCCAGTACAGACACATTTCATTTCATACATACTGGCTTGACAGGTTGACCCTGTATAATACTGATTAGTTCCTGTACATGTAAGACACATTTCATTTCATACATACTGGCTTGACAGGTTGACCCTGTATAATACTGATTAGTTCCTGTACACACACATTTCATACATACTGGCTTGACAGGTTGACCCTGTATAATACTGATTAGTTCCAGTACACACAGGTACACACACATTTCATTTCATACATACTGGCTTGACAAGATGATCCTGTATAATACTGATTAGTTCCAGTACACACACATTTCATTTCATACATACTGGCTTGACAAGATGATCCTGTATAATACTGATTAGTTCCTGTACACACACATTTCATACATACTGGCTTGACAAGATGATCCTGTATAATACTGATTAGTTCCAGTACACACACATTTCATTTCATACATACTGGCTTGACAGGTTGACCCTGTATAATACTGATTAGTTCCAGTACACACACATTTCATTTCATACATACTGGCTTGACAAGATGACCCGGTATAATACTGATTAGTTCCAGTACAGACACATTTCATTTGATACATACTGGCTTGACAGGTTGACCCTGTATAATACTGATTAGTTCCAGTACACACACATTTCATTTCATACATACTGGCTTGACCCTGAATAATACCGATTAGTTCCAGTACACACACATTTCATTTGATACATACTAGGTTGACAGGTTGACCCTGTATAATACCGATTAGTTCCAGTACACACACATTTCATTTCATACATACTGGCTTGACAAGATGATCCTGTATAATACTGATTAGTTCCAGTACAGACACATTTCATTTGATACATACTAGGTTGACAGGTTGACCCTGTATAATACTGATTAGTTCCAGTACACACACATTTCATTTGATACATACTGGCTTGACAAGATGACCCGGTATAATACTGATTAGTTCCAGTACACACACATTTCATTTCATACATACTGGCTTGACAGGTTGACCCTGTATAATACCGATTAGTTCCAGTACACACACATTTCATTTGATACATACTGGCTTGACAAGATGACCATGTATAACACCTATTAGTTCCAGTACAGACACATTTCTTTTGATACCTACTGGCTTGACAGGTTGACCCTGTTTAATACAGATTAGTTCCAGTACAGACACATTTCATTTCATACATAATGGCTTGACAGGTTGACCCTGTATAATACAGATTAGTTCCGGTACAGACACATTTCATTTCTTACATACTGGCTTGACAGGTTGACCCTGTATAATACAGATTAGTTCCAGTACAGACACATTTCATTTCATACATACTGGCTTGACAGGTTGACCCTGTATAATACTGAATAGTTCCAGTACACACACATTTCATTTGATACATACTGGCATGACAAGATGACCCGGTATAATACTGATTAGTTCCAGTACAGACACATTTCATTTCATACATACTGGCTTGACCCGGTATAATACTGATTAGTTCCAGTACACACACATTTCATTTGATACATACTGGCTTGACAAGATGACCATGTATAACACCGATTAGTTCCAGTACAGACACATTTCTTTTGATACCTACTGGCTTGACCCTGTTTAATACAGATTAGTTCCAGTACAGACACATTTCATTTCATACATACTGGCTTGACAGGTTGACCCTGTATAATACTGATTAGTTCCTGTACATGTAAGACACATTTCATTTCATACATACTGGCTTGACAGGTTGACCCTGTATAATACTGATTAGTTCCTGTACACACACATTTCATACATACTGGCTTGACAGGTTGACCCTGTATAATACTGATTAGTTCCAGTACACACAGGTACACACACATTTCATTTCATACATACTGGCTTGACAAGATGATCCTGTATAATACTGATTAGTTCCAGTACACACACATTTCATTTCATACATACTGGCTTGACAAGATGATCCTGTATAATACTGATTAGTTCCTGTACACACACATTTCATTTCATACATACTGGCTTGACAGGTTGACCCTGTATAATATTGATTAGTTCCAGTACAGACACATTTCATTTGATACATACTGGCTTGGCAGGTTGACCCTGAATAATACTGATTAGTTCCTGTACACACACATTTCATACATACTGGCTTGACAGGTTGACCCTGTATAATACTGATTAGTTCCAGTACAGACACATTTCCTTTGATACATGCTGGCTTGACAGGTTGACCCGGTATAATACTGATTAGTTCCTGTACATGTAAGACACATTTCATTTCATACATACTGGCTTGACAGGTTGACCCTGGATAATACTGATTAGTTCCAGTACACACACATTTCATTTGATACATACTGGCTTGACAAGATGATCCTGTATAATACTGATTAGTTCCAGTACAGACACATTTCATTTGATTCATACTAGGTTGACAGGTTGACCCTGTATAATACCGATTAGTTCCAGTACACACACATTACATTTGATACATACTAGGTTGACAGGTTGACCCTGTATAATACTGATTAGTTCCAGTACAGACGCATTTCATTTGATACATACTGGCTTGACAGGTTGACCCTGTATAATACCGATTAGTTCCAGTACACACACATTTCATTTCATACATACTGGCTTGACAAGATGACCCTGTATAATACTGATTAGTTCCTGTACACACATTTCATTTCATACATACTGGCTTGATAGGTTGACCCTGTATAATACTGATTAGTTCCAGTACAGACACATTTCATTTGATACATACTGGCTTGACAGGTTGACCCTGTATAATACCGATTAGTTCCAGTACACACACATTTCATTTGATACATACTGGCTTGACAGGTTGACCCTGTATAATACTGATTAGTTCCAGTAAACACACATTTCATTTGATACATACTGGCTTGACAGGTTGACCCGGTATAATACTGATTAGTTCCAGTACACACACATTTCATTTGATACATACTGGCTTGACAGGTTGACCCTGTATAATACTGATTAGTTCCTGTACACACACATTTCATTTGATACATACTGGCTTGACAGGAGACCCTGTATAATACTGATTAGTTCCAGTACACACACATTTCATTTGATACATACTGGCTTGACAGGTTGACCCTGTATAATACTGATTAGTTCCAGTACAGACACATTTCATTTCAAACATACTGGCTTGACAAGATGACCCGGTATAATACCGATTAGTTCCAGTACACACACATTTCATTTCATACATACTGGCTTGACAGGTTGACCCTGTATAATACTGATTAGTTCCAGTACACACACATTTCATTTGATACATACTGGCTTGACAAGATGACCCGGTATAATACTGATTAGTTCCAGTACACACACATTTCATTTGATACATACTGGCTTGACAGGTTGACCCTGTATAATACTGATTAGTTCCAGTACACACACATTTCATTTCATACATACTGGCTTGACCCTGAATAATACCGATTAGTTCCAGTACACACACATTTCATTTGATACATACTAGGTTGACAGGTTGACCCTGTATAATACCGATTAGTTCCAGTACACACACATTTCATTTCATACATACTGGCTTGACAAGATGATCCTGTATAATACTGATTAGTTCCAGTACAGACACATTTCATTTGATACATACTAGGTTGACAGGTTGACCCTGTATAATACTGATTAGTTCCAGTACACACACATTTCATTTGATACATACTGGCTTGACAAGATGACCCGGTATAATACTGATTAGTTCCAGTACACACACATTTCATTTCATACATACTGGCTTGACAGGTTGACCCTGTATAATACCGATTAGTTCCAGTACACACACATTTCATTTCATACATACTGGCTTGACAGGTTGACCCTGTATAATACCGATTAGTTCCAGTACACACACATTTCATTTCATACATACTGGCTTGACAAGATGACCATGTATAACACCTATTAGTTCCAGTACAGACACATTTCTTTTGATACCTACTGGCTTGACAGGTTGACCCTGTTTAATACAGATTAGTTCCAGTACAGACACATTTCATTTCATACATAATGGCTTGACAGGTTGACCCTGTATAATACAGATTAGTTCCGGTACAGACACATTTCATTTCTTACATACTGGCTTGACAGGTTGACCCTGTATAATACAGATTAGTTCCAGTACAGACACATTTCATTTCATACATACTGGCTTGACAGGTTGACCCTGTATAATACTGAATAGTTCCAGTACACACACATTTCATTTGATACATACTGGCATGACAAGATGACCCGGTATAATACTGATTAGTTCCAGTACAGACACATTTCATTTCATACATACTGGCTTGACCCGGTATAATACTGATTAGTTCCAGTACACACACATTTCATTTGATACATACTGGCTTGACAAGATGACCATGTATAACACCGATTAGTTCCAGTACACACACATTTCTTTTGATACCTACTGGCTTGACCCTGTTTAATACAGATTAGTTCCAGTGCAGACACATTTCATTTCATTTCATACATAATGGCTTGACAGGTTGACCCTGTATAATACAGATTAGTTCCGGTACAGACACATTTCATTTCATACATACTGGCTTGACAGGTTGACCCTGTATAATACAGATTAGTTCCAGTACAGACACATTTCATTTCATACATACTGGCTTGACAGGTTGACCCTGTATAATATTGATTAGTTCCAGTACAGACACATTTCATACATACTGGCTTGACAGGTTGACCCTGTATAATACTGAATAGTTCCAGTACAGACACATTTCATACACACACATTTCATTTCATACATAATGGCTTGACAGGTTGACCATGTATAATACTGATTAGTTCCAGTACCGACACATTTCATTTGATACATACTGGCTTGACAGGTTGACCCTGTATAATACTGAATAGTTCCAGTACAGATACATTTCATACATAGTGGCTTGACAGGTTTACCCTGTATAATACCGATTAGTTCCAGTACAGACACATTTCATTTTATACATACTGTATTGACAGGTTGACCCTGTATAATACCGATTAGTTCCAGTACAGACACATTTCCCTCCTGTGGAGCATGTGAACTCTGAACTGCATGGTATTTCTGCGAACTGAACTCCGGTACATCCAGCAGCAAATCCGAGGCCTGTAATAATTGAATTCAACCATTTATCATGTCGGCACATCCTGAATTCCACTATTATATTGTATATGACCATTACTGTTTTGTGAATTTGATAAAAGAAGGATAATCCAAAATCATATTTCACACAAATTATTCAAAATCAGTTTCGCACTAATTCGGTATCATACATATATTTTGTCCAGGAGAATGATTAATCATGATGGCACATGATAAGCAACTCAATTAGCATTCAATTAGTTTAAATGTTGTTATGAAGGAGCAATTCATTCATCATGTTATTGTCATTTATAAATGCATATATTAGTAATATTATTGAATAACAAAGCTGGCTCAAAACATGGCACAACAAATTTTGTTGGAAGACTGTTCATTTGCGGCGATATTGTTAGGAGTGAAATTTGGCTGCGCAATGGTATGTGCTGTCTTCTATTCCCAATGTAAATAAAGAAAACATGAATATGTTATGGTCATATACCACTATAATAATGGATTTCAGGATGTGCTTGACCTGTTTATATGCCAATAAAACACAAAAAATCTGTTCTCAGGCAACTATATTTCAATTTTGAGATGAGGGATGGTGGCTATTTAAATTTTTTTTTTTTACATATGGTCAGGTATATTCAAAGACCTTGTAAAATGGGTTTTGGTGTGAAAAAACTTTTTTGAAGATTCGGAATCTGCAAACCTCAATTACATTCGGTAAAATGTTATCAGGGCTGAACTACAGAAATCTGTTTTTATTTTTTTGGTATGACTATTTTTTATTGGACAATTTTGTAAATTCAGAAAAGATGTAAAAATTATATGAGGTTTAGGATAACAAAACACATATTTTTACGGAAAAAGTCAGCTCCACATGTGGAACTCCGTGGTCCAGTGGTTAGCGTGTCGGACTTGTATTCGCTGTAAACACGTCGATATGGGTTCGCAGCGCGTCGTCGGTCATTGAGTCTCCACATAGAAGTGGCTTTGCCTCTTTGAGCGACGTGCAATTGTCTGATTGCTCGCTGTTTCAAAACCTGCGCCAAGTTGTATCCCTTGAGCAAGGTCGCTCGTACTGTGTCGGCTTCGCATCACTCATGCATTAAAAGAGTACCAGTCAGTTTGTCATACTGATGAGTATCAGAGCATGTTCTGATCAAACAAGAGCAGCGCCTGCAATGGCTGCAGCCGGTTCATTGGTTGGCTTGTACAAATGACTGGGGTAATATTGTACCAAGCGTGTTAGAGCAAGTAATTGGTTAATCGCTATATAAAACTGGTCATTATTTATTATAATTATCGTGCCGAAAAATGTGCAGTTTCCATTACATAGATATCTAACTTGCCCCATAACAGAAACCATTCATAGAAATCATCAAGAAAAATGTCAATTTGAGTATTAAGAAACAAACTGTTGCAGATCAATATGCAAGCAGTGAAATATTGTGACATTTTTCATGTTTTGCACATCATGTACATAGTAACTATCAGATTGCATAACAATTGCATGCCACTTTACAATTTAACAAAAAAAATATTATAGTTTATGCTCATTTGTATCCTTCGAGTTTGCCAAATGCTCATGCAATATATAAAGATAATATATGTCTTCAAATTTACTGTTTCACTACATTATTTTATATGTGTATTATATCTTATAATATACATTAGCATTATTAGGCCCTATATTATAAACGTTTACTCCAGGGGAGCCCTGATAGTCACATTCACTCGTATATTGGAATATCACGTGCTATATATATGTATATGTCTGAATGTACATGTACTCTCTCCTGCCAATTAAAAGTGATGCCACACATTTTCAGGTCATATTAGTAAAAGTAATGGTGCCAAATAATAGTGATGGTGCCAAATAAGAGTGATGGTACATATTAATGGAATTTCACTATATTTTCTTCAAATGAGTGCTGTTTCCAGTTGTTGAGTATTTTAACATGCATGTTGATCTAACAGATTGTTTCAAGCATCTTTTCAAAGAGTAAAAACTAACCAACATATGCTAATTGCAAAAAATATTTGTGCACATGAAGTCAATGTACATGTATATTCAATTCCAGATTCACATGCAAAGTACCAGGGAACCTAAGTTTTTTAAGTTCACTGAAAATACTTTGTGCTTTGCGACTTAGTGTTATTATATATTTAATTGGCTACAGTCTAATAATGGCATCAATTAGAAGGGAGATTTAAATAATTTGTATGGTTTACTTACGGGTAACACAGGCACCGCTGTTTAAATTCCAGGATTTAATGCTATATGTATGGTTAACTTACAAGGTACCACTGTTTTTTTAAGTTAAACGGAAGATCTATTGAAATGTGAGGAGATTGTTCTAAGGTTTATTACAGTTGTTGTATATTAATGGAATAAATGTTTGGATATTTAATGACAAAGTTATGATATTTAGTTAACAGAATCAATTCGAATGGAGATTTAAATGAATAATTTAAATCATTTGTACGGTTGTTTACTTACGGTCAACACAGGAACCGCTATTTGAATTCCAGTATTTAGTGTTGTCTGTACATTTACATTTATTTCCTCCAGCCACAGTTTTACAGGTCAAGCCAGTACCACACGAGTCCTCTGGGATTTTGAAACAAGCATCATTGAAAGTTTGTTCTGAAAAAATGTGGAAGCAATGATCACTTCAAGTTTTGAATGATTAAGTGCATTTTTTGTTGTAGATGAAGTCTCATGATTGATGTGATCTGCAATATGTAAACAGAATGGATAGTCACATTATCGATCACGTGGTAACCATTGACAATGCATAGATATGTAACGATAGCATAAACTGCATGTGCAAAGCGATTGTGAATATTCATTCATGGCTTTTGAAGTTTATTAGATCATCTTGAAAACATTCCAGTATTCAGATGCCCTTAGCCGTGTGGCAAAAATGAGCGTTTAGTTTTAATTTATCGTAACGTGGGACAATTTTTGGTTCAAACATGAATTCCACCTGCGTTCAGAGACCATCAACATTTATTAAAGAAACAGTAATTCGGTATAGTGTTGTGGAAGTTAGTAAATTATATTACGCCATTAGGCCAAAAAAAAAAAATTTGGTTCTCAGGCCCCGCCGCATTGAATAAAAAGGGCCACATTAGGCCTTTTTATTGCAATGCCTGATGTTGACAAAAAAACTTACGAAAAAAGAAAAAAAAACATTTTTTTTTTAATTTTATCAACATGTCCATAGCAGATATGTGTTGAATATTAGTGTGCATTGAGCTCTAACATGTAATGTGTTAAAAAGTGACTTTCAGGCTTACAACATGAAGTAGATGACTACAATTATGAAAATGATTAGCTGATCCTCATGCTCTTCTTACAATTAGTCATTGTGAACAACTTACACTAATTGTAACTTTATACAATTGAAAGGCACAGGACTAAATTCAGGATCACATATTAGAATGGGGAGGTATCAGTTTTTAGACAACATTAACAGTAGTTAATGTCAGGGGCATTATATATTGTTAGGTAATCCCAGTCATACACTGATAGTACAATGTCATTTTGATATAAGACTAAATGAGTTTATATGCATAACAGTTCCCTCTACCTTTCTGGTTATTACTAGACAGAGGGAAGGTATCTTTGTCCATGCTTACTATGGCCTTATCAATATGATAAAATATCATGTATACAAGTGCAATATATACATATATTCAGATTATGGTGCATCCAAAACATCACCTTCATGACTTTTTCTCATTTCTGGACATGTCACCATAAATATGCTATTACACACAACTCCGTGCTCAGTTTTGTGGCAATTAAGAGTGGATAGTTTGTTTTATTTATTTGTTTAGTAAACTCCAAGATAGCTACCAGCGGAAAAGTTTTAATAAAATATCATTAAAATTCAATATCTTCTATCTAGAGGTGATCCTAAACACGCCTGTAAAATTTCAAAACAATTCTCCAATAAATGTGGGCAGTGGGGTATGCCGATGAATTCAAATTCAAGATGGCCACTGTTTTTATTAACAAATTTGAGAAAAAAATTGATTGGCTTCCATCTAGAGGTCACAACGAAGATTCATATGTAGTTTCTTGATTATTGGTGTGCATCAGTATCGGTAGACTAATTAATAGGTAAAATCGAAAAATGACTAATTAAGGGCCATAACTCCATCAAATTTTATCGCGCCAGGCTGGTTTTCGAACTCGTCCGAAATATTCTTGGCAAGTATGTCTATTCCAAATTTTAAACAAATCGGAGGACGTTTGTTGAAGTTATCGCGCTAACGAGCTAAAAATTCACGAAAAATGACAAATTAAGGGCCATAACTCTATCAAATTTTATTGGGCCAGGCTGGTTTTCGAACTCGTCCAGGATATTATTGGAAGACACTTATATACCAAATTTCAATCAAATCGGATAACGTTTGTTGAAGTTATCGCGCTAACAAGCTGAAAATTCGTGAAAAATGACTAATTAAGGGCCATAACTCTATCAAATTTTTTCGAACGAGGCCGGTTTTCGAACTCATCCGAGATATTCTTGGGAGACACCTATATACCAAATTTCAATCAAATCGGATAACGTTTGTTGAAGTTATCGCGCTAACAAGCTGAAAATTCGTGAAAAATGACTAATTAAGGGCCATAACTCTATCAAATTTTATCGGACCAAGCCGGTTTTCGAACTCATCCGAGATATTCTTGGGAGACACCTATATACCAAATTTCAATCAAATCGGATAACGTTTGTTGAAGTTATCGCGCTAACGAGCTGAAAATTCGTGAAAAATGACTAATTAAGGGCCATAACTCTATCAAATTTTATCGGACCAAGCCGGTTTTCGAACTCATCCGAGATATTCTTGGGAGACACCTATATACCAAATTTCAATCAAATCGGATAACGTTTGTTGAAGTTATCGCGCTAACGAGCTGAAAATTCGTGAAAAATGACTAATTAAGGGCCATAACTCTATCAAATTTTATCGGACCAGGCCGATTTTCGAAATCATCCGAGATATTCTTGGGAGACACCTATATACTAAAAAATTTCAATCAAATCGAATAACGTTTGTTGAAGTTATCGCGCTAACGAGCTGAAAATTCGTGAAAAATGACTAATTAAGGGCCATAACTCTATCAAATTTTATCGGACCAAGCCGGTTTTCGAACTCATCCGAGATATTCTTGGGAGACACCTATATACCAAATTTCAATCAAATCGGATAACGTTTGTTGAAGTTATCGCGCTAATGAGCTGAAAATTCAAAGGGCCATAACTCTGTAATAAATGTGCGGACGAACCCGATTTTTTGTCTGCAGCTTACGTGCATGGATATCAATAAACGGTTGAGTTATAAGCAAAACACGCCGCCCGCCCGCCCGCCCGCCCGCCCGTCCGCCGCCCGCCCACCGTCCCCCATCATACTATAAGTCGAGTTTTGGAAAAAAACTTGACTAAAAACCTGTGAAGTGAGTGACCACTATCATCAGCGACCACCTGCAATTTACGACATAATTTTTGGTTCAAACATGAATTCCACCTGTGTTGAGAGACCATGCACCACCATTTATTAAAGAAGAAATAAGCAAAAACTTTGGTTAAACTAAGTAAAAATGCACCAGAATTACACCAGGATACAACCAGATATATGCGAAACCGAAAGTACAAAATTGATACAAATATAATGTCAATAACAAGGTAGATCAACTTTGATGAGGGATAATTTCATTTCAGGATGACCTGAACAAACTAGAGACGTCCCTGGCCTGGATCTATTGCAGGAGAAGGGATACAAAAATGTCATACTTGGCGGAGACTTCAACTGCCCGCACATTGACTGGGAGAAACTCTCTGTAACACCCGGAGCAGCAGACGCTGATATCCAACGAGCGCTACTAGATATGTGCATCCGGAAAGGACTGACTCAAATCCACAGAAATACAACCCGAGAAAACAACCTCCTTGACCTGGTGCTTACAAACAATGCCTCACTGATAAAGACCTCAGAGAGCATACCAGGTTTCTCTGATCACGACATGATATAGTCACCGACTGCCAAATTACACCATATCGGCAAGAAAAGAGCCAAACAAGGAAACGTTATGCATTTAAGAAGGCAGACTGGACCAGCCTCTCCTTGGATATTAGGATATTATCAGAACAGCTGAGAACACTACCAGGAAACGCCAGTATAAACACCATCTGGGAGTCGTTCAGAGATGGAATAAAAAAACACATGGACAAACACATCGCAACATCTGGCAGAAGAAGAAGAAACCAACTACCCTGGCTGGATCGGAAAATGATCAAAATGCTAAAAAAAAAGGCTAAACTCCACAAACAAGCAAAAGAACAGCAAAAGTGGAACAAATACCGCAAATTCCAAAAAATGTGTCGTCGAGAATTAAGGCGGGCTGAATGGGAGCACGTGAACAAAGTAGTAGAAGAGGGCTTGGCAGAAAACAACACAAAACCATTCTGGAACTACCTAAAAGCGAGAAGAAGAGAAAACATCGGAATAGCTCCACTGAAAGAACATGGTAGCCTAACAAATGACCCAGAACGAAAGGCCGAAATTCTTAACAACCAGTTCCGGTCAGTGTTCACAAAAGGCTCAAGCCAAGCCAACATAAAACTACCACCCAGCAAACCATCAATAGAAGACCTCAATATATCCACCCAAGGCGTAGAAAAATTTCTGAAAGATGTAAAACCAGGAAAGGCTTCTGGACCGGACGACATCCCCAACAAGGTCCTGAAAATGTGTGCAACAGCCATAGCACCCGGACTGACATACATATTCTCAAAGTCTTTGAAGTCAGGAGAACTACCACAGGATTGGAAAGATGCAAACATCGCACCAATTTAAAAAAAAGGTGATGTCCACAAAGCGGAAAATTATCATCCCGTATCGCTAACATCAGTATCCTGCAAAATAATGGAGCACATAATATGCCGCCACATCCTAGACCATCTGGACAAATACGACATATTAACAAAATTAAATCATGGCTTTAAAAGAGGCTACTCGTGTGTCACACAACTCCTAACAACAACTGAGGACCTACTATCATCATATGACAAGAAAATCCAAACTGATGTAGCCATATTGGACTTCTCCAAAGCATTCGATATGGTGCCCCACAACAAATTACTGCAGAAGCTTGAAAATTACGGGATCCGAAACAACATACTAGATTGGCTGACATCTTTCCTGACAAACAGGCGTATGCGGGTAGCAGTTGAGGGAACCTGCTCTTCATACCTACCAGTGGACTCTGGAGTTCCACAAGGTACTGTACTGGGACCCCTCCTGTTCCTTGTACATGCAAACGACATACCAAACTGCGTAAATTCCCAAATAAGACTCTTCGCAGATGACTGTCTCATATATAGAAACATCAACAAACAAGAGGACCACAAGATCCTCCAGAATGACCTGAAAGCTCTTGAAGATTGGGCAAATACATGGGGAATGCGATTTAACACACAAAAATGTTTCATCATGAGCATTTGGAACCGATCATCGCACATGTACCAACTAAACAATGACATCCTCTAAACGGTCCACGACACACAATATCTCGGATTAACCATCACCGACGATTTATCATGGTCATCACATGTGAGGAAAATAACCAAAAGAGCAAACTGCACTCTTGGACTTCTCCGCAGGAACATCAGACATGCACCGGAGAAATGTAAAAAAACAGCATACATAGCCCTAGTCAGACAGACGCTTGAATATGGAGCAGCAGTTTGGGATCCACACGAAAAGAAGGATATAACATCAATTGAGAAAGTGCAAAGACTCAAATTCAATAGCTCCCATCTAGAGTAGAGGTGATTCTAAAAATGCCTGTAAATTTTCAAAACAATTCTCCAAAAAATGTGGGCTGCAAGTGTGCTGGTGGATTCAAATATGAAATCCAATATGACTCCTGGTGGCTATCTATTTTTAACAAATTTCGGTAAATATAGGAGGCTCCAATTTAGAGGTCACCCCGAAGATCCATATAAAGTTTGGTGATGATCGGATGAGAGATATGACCAGTAGGGTGTGCTGATGGAAAGTGTTGACAGATGCACGGATAGACACCAACCCATGGCAATAGCTTAAACTTGACTTTGTTAAGTTGAGCTAAAAATGGACTCACCTTAATGTTTATCCCCCCAAAATAAATGGGCACATTACACCATTTATAAACAAGAGGCCGATCAAGATGGGCAGATGTCTAACCCATCCCTTGGTGATAGTAAATTATTACGATCGGATTTTTAATTTAATTGATGCTAAATTATAGAGTATACTGTTATGTACTATTATAGACAAATGTACATAATAAAACAATTTATTAGAATTTATGGGTCAAATAGGGAGACTCATTTTAGAGAATGCACTGACACAGGATCTGTAATGCTGCTCTAGCGTAGCTCGAGTCATGAAAGGGTTAATCCAGGCCAAAGGAAGCAGCTAAATTTAAAGAAGGGTTGATCAGTATGGCAACACTGTTAATTCTTCCTGGATTTAGGGGGGATTGAGTTTGGTTGGGGGGGGGAGTGGGTGTCAAAAGAACAATTTTGTTTCTAAATCGGCTCTGTAGTCAGAACCATGATAGTCATCCGGGGATCCTTTCACAAACGTACGGTGCCACTCCATGTACGTCCATAAGGCAGAGGCGTGTCCACATAGCCCCATCCAATCTTTAAAAAATTAGGCTGAAGTCATGCATCGAGCTCAATACAACATATCCTCATGAAACTAGTTTCATACTGGACCTAAAAGTTCACATAGGTTCATATTTGATTCTTAAATAAGCCCAAAGAGGACTTATACCTGTTATTTCATTGAATGGCACGGGCCGCAGTGAACAAATTATAAAGATCATAGGTCTTGAAGCCTGTTCTCATGAAAAATAAGCGCAATACGGCTTATTTTGCATGTCACGTTTTTGGCCCATATAGAGTGTATTTGAAAACATGGGTGTAAAATGTGGCATTCTAAATAAGCATGCAAATAAGCTCAACATGGGGTTTAATTCAGAAAAATGAGTTCAATATGAACCTTTGTTAATATATTTAGGTTCAATATGAACATATTGGCACGAGGATATGTTGATCTGGCAAGTCGTGAGTTGGTTTATTCGTGTTATTTTCAAGTCTGTTCTCGTGAAAATTAGCACAATACAGGCTTATTTAACATTGAAATAGTGCCATATAGGGCTATTTAAATAACGTATTAGAATTCTCAAATAATTCTATTTATGCAACATATCCTCAAGCTAATATGTTCAAATAGGTTCATATTGGACATATCACTCAGAAATAAGCCCATAGGTGACTTAAACACGTTATAAATTTCTTGCCTGAAGCGGTCCACAGTGAAAACACATTACAACATACGTACATCTGTTAAGTTGTGATTTGGTTTATTCCTTTTATTTTGGGCCCATAATTAATTTATAATAAGTGAATATAAGTATATAATTCCATAATTGCACTAAAATGACTCTCGATTGCAATTGGTGTGGAATCAAAATGAGGCCATTCTATGCCCAGTAAACAAATCCAATTATAAGTTCTTAACGTGATCATACGAGAACAGGCTGCAATATGTTAATATTTCACGCAACTATAAAATTAGCCCGTATTGTGCTTATTTTCACGAGTACAGACTGCTCAAAATGGCATTTTTTGTTGCTAAATCTGCTCTGTAATCAGTCGTGCATAAGGGTAAAAATACCACTTTTCGTTGCTGTATCTGCTCCATAGCCAGAACCATGCTGAAGAATACCAGGACTTGATTATTCTGACTTTAATTAGCCTTTCGTTGGCAATATATACATGAATCTAGTTTGTAATATATTATTCAGAGATCGGTGCCCTGGTCATGTTGCACTAAAAATCCATAACTTCCCCATCGTGAACCTCTGTTTGACTACACCCTCATGCTGTGACATTGTCTCATCTTTTGAAGTTATTATTAAATTTAGGTCAAAGGCCGTTCTGTATCCACAGCTTTCTGGGGCAAGATTTTATATTACAGTGTAGCAATTGATGAAGACTCTTCCTTCTACTAGCTTGTCTTCTGTATTGATTGACAGTATATAGCCAATTTGGAGTGTTGGTTTGAAATCTCTGTTGCGTACTGTGCACACGTGGGCATCTCGCAGAATTTCTTCCTAACAATGCAAGGGCAGTGATGCTAATATGTTGTCGATTCTCTCATGCCCGGTCATTCCAATGATTCCTCATAATTATTTATATATCATCAACCGGGAACATGACGACTTATTTCCCTTAAAGGGCTTATTTATTGTGTAGTCTTTGATATTTTTCCAACATCATTTTGAACGGTGTCCGAATGGAGACTTGGAGTTGGAAAATAACACGGAATTATTCAAATGTGAACTTAAATAAAACAAACTTATTAGATACTACATATAGGCTAATGCACTCAGCACTGACATTACGTGACCTCGTTGACTCCCGAGCAACGCATTAGACTTCAACGCGGTCTGCATTAAACTTCAACTTCATACTAAGGTATGTGTACACATAAAAATTAAAGAAGCAGGAACTTCGAAAAACTAAGTAAAAATGCACCGGATATACAGCGGATACAATTGGATATGCGCGAAACCGAAAGTAAAAAATTGACTCATCTTACAATTTTACCCGCAAAAGAAATGGACACATCCTGATTGCCTGAAAAGTATGAGGGAACTTATGTTTTTTAAGTTCCCTGAAAGTACTTTGTGATTTAGTATTATTTAAAGGTGATTATATATTTAATTGGCGTCAGTCTAATGGTATAAATGTTTGGATACTTACTGAGACAAAGTTCTGCTATTAGTTAATGTAATAAATTAGAATGGAGATTTAATGAATAATATAAATCATTTGTATGGTTTACTCTTACGGGTAAGACAGGTATGGCTGACTGAATTTCAGTATTTAGTGCTGTATGTATGGTTTACTTACGGTCAACACAGGAACTGCTGACTGAATTCCAGTATTTAGTGATGTCTGTACATCTACATTTATCTACTCCAGTGACTGTTTTACAGGTCAAGTCAGTACCACACGAGTCCTCTGGGGTTTTGAAACAAGCATCATTGAAAGTTTGTACTGAAAAATGTTGTAAGGTTTATTACATTTGTAGTAAATTAATGGCATAGATATTTGGATATTTACAGACACAAAGTTCCGATATTAATTAATGGAATTAATTAGAACGGAAATTTAATTCATTTGTACAGTTTACTTACGGGTAACACAGGAACCGCTGTTTGGATTCCAGTATTTTGTGCTGTCTGTGCATCTACATTTATCTCCTCCACCTCCAGAGAGAGTTGTACAGGTTAAGCCAGTGCCACACGATTCCTCTGGGATTTTGAAACAAGCATCATTGAAAGTTTGTTCTGAAAAATGTGGACGTAATGGTCACTTTAGCTTTTGAAAATGATGCAGAAAATCGAATCGAGTACCTGATGATATGAAACAAACAACGATTCAAAAGAGTACCAATGACACTGTAACTCAACTTGGAGAGGCAATAATGTCATACATTATAATCAATGGAGCGATAAACTTAACTATTTTGCTGTCATCGGCACCACAGACTGATGATCCACTGCCAAACACACCATACATGTATATCATAGTAGAATGTATTATAAATTTTATCACGACAGCCTGGACAAAAGTGCCATTTTTTTATATTTTGTACATGTGTATTAGTCCAGGAGATATTGGTCGACCTCTGCACCCCCCCCAGGACTTAACTTCACCCCAATAATTTTCTTCCTTAAGGTCTTCTCTAATTTTTTTCACTTGTTAACAAGAAAAAAAAGTGGCCGCAGAGACTCCAGACAAGATGGCGTCCATCATGGCGGCCATTTTTTTTAAATGCACCAGGTCTCTTTGATCGCCGTTATAGTAAAGATGATGTCACATGCCGTCTTGTTTTCCGCTCGATTCGTTATGCTAATATACAACCCTTACAAATTAGCCAAAAATCCGACACCAGAATCCAATATGGCGGCCAAGATGGCCGCCGAATTGTGAAAATATGCTATTTTTATGACATGTTACCACCTTTCGATTGTCTCTGTTGGAAAATGTTAGAATTTTTGCGTCATGTTATACATTTATCATATAGAGGAGTCATTGGCGAACACATGGGGACCATAATATGCATTCATTGCAGGATATGTTTGTCCGATATCACGTTTTCCCAAATGCCGGTATCATAGGTCAAAGCCGAATCTCTGTTAATAACGCGATGTTATGTTTCGAATCAATGAATGTCATTGCTATTATAACAACACCCATGCATATATATTTGCAGGAAATACTCGAGCTAGGATTCCTCTTATACCTGAGTTGAGGAAATATTTACCCAAATCCAAGATGGCGGCCAAAATGGCCACCAGAAATAAAAAATCGCCGAAAATCGGTGATTTTAACAACAGTGAGCATTATTGTCATGACAACTCCACACCTGCTTACTATTGTAAGTTGGGAACACTTAGGCGAAGAACTTTCCTTGTACCATATCCAAATAAAAGTCCCCCAAATCCAAAATGGCGCCCACAATGGCGGACAGATTTTGAAAAATCACCGAAATTCTCTCATATTCACATCATTGGGCATTATTGTCGAGACAACTCCATCCATGCTTACAATTGAGTTGGAAATACTGAGATGAGGTAATTACATTACATCTCATGCAAGAAATAGTTTTCCAAATCGAAGATGGTGGCCAAAATGGCGACCGAAATTTGAAAACAAGTCTACATTCCTTTACTTTCTTACGATGGGCGTTATTGTTTCGCGATTTCTAACCACCATTACATGTTGATATGTATGAAGTATTCATTAGGGTTTGGCAAGTGATACTCACATTCAATATGGCGGCCAAACTGGTGGGCAGAAATTGAAAAGAAGCCGATATTATCACATACTCATTTCAACTTTATGTCATAATATTGATTTGTATAAACGAAACGGTACATACTATAAGCCATCTATTAGTTCCAATGTAAGTCGTAGTCTTTTGGAAGGATGAAAACTCACAATCGCGATGTGGCATTTCAAAATCCATTCTCCACTAAGGGCTCATACTGGCCGTAACCGTATATAGGTGCGCCGATTAGTCATATTATGACTTCCAAGAATCAAAACAACAGCTTATTCTGAATTGCCACATTCAACATTATCTAGACTCGTTTCCGTCTCTTCGTCAGATTAATCTATCTCACTCACAACAACAGTTCATTACTCTTCTTTGTAGAAGGGTGCCACTAATCGGAATGTTTCAAACAATACATATGCCGGTGTCCAGCTCACGTGTTTGTTTAGAAAGCTTGGAATTCTTAGCGAGCTTCATTCGTGGTATAGATCATGGTATAATTCAGATGCTATATATGGGGTATATGCGTCATCTTGTGCGATACACTATAAAGGACCTATCTATCTGCGTATTGTCAGCTTTGGTGGCCTAATGGGGATAACAACGTGCACACCTGGTGATCTTCCCAAACAGCCACTTCTCAATATATGGTTCATCAATTCACATACTCATCTAATGCACTGACGTACCCGGACAACTTTTGTATATGGCTTCGAATGTTGAAAGCCCGACAGTTGACGGATGTATTTCTGCTAAGGCGTAGAAGACCATAATGCATAATATACCCAAACTCCTTGAACGTGATCATAAGAACAAGCTTGTTGGCGTCCAGCAATCGTCTCACCGAACAGATCCAAGCATATGATAACAATACACACGGTGCTAGTTTGTGGGTATGTGTCATGATAGTGGAAATGAAATTGGACCATGACTGCACCGCCCCTTATTTTGTTATGTTTTAGATTCAGACAGGATCTCATGTGTGGCTTTGCTTTCCTTGTATGCTAAGATTGTATGTTCCCATCCGTTTGGAAGCCGTTCTTGAACAACTGGACCAGGAGTATGCCATTGGCTACTGTTGTATAAGCCCCACCAAGACTGGGTGTAGTCTTAAAGGCGATACCTTTGATAGTTGGTTGATATGTCATACTCACGCTGGGTGGTATGGTTCAAGAAAGTACAAATGTCATCTTCAACGCGAATAACATCCAGAGGAATGTTCCGTTGATGAGCTCTTGCATTCAGTTCAACAAACGTTGGTACACCAAGTGATTTCTTGGTAACATCACCATTGCGACCATTTTCCTGCACGAGACATTAACTACTATATTCTAAAGTTATATATAAAGCTATATGATCATAAAGGTCGCGTTCCCCAACGTCCACAGCCATTGCCATCGAGACTGTAAATTGTTCTTTAAATACATAGTGAAATAAATGCACCACAGTTCCTGACATTTTCTTGAATAATACCGCCCACATACTGACACTATCCCCGAGAGAGGATAACAAAACACGCGTACATTCATGCTATAAAGACATTATCCTTTAGTCCATCCGACTGTTTTGGGGGAGGCTAGCATAGTATTATCCAGACAAAAGTGTACGTAGTTGAATCAGAAAGGCTTCGAAACGGATGTGGAAATACAATCTTACCACACCAAATAAAACCGACACGCATGACATTCGATATATTAAACATACACCAGGTGTAGGGGTGGTGTATACAGTGGCCCATTTCATTCCCACTATCATGGCGCATGTCCACAAACTAGCACCACGAGCATTGTTCTTCTCTGCTGGGAGATATTCGACGAGACAACTGCGGGGCGTCACACAGTTTGCTTCGGATAATGATAATGGTCAAGAAGTGTGGGTAGTCTGTACACTAGGGTCTTCTCCTTAGCCGATAGACATCTGTCCAATGGAATGAGACAGCTAGCAACCTTCGAAACACTGTCGAAGTTGTCCACATATGCCAATGCGTTCGCTGAGTGTGTGTTGACGAACTATCTATTGAGAAGTGACTAGCTAACTGGTTCGCCAGGTGTACATGTCGTCATCCCATGGGGTATGAGACACATACATAGAGATGACCTTCTGTAAGCTTGTACTCATCGGCCATATGCCTTCCTAGTTCAAGATTATGGACAAATATCATATTTAGCAAATATTTAAAATCGTAAGCTAGACACCGGAAAATGAATTGTTTGAAACGTTATGATTAGAGGGACCATACTCCCAGGAAGTGGTGAATACTTTGTCGGTGTGAGCGACCTAGATTTATCAGACAAAGAAATGGAAGCTGATCCAGATAATTATGGACGTGACGTGGCAAATCAGAATCTGTTATCAGGTAATTGTTCTGATATAACTATTCGGCGCACCTACGCTTACGGCCATTATCGGCGCTAAGTGGAGACTGGATTTCGAAATGCCACATCGCGATATTAATGGTGGTTTTTCATCTTTCCAGAAGGATACGAGCTATGTTATGCGTTTTGATAACTTTAAGTTGAACTAGTAGATGGTTTATGTACAGTTTCGTCCATATATACCGATATTATGACAAAAAGTTGAAATTAATATGTGAAATTATCGATTTCTTTTCAATTTCTAGCCGCCAATTTAGCAGCGATCTTGGCTGGGAGTATCAATTGCCAAACCCGAATGAATACTTCATGTTACTATTCCATATCAATATGTAATGGTGGATAGAAATCGCGAAACAATAACGCCCATCGTAAGAAAGTAAAGGAATGTAGACTTGTTTTCAAATTTCGGTCGCCATTTTGGCAGCCATCTTCGATTTGGAAAACAATTTCTTGCATGAGATGTAATGTAATTACCTCATCTCAGTATTTCCAACTCAATTGTAAGCATGGATGGAGTTGTCTCGACAATAATGCCCAATGATGTGAATATGAGGGAATTTCGGTGATTTTTCAAACTCTGTCCGCCATTGTGGGCGCCATTTTGGATTTGGGGGACTTTTATTTGGATATGGTACAAGGAAAGTTCTTCGCCTAAGTGTTCCCAACTTACAATAATAAGCAGGTGTGGAGTTGTCATGACAATAATGCTCACTGTTGTTAAAATCAGCGATTTTCGGCGATTTTTTATTTCTGGTGGCCATTTTGGCCGCCATCTTGGATTTGGGTAAATATTCCTCAACTTAGGTATAAGAGGAATCCTAGCTCGAGTATCTCCTGCACATATATATGCATGGGTGTTGTTATAATAGCAATGACATTCATTGATTCGAAACATAACATCGCGTTATTAACAGAGATTCGGCTTTGACCTATGATACCGGCATTTGGGAAAACGTGATATCGGACAAAAATATCCCGCAATGAATGCATATTATGGTCCCCATGTGTTCGCCAATGACTCCTCTATATGATAAATGTATAACATGACGCAAAAATTCTAACATGTTCCAACAGAGACAATCGAAAGGTGGTAACATGTCAGAAAAATAGCATATTTTCACATTTCGGCGGCCATCTTGGCCGCCATATTGGATTCTGGTGTCGGATTTTTGGCTAATTTGTAAGGGTTGTATATTAGCATAACGAATCGAGCGGAAAACAAGACGGCATGTGACATCATCTTTACTATAACGGCGATCAAAGAGACCTGGTGCATTTAAAAAAAATGGCCGCCATGATGGACGCCATCTTGTCTGGAGTCTCTGCGGCCACTTTTTTTTCTTGTTAACAAGTGAAAAAAATTAGAGGAGACCTTAAGGAAGAAAATTATTGGGGTGAAGTTAAGTCCTGGGGGGGGGGTGCAGAGGTCGACCAATATCTCCTGGACTATATGTGTGCTTATATTCTAGTCTGGGAAACTAGTCTGGGAAACCGACCTTTTGCGCTTTATTTCTTGTCACCAGACAAGATTGCGTCCAACGAGGACGCCATTTTCAGATTGGTCACTAATGATGCAAATTATAGTGAGAAAATGTTATCATATGTATACAAAGGTATATATTTTTGTGAAGCTAAGATATAATGCCTCCTTTTTTGGCAAAATTGGAACTCCGTCCAAAATGGCCAAACAAATAGCAGCCGGAAGTGGAAAATTTAATGTTTTTTCAATAATATCTTCTTGATCAGTTTCTGCTGTTTGGAACTGGTTGAGAAACTTAAAAAAAAATGAAAGTGTCAATGACACTGTAGCTCAACTTTGTAAAGAAGGTAATTTTTTTGTGATGAGCAATGAATAGAGAGATTAAAAAGGAGTGTAAAAAATGAGCAGTAAAGGATTTAGTCATAGAGTAAAATCCAAGATGGCAGCTGGCGCCCATGTTATTTGGCCGAATGACTCGTTCCCATCTACGTGTCATTATTAACATCCCTGACAAATTTTATGATTATCAAACTAAAGGTATGAACTGTAGCTTAAAAGATTTAGTCATACAAAGAGTAAAATCCAAAATGGCTGCTGACGGCCATGTTTTTTGTCCGAATGACCCCAAAATGACTCTTTCCCATCTACATTCCAATTTCAACAGACATGAAAAATTTCATGATGATCAGACTAAAGGTACGACCTGTAGCCCGTGCTAAAGGATTTAGTCATACAAAGAGTAAAATCCAAGATGGCTGCTGGCGGCCATGTTTTTTGGCCGAATGACCCCAAAATGACTCTTTCCCATCTACATTCGAATTTCAACAGCCATGAAAAATTTCATGATGATCAGACTAAAGGTACAACCTGTAGCCCGTGCTAAAGGATTTAGTCATACAAAGAGTTAAATCCAAGATGGCTGCTGGCTACCATGTTTTTTGGCCGAATGACCCCAAAATGACTCGTTCCCATCTATATGACAATATTAACATCCATGACAAATTATATGATGATCAGACAAAAATTACGACCTGTAGCCCGTGCTAAATGATTTAGTCATACAAAGAGTAAAATCCAAGATGGCTGCTGGCGGCCATGTTTTTTGGCCAATGACCCCAAAATAAATCGTTCCCATCTACATGTCAATATTAACATCCATGACAAATTTCATAATGATCAGACGAACAGTACGACCTGTAGACCGTGCTAATGGATTGAATTTTGAAATCAAAGATGGCTGCTGGTGGCCATGTTTTATGGCCGAATGACCCCAAAATGACTCGTTCCCATCTACATGCCAATAATAACATCCCTGACAAATTTTATGATGATCACACTAAAGGTACGACCTGTAGCCCGTGCTAAAGGATTTAGTCATACAAAGAGTAAAATCCAAGATGGCTGCTGCGGCCATGTTTTTTGGCCAAATTACCCCAAAATTAATCGTTCCCATCTACATGTTAATATTAACATCCATGACAGATTTCATGATGATCAAATGAACAGTAAGACCTGTAGCCCGTGCTAATGGATTGAATTTTGAGATCAATGATGGTCGCTGGTGGCCATGTTTTTCGTCCGAATGACCCCAAAATGACTCGTTCCCATCTACATTCCAATTTCAACAGTCATGAAAAATTTCATGATGATCAGACTCAAGGTACGACCTGTAGTCCGTACTAAAGCATTTAGTCATACAAAGAGTAAAATCCAAAATGGCTGCTGGCGGCCATGTTTTTGGCCAAATGACCCCAAAATGACTCGTTCCCATCTACATGTCATTATTAACATTCATGACAAATTGTATGATGATCAGACTAAAGGTACGACCTGTAGCCCGTGCTAAAGGATTTAGTCATACAAAGAGTAAAATCCAAGATGGCTGCTGGTGGCCATGTTTTTCGGCCGAATGACCCCAAAATTACTCGTTCCCATCTACATGTCAATATTAACATCCATGACAAATTTCATGATGATCAGATGAAAAGTACGACCTGTGGCCCGTGCTAATGGATTAAATTTTGAAATCAAAGATGGCAGCTGGCGGCCATGTTTTTTGCCCAAATGACCCCAAAATGACTCGTTCCCATCTACATTCCAATTTCAACAGCCATGACAAATTTCATGATGATCAGACTAAAGGTACGACCTGTAGCCCGTGCTAAAGGATTTAGTCATACAAAGAGTAAAATCCAAGATGGCTGCTGGCGGCCATGTTTTTTGCCCGAATGACCCAAAAATTACTCGTTCCCATCTACATGTCAATTGTTAACATCCATGACACATTTTATGATGATCCGACCAAAGGTACGACCTGTAGCCCATGTCAAAGGATTTAGTCTTGCAAAGAGTAAAATCTAAGATGGCTGCCGGTGGCCATCTTTTTTGGCCGAATGACCCCAAAATTACTCGTTCCCATCTACATGTCAATATTAACATCCATGACAAATTTCATGACAATAAGATGAACAGAACGGCCTGTAGCCCGTGCTAATGGATTGAATTTTGAAATCCAAGATGGCTGCTGGCGGCCATGTTTTTTTTTTCCGAATGACCCCAAAATGACTCGTTCCCATCTACATGTCAATGTCAACATCCATGACAAATTTCATAATAATCGGACCAAAGGTACGAACTGTAGCCCGTGCTAAAGCAAATTGTTGACGCATCACACACGCACACACACACGGACGACAGATACCAAGCCATGGCAATAGCTTAAACTTTACAAAGTGTGAGGTAATGGACACATAGATATATATAGGTACAAGTCTTTATTACGTCGTGAATAAGATACAAGCAGTGTATACAAATATGACAATCGATGATCCTAGTGTTAGAATAGTCGAGCCTCTACGTATTAGAGGCTCGGAAGTGGAATAGGAAAAGCATGATATCTTGGGGAATTGTATTTACTTATATACCATTTGGGTGAATATATAATGAGGTGTTTGGTAATACACATCGGGATTGGTCCCGCTGTTATGGGAATTTCCTATGACCATATTTGGGGAGCCTTCTTCATTGTGTGTAGGTCTTGGTAGGGAGTAAGACGTGTGAGGTTTCTTTCCTTAACCCTTTGAGTGCCAGGTCGATTTTTTTATCAACCCATATACCCTGTGCCAATGCATTCTCTTATATATGCGAGTCGACCATAGGTCGCCTCGCATATATAAGAGAATGCATTGGCCTAACATTTTTTTTTTTTTTTTTTTTTTTTTTTACAATTTTAATAATTTATTCTTATATTCTTTAACAGACTTATTTTGTAGGTTTAGGGCCGATGAGATCGGCCCCTGGCACTCAAAGGGTTAAGGAACCGAACACGGATATTCGAGTTTGGGGTATATATGTCCTTGAATCAAGTTATGGGAATATAATGGGGCATGTGTAGTTATGTCACAAAAGTAAAGTTGAGCTAAAAATGTATGTTAATTGATTATTGCAGCAATGCCATTGATGAGGTCCCAGGCCCCTCCCATCTCTCATTTGCTTTTACATAACACGGTAAAAAAAAAAATTCACCTGATGCACCTTGGTTCAGTTTTACTATTGTAGCCAGCTACTAGCCACTGATATTACCAGAATTATTGGAATTTTCTATCAAAAATTTGACATCAAAAGCTGCAAAAAAAATTCAAGAAACATGGAGCTATCTTTGGTATCAGAGATGTTTATTGTTTTGATCTGTCTTAAATACATCACACTAGTGTGTTTTTAAGACAAAATTGCTCAAAATGGCTTGTAAAATAGCAACCAAATTTGGTAAAACATTTTTCTCTGCTGTTCCAAAAAGGTAGCAAATTGTGACTCACTTTGTTATTAAACAAGTTACTGAATCAACTGACAACTAGATGTTCTATTCTGGTTGTCCCAGTACCTTATGAGGCATGACAAATTAATTTTAAAGGAAGCAGTATGGAATTTTGTCGAAAACTTCTTTTGGGGTTTGGCCATGTTTTTTAAACGGAATAGGGGAGAATTTTGAAACTCAACTGAGTGGGGCCATAATATGTGCTATGCTGGCCCAATAATATAAAACTGCTGGCCCATTGGCATCAAAATTGATTGATTATGCCAGGAAATCCATTCCCTCCATTTTGCATATAAAACGCCATCAAAATGGAAAACTCTCTGACATTACCTCTTTATCGATTAACATATCATTGAGTTATTGTGGAAAGTGATAGCCACCCAAAGGTACACCTGTACAACCCATCAATGATGATACATAAACACCACACACATGACCAGTCGCTTATATACACCTCAAACATGGCCATTCAACCACTCTTGGTCCGTACACCCCGCACATGACTATACAGCCATAAGTCACCAAGCAGTAACACCAAATACCTTACTCATGACCGTATAGTTACTCTATGTATACCTAAACACCACATTCATGATCATATATTCACTTCTTGTATACATATTTGCCTCACCATTGGTCATACAATCACTCCATATATGTATATTTTCCACACATATGGCCATATAGCCACTCAAGATATACATATACACCCCGCTCATGTCCATAGATCACCCCAGGTAAACATATACACCTCACCACGATTGAATGGATATACCAATACCCTGCACATACGGCCATTCGTACACCCCAGACTTGCATATACACCTCACCATGACAATTCAGCCACTCACTGTATACTCATGCACCCATCCATGATCATAAAGCTACTCCCCGTATACAGTTCCTCTCAAAATTAGTGTCCCTCTCGACCGTGTTGAGACCACGTTGGGAATTTACCATCAACGCGGTTCTCATGTTAACACAACACGGTCGTAACGTTACTCCAACGCGGTTGTAACGTTACTCCAACGCGGTCGAGTTAACCATCAACGCAAAATAACGCGGTCGGTATAACCGTCAACGCAACAAACACGGTCGAGGTAACCGTCAACGCAACAAACGCAGCCGAGATAACCATCAACGAAATGAAATGTTGCCAACATAATACAATGTTGTTGGCGTGGTGGGAGGCACAGATAATGCATGATTGATTGGTGTTAAATGTTTTACATATAGATTTAGAATTTTTCAGGAAAAAATAAATAAATGTAGATCACGTTGATCGCGCTGCACGAATTAATGGAGATGTAATTGAGACTTCTAACAAACAAAAAACTTTGATGTCACGTCGCAATGTACATGTGTTCTTTGAATATTTAATATTCAGTGTCATATCCGATTGAAGGTCGATTACGTGTACGCCCCTGTACGCCAAGGGTCCGATGTCATTTGAAATATTCGTGAGGATATAACACATACAAGTACACGTGTAATCGATGTGGTAACCAATGATTTGTCACTTTTACTGACAGACCGCGGATCAAAAGTCTGCCGTGAATGATTGACAGCGGTGCCAATGAACTCAAATACAATATGGGGCGTGTCTTTGGTGAATATCGAAGCATCCAAACGCAATGAATGTTTAACATGAAAGAATTAATTCAACAATGATGGAAAGACTGAGATGATGGCATGTAGCCGATTATGTGTACATGAACACATGTACTTATCTACCTGGAGTTTTTAGGTCAACAAATGGAAACACATGTTATTTAGTTTGCCTTATCTTATTTGATATTATCTGTGATTAAACTAGTGCGTGTATATGAAACATATTTACCATAAATGTTTCCTAATTATATCCTGACAACGTTGTTATTCTGTATTGTACGCGTTTCAAGAAACATCCCATCGAGAGCCCCGGCCCTTGTATATGATCAAGCGACAAGCACGAGTTCATTATCACGGAGTCAAAGGCTGCGTGAAATATGCGAAAAGGAAGATTAAAATTGTATACACCAGGTTACTTTCGTCTTCGTGTATTTATAACTAACATTCTGGGGGCGATGGGGGTAGAATATGCAAACCGATTACCAGAGCTGCAGGTTATTAAATGTTTACTCTACTTAATAAAAGAAAGCATGTGTCAGTGTTTATTGGGCCCAAAGTTGAAATTGATACGCTGTGATTCGAACAGAATTCTCGATTGAATATGTGGTCATAACTTCGTCGGGTTTGATTGGCAAGTGGACAGCGTGCACAACAATGATCACTCAATGAGGTCGTGTTACTTTCATGATGATGAAATAATCTTACTCAATGTGGCTTCAAAGAGATACATTTCATTAATTGTCCACTATTGTATAGACAAGCATATAATAAATATTAACTTACTTTTTACCATAGTATATATAAGTATAATAATTCAGTTAAATTCTGTTTTTCTAACCAGAAATAAATTATTGCAATTCAATTATTTATTTGTCCTCATCATATATTTGAACACAAAACATATACATTTGAAGATCGAAGCGCGGTCCCACGCAGTCGATACCAAATTAGATAAAATTGTATTTTCTAGCATTCCGGGTCAAATAAGAATAACTTAAAATAGTCACCATAAATTATTATGTCACAGACATCGCGAAAACACACAAAAGTGTCCACCCGTTTTACCATCGATCTATATATATTTACATATGTCGATGGTTTTACATTGAAAACGAGTACAAACTATCATAATTTAGACGCTCTTTATTTCCTACCACGTTTCGGTGGAAGTATGGACGCTCTATATTAGAGGCGATAATTGGAATTTTTGCAAGACTGACAACAAATGTGTTAAATTTATTCTCTTGAAAGCCGATATCTGGCCATCAAAACCTCATATATGTCAATTATAGAAACCTTTATTTCATGGGATGATAGTTACAGTAGGAATTAAATGACACACGTTGTGCATAACAACCACATCAAGATAAACGTGCAATGATATCTTTTACACACAGGGGTCTGGGATTTTTTTTTTATCATTTTATGATATTAATTTAAACAATAATATAATAAAATAAAAAGTTCCCGGACCCCTGTGCATTTTACCTTTAGCACATTTATTTACAGTATTCTCAGAAATTCGTTATCATTTCTGCTGACAAGTACATCGTAAAATAGCAACAATTCAAATCAAACACAAGTCTACATATAATTGTGTACCCATTTGATTTCAAACGCCGATGCCAGACAAAATATGTACGGTAATTTAATGTCCCGCTAAAAAAAACACACACACCACCACCACCCATATTTGAAAATTGATCTTCTAATTGGTCATATTCACATCCTGAACGGAGACTGACATACTGCTGCAGAGAAACGACAGACATCATGCCTATACTGCGCATTTTAAATCTATTATAGTTGACGAAGTTATTCTGGTTTTGTCAACTACCAAACCAGAATGTTAGTCAGTTGTGGTTTATTTACTGCTACTAAGCTATTAGATGTATTCTTCGTTCCGTTTGCAGCGACATGTACATATATTCACTCTCCAGCAGTTCTGTAGCGGACATTTATGGCAATATATTCGTGCGTAGTGTTTTACTCCAAACATTGGGAAACACAACCACTTCGTGCGATACACCGATACATGCAAATTGTACCTGTATATATCACAAAAAAGTCTAACACGAGTCAAAAGCTGCAAATAAATTGCGTTATTTGGAACGAATGCATAGATATGTGATTTTCTGTTTTCGGAGAGTGGGGAAATGACACTAAATTAGTCATAGGTGATCGTAAATAAAACAAAAATTGAATGGTATAAAGCCAAATAACGCGACTCATTCTTATATATCCACATGCTCACCAATGGCCATCCAGCTAAACAGGTATGCATATACAATTCAACAACCATGACCATACAGTCATTACATTACCCATACAACCACTCCATATTTATCCATACCCCCACCCATGATCACACAGCCAACATATGCATGCATATACACCCAGTTATGACAATACAGTCATCCAAGATACACCGGTACATCACAAATGTGACAACGCAGTAGTTCCATATATACTAGTAAAAATATATTAGTAAAAAACCTCAAATTTCCAGTTCAGGCTGACATTTTGGTGGTCATCTTGGGCAGGGAGTTCCAATTTTTCCCTAAACATGTGGCATTATATCTCAGCTTCACAAAAATGTGTGATTGTGCACATATTACAACATTCTCTCAATAAAATTTTCATTAAACTGACTTAGTGACCCATCTGAAAAAACAGCAGCCATATTGGATGCCATCTTGTCGTTAATACACTCTACTATAAGCATTATGAGTGTATATGGTTAACATAGTGTATCTCAAGTATCGCTTGGATTAATTTTGTGACACAAAGCAAGATCATATCAGTATACTTAAGGCACGTACTGTTCTCACAGCTGTCTCCGTCCCAAAATTGTCCAGCATCACTGCATTTACATACAGTGCTGCATGACAGGCCGGATACACAGGACCCCGAAATGGTACATCGGAAACCAAAAGTAATTTCTGTAAAAAATAGTGGAATGAATCAGCATTGAATGAATGTCAGATAATAAGTTAAAATTGAGCAGAGAAACTGAGATATACAGATTATCAATACAGTGGAGTGATACTGGTCTCCATAACACATCTCCCACAATGGTTGAAATATACAGATTACCAATACAATGAAGTGATACTGGTCTCACATATCATTGAGAAGCTGAGATCCTGAATCTAACAAGCTGGTCCAGCATCTCAATTTCTCAATGAGTCGTGAGGAGTAGACAAAAAGTGCTTCATTGCAGCCATAATTATTTGACTTATATATCTATAGGAATTGATTTTGGTTTCATCCGTTTATAGAGAATAACAAACACGAAAGACCAAACGAGAAAAGAAAAATTTGTTATTCCTCTTTATCTACAATATACCTTACTCGTATTTAAATTCGTGCAGTACTATTTTTCGCGCACCCGTCAGTGCGCGAAATTAGAACAGAGCGAAAAATAGTATGACTCTCCTGAGTTTATACCAAACCACAGGGAAACAAAAAGGTTATATGTTGATAAGTTATAAATACACATTAAGGAAGGTTGGACCGAATATTAGCTTGTAGGTCTATAATTTACATGCAGGCAATCAACATCAAAACCCTTACTGACATATATAATTATATAGCAACATATCACGGTAACATCATTGGTGTTGAAATATTTGTAAGAAATACACATATTGCAGACTGAAGATGCACGAAAGCACATCCCCCTATTCACAACACTGGAGTGACACCATGACCAAACAGTCTGAGTTAGTTATGTCACCACAACCCACAGCCAACTTTTGATTTTTTTCTGATGCAAGTTTTCTATATGCGGTTGTGGTTTTACTTCTTTGGAGTTCATTTCAAATATGTTTATAACTATTTCAATATCATCATAATTATTTGGAGCGTATAAACACCTGTCTTCACAACACATTGATGATGCATTTATATTAAATTATATACAATGTAAAGTCATTGTGATAGTGTTTATTATACACACGTATCTTCATAACGATTAAGATCTGAAACTGTCATCAAATCCAAGTATTTTAAGAACATATATTAGTCAGTTTTGACCGCAGCCAGGTACGCGAATTCAAAACTGAGCAAAATAAAGTACTGCAAGATTTAAATATGAGTAAGACAGACCAAATAATATCTGAACACTGGATCATGCAAAACAATAGCTCACATTGTAAGAAATATATACAAATATTTTCTGCAGAATACTTAAAATTAAATTAATTGTCATCCAGGAAAATTCCTTATTTTATCATCACGATATTGTTAATTCCTGGTGGTAATATTGTAATGGGGTCATCATGGGGTATAATTATACACCTGAATACAGCCTAGTATATGAGATGATGCCAGTAACAGTTCTGACAAAAGTTGTCCAAATTATCAGATATATATAGTCTGAATAATACAGTTCAAGGCCATCTTGAATCCTGAGTTTTCCCCCCACAAGTAACATTTTAGTGGATTCAGGATCTGTTTTTCACCAAATTACGCCACAGAGAAGCCAAAATAAGGTATTACACTAGGTCCTACACTCTATTGACCAGACTATTTTTAGATTCAGTCAGGTTAATATAAGTAACTAACTTGTTTCACAGCTGTCTCCGTCCCAGTAATGATTACTGTTAGCACATTTACAGAGGCCTCCTTGACAAGACAGAGAGACAACACACTGGTCTGTTATGACAGGATTAGTGCTGCAGACACCACTGTATGTCTCCTCTGGAATTCAAGAAATAAAACATGACAGTATATATTCCTCTATTATGATCAGTTTACATGAGTTGTAGGAACAGTCTGAGTGGATAATTGCTGCAGATACCATGGTAAGCCACTCAAATTTAACAAACAGCGTAACAGAAAGACCTCAAAAAGTAATAAGGTCCGAGACACTAATCCAGTGTTGATTACTTGATCAGAATAGGATAGGATAATTTATTTATGATACATACACATAAATAATACAATGGCAGTAACACACAACAAGGTAATGATGTACATTGATGGGGATAATATAGCCACGTCAGGCTGTCTTCCTGCTTCCCCTGAAACATGTATCACTATATAAATGAAAGTGTCAATGACACTGTAGCTCAACTTGGAAAGGGAATAATTTCATGTGTTACAGTCAATGGAGTGATTAGAAATGTGGAAAGCTGAAAGGTCTAGTTATGCAAAGAGTAAAATCCAAGATGGCCACTGGCAGCCATGTTTTTTTGCCGAATGACTCCAAAATGACTCGTTCCCATTTACATGTCAATGTTAACTTCTAAGACAAATTTCATGATGATCAGACCAACACTCCGTCCTGTAGTCTGTACTAATGGAATGAATTTTGAAATCAAAGATGGCTGCTGGTGGCCATGTTTTTGTTCCGAATGACCCCAAAATGTCAATGTCAACAGCCATGACAAATTTGATAAAGATACGACCAAAGGTACGACCTGTAGCCTGTGCCAAAAAATTTAGTCATGCAAAGAGTAAAATCCAAAATGGCTGCTGGCGGCCATGTTTTTTGGCCGAATCACCCCAAAATGACTCGTTCCCATCTACATGTCAATATTGATATCCACGACAAATTTCATGATGATCAGATGAACAGTATGGCCTGTAACCCATGCTATTAAATGGATTGAATTTTGAAATCCAAGATGGCCGATTGCAGCCATGTTTTTTTGCCGAGTGACCCCCAAAATGACATCGTTCCCATCTACATCCCATTGTCAACATCTGTGACAAATTTCATGATGATCCGACTATAGGTACGACCTGTAACCCGTGCCAAAGGATTTAGTCATGCAAAGAGTAAAATCCAAGATGGCTGCTGGCAGCCATGTTTTTTTACCAAATGACCCCAAAATGACTCGTTCCCATCTACATGTCAATATTAACATCCATGACAAATTTCATGATGATCAGACAATTAGTAGGGCCTGTAGCCCATGCTAATGGATTGAATTTTGAAATCCAAGATGGCTGCTGACAGCCGTGTTTTTTTTGCCGAATGACACCAAAATGACTCGTTCCCATCTATATGTGAATGTCAACAACTGTGACAAATTTCATAATGATCTGACCAAAGGTATGACCCGTAGCCGGGCCAAAGGATTTAGTCATGCAAAGAGTAAAATACAAGATGACCCCAAAATGACTCGTTCCCATCTACATGTCATTGTTTACATCCGCGACAAATGATCTGACCAAAGGTACAACCTGTAGCTGGTGCCAAAGGATTTAGTCATGCAAAGAGAAAAATGTCTCATTCCCATCTACATGTCAATATTAACATTCATGACAAATTTCATGATGATCATACAAACAGTACGACCTGTAGCCCGTGCTAATGGATTAAATTTTGAAAACCAAGATGGCAGCTGGTGGCCATTTTTTTTTCCGAATGACCCCCAAATGACTCGTCAATGTCAACAGCTATGACAAATTTTATAATAATCCGACCAAAGGTACGACCTGTAGCCCGTGCTAAAGGAAATTGTTGATGAATCACAAACACACACACGCACGGACGACGGATACCAAGCCAGGGCAATAGCTCAAACTTTAGAAAGTAAAGTTGAGCTAAAAAGCAGTTGGCGATGGCAGTATCCCCGCCTAAGTGGACAAAGTTGGGGATGGGCATTTTCAAATGATGCTGGCACAATTACAAAACAAGTATTTTTATGGGACATCTTGAACTGTAAGAAAGATAGTTGGCCCGCGCATTTCAAATTAATCACACAGATACTGAACATGAATAACATATTTGACGATAGACTAATGTGTAATCTTGATGAGTGTCCTAAAGCCCTTAACGGCCCACTTAATTTTTGAACACCCAGATTACATTATGTAAAATATATGCCATATTATATACCACTAGCCGATGAGCCCGACGTTGTCCGGGCTATTCAAAAACCAAATTTCAAGTCGATAGCTCCACCCGTTTCCGAGATCTGGTCTGCGCATGCGCGAAGCTGGCGTCGCACGGGCTCGGCGACCCGATAAAATTCGTATCCGGGGCAAGATACATTCACATACCAAATTTAAAGTCGATAGCTCCACCCGTTTCCGAGATCTCGTCTGCGCATGCACGAATCTGGCGTCGCACGGGCTCGGCGACCCTATAAAATTCGTATCCGGGGCAAGATACATTCACATAGCAAATTTCAAGTCGATAGCTCCACCCGTTTCCGAGATCTCGTCTGCGCATGCTCGAAGCGGGCGCCGCACGGGCTCGCCAATACGACAACGTCGACCGCCTGGTCAAACTACACACACGTACCAAGTTTCGTCCCGATCGGTCGAGAATCGTAGATTTGTATTAATGACAGACAAACATACATACAAACATACAAACAGAGGTCTTCAAAATATATATGAGATTTGAAAGAGGAAGCTCCAAAACATTGTATTATCAACTTATCCGGTGTAATAAGCTGTGGACATGTTGTTTTTGTTGAGTTGCCAAAGCGTTTTGTCATCTAGATTGCTGTAAAAAGCAGTATTATTTTCAATGCAGGGGGGATAATTCTATATATTATAGATAGAGTTCTTCCCCTTTCATTGAACAAGTTTGAATTCTGTTGCATTCTGGGATCTAAAGGGGGGGGGAAGTCATTCTATGATTTCAGCAGTTTTCTATTTATCTGTGGGCATATTCTGAGACACAGATATTTCAAATAGTGATGAGTTATAGTATTTTAATCATATTTTATGGCACAGATTGTTACTAAAACCGTATGTCAAGTCACTATAAAAAATAATCGGCGACTCGAAAATTAAGTGGGCCTTTAAGAGACATTATCAGAAAACTTGGTCTGTAGATACAAAAAAACTGCCTAAAATGAGAACTTATACATTATTTAAACGCACATACGAATTAGAAAGATATGTAACTCATAACATCAGTAAAGACGAAAGATCGATTATGGCACAATTTCGGCTTACTTATTCGGCTAATGAATCGGTATCTTCTTCAAGTAGGTAAATTTCTTCAAAGCGCTTACCAAATGAAAGTGTCAATGACACTGTAGCTCAACTTGGAAAGGGAAAAATTTCATGTGTTACAGTCAATGGAGTGATTAGGAATGTGGAAAGTTGAAAGGCCTAGTTATGGAAAGAGTAAAATTCAAGATGGCCACTGGCAGCCATGTTTTTTTGCCTAATGACCAGAAAAAAACTTGTTCCCATCTACATGTCAATGTCAACAGCCGTTACAAATTTCATAATGATCCAACCAAAGGTAGGACCTGTAGCCCGTGCCAAAGGATTTAGTCATACAAAGAGTAAAATCCAAAATGGCTGCTGGCGGCCATGTTTTTTGGCCGAACGACCCCAGAATGACTCGTTCATATCTACATGTCAATGTTAACATTCATGACAAATTTCATGATGATCAGACAAGCAGTAAGACCTGTAGCCCACGCCAATGGATTGAATTTTGAAATCCAAGATGGCCACTGGCGGCCATGTTTTTTTGCCGAATGACCACAAAATGACTCGTTCCCATCTACATGTCAATGTCAACATTCATGACAAATATCATAAAGATAAGACCAAAGGTACAACCTGTAGCCGCACCAAAGGAAATTGTTGACGGACACACGGACGACGGACGCCAACCCATGGCAATAGCTCAAACTTACAAAGTAAGTTGAGCTAAAAAGACAACATCTTAGCAAAACCTTTTCTATTCCATGAATGTGCACAACAAATTTCTTTATTATTTTGTTCAAAGTGACTTATTGGCCAGAGATTGCCAGAGATTGCACTGGCACTATAATGCTGCACGAGCGCAGCTCCAGTCATAAAAAAAAATAAATTGAGCAAGGAGTTCAATCTTGATCTGTATTTTAAAGTCTGGTTTACGAACATAAGATTAATATTATCCATCATGACCTGGGGTGTGGGATGGAAAAATCTCACCCGAGGGGTCAGATATTTGGGCCGGAAACGAGGCTTGCCGAGTGTCCAGACCAAATATCTGGCCCCGAGGGTGAGATTTTTCCATCACACACCTCAGGTCATGATGGATCATTTTTCTCCCAACCCAAGAGCCTCATTCCGATTTTTTGTTTTATACCAATCTTTGGCACATTCCAGTAGCTTCGTAACGGTATATCTGGGGAGAAATCTGATGCGATATTCGTGATTAACTGGGATGATTTCGGTATATACCGAATAACAAAGCGCGTTACCCGTGCGCGCAGGGTTAATACGTTAAGAGTGAAATCGACACGGTCTTGTGAAAACGACATGGATACGTCACATCGTTGCACCTGCATACATTCCGAGAAATGCGCGTATTGATATGAAGTATATACAACTGGACTAATCGTGTTTGTCATCGGAAATGACCATATCGGTACCATTAGAATAGGAAACATGTGAATATATGACAGACAAATGTTAGTTAGACGCGTTCGATGATTTATTGCAATGATGACAACTGTTCGAATGTGGAATTATTTCGTTCGTCATTTGTGAAGCGGCTATTGTTTACCAGTTACGAAACGTGCCAGTGGTGCCAGTTTCGTTTGGGGTCTTCCGTTTTATGGAATATGTTCGCAAATTAGTCGTTTATATTTCATGTTATATATGCAACTCTGTGTCTGCAAGTGAGGTTATGTTGAAGGGTTTTCGTGATTAACAGTTGAGGCTTATCTCCATTTGTATTAGCGTCCACGAATTCGTCCGTATTTATTTACTTGAAACGTGAAGCGTAACTGGTTGGTCGCCATTGTTTTTATCTGTTTTAATTCACACAAAACATGATGACAGATTGTTAAATTAGTTCCGGCTCTTAATTAAATAGGTAAAGCAGTCACGTGGGTGGTGTGAGATAGATGGTCACGTGTTATGTGAGACAGGGAAATCTCACCCAGCTATCTCACACTCTTTGCATACAAATATGTGAGAATGGCTGCTTTCATTTATTGAATGAGTTAGTGATAAATGAGTTGTGAAAAAAGTTGTAGGCGATGTCCGTAAACCAGGCATTAAAATTGGTGTCGCCTTACGAGATTCTCATCCAACTTTCTCTTCAAGTTAGAGCGATCAAGTAAATTTTATTATTATTGTTTTTGTGGAAAAGTTATTCTGATATTCCTCTTCATGATATGCTTTAAGACTACTTATTATGATAAAGAGAGGCCGATCACGATCACCAGATGTTTAACCAATCCCTTGACGATAGAAATTGCTATGATCTGAATCATAATCTAAGAGTTTTGATGATTATAGAGTATACTGGTATGTACTAAAGAAGTAGTGACAAATGTATATATAGAAGAAGGGTTAATATAACATCGAGTCTGTCAGCTCTATCATATAAATTTGTACTAGGACATATGCTCCATCGATCAGACTATATGTTACACCTGAATGACCTTGTTACCAATCTCTACCAAGGTTCTACGCTCCATTGCCCAGACTATTTTTTACATTCATTCAGGTTAATATAGGTAACTAACTTGTTTCACAGCTGTCTCCGTCCCAGTACTGATTACTGCCCGCACATTTACAGAGGCCTCCTTGACAAGACAGAGAGACAACACACTGGTCTGTTATGACAGGATTAGTGTCGCAGCCGCCATTGTATGCCACCTCTGGAATTCAAGAAATAAAATATGTCAGTACATTCCTCTATTATGATCAGTTTCCATGTCCATGAGTTGTAGAAATAATCTTAGATGGGGAATCCCAGCCAAACTTTTGACCAAAACGTTTGAGGCTTATAATCATCAATCATCTCGGAAAATGTTTCCAGGTCTCACTATTACCCTTACAGTCCTCAATAGATGATCATTCAGTAGTTGCTCGCCACTATATATCTGGATAACAATTTATCAGAAGTTGCACATGCTTACTTACTGGTAACAAAATAATTATGATTAGCCCCAAGCAGGGCTGAGAATATGGTGTCGGACATGTGCAGAATGAGGTCCCCAGAGGGTGAATGTAGTGATGCTACCCCTCACAGTGGGCTAGCTAGCATCACCAAATTCATCCTCTTAGGACCTCATTAGCATGGCCTCCATCTGCTATGGGAGACCCAGACTCAGATATCGGTTCCCACATGGAGAAGATGGTGATGTTTACCCAATGAGCACCTCGATTATGCAACATGTCGTCTGCCAATTTGGGAATATAGAGATACTAAACTGAACAGAAAAAGAATCTTTGTGAAGAAGTTTCTAATGAAACAAAACAACCTGTTAATTTGATAATAAAGATACTTTCCAGAGAAAATGAGGCATAAGCAGAATTAGTCATCAGAGAGTGAATTTAATGATGCTAGCCCACTGTACAGTTCACTCTGTAAATGTCCAGCACCATATCATTGGGCCTTGCCCCTAATTTTGTGTCCTTTGTGAGTCAATAGGCAATACATCTTAATGGTTCCAACAATAGTCAAATCTTTACTCATTCATATATCAACGATATCAGCTGCATGTAGACCTATGTTACAGTTTATATTTGTATACAATATCAGCTACATGCAGGGGTCAATTTAATTGTTTTTAATTTGTGCAGCATTTTGCATTCCCTATTAATACATGTTTTTTCATATTAAAGTTGGTTAGCAGAAATTGGAAATTGCATTGCAAATAGCGATGTGAATCCAGTTAAATTAAGCCCCGTACATGTAGACCTATGTTACAGTTTTGTAGCTTTTGTTTTGTTTCAGTACACATTTGCAATATCAATGTTCTCATACAACTCTACCTAAAGATGTATCAGTTATTTGTTGTGAGTGTGACTTTATCTCTATTTTTGTTATAATTACATTTTACTTTTTTCTTTTTCATGTATATTGCATATACCCATTGGTTTATTTTTGCGAAATACAGCAAAATACAGATTTCATAATGTTAATAAAAATATGTCTTGTCCTTAGACAATACAAACCGATTACTTCATTGACGATGTCAACTGTAACAGAAAATGTCTTCACTCAGCATGACCCCTACTATTGCAAGTAACACTCACCTTTAATATCAAAACACAACTGACACGAAGAGCGCTTAACTTTATGAATACACCTTGAACTTTTATTCTTTTTAGCTCTAACTCTGAATTAATTGATTCACTATTTGAAACAGAGATTGAGATTTTTTTCTGTTACAGTTATTTCCTCGTGACTCAGATCAAGAACGAACTCCAGCCATCCACGAAAACTTCATGTAATATATAGGTCATTATAAGGGACGTCATATAAAGAAAATGTATAGAGTAAAACAGATTGAGATGAATAAATCAAAGAGGTTACTTACTTGTTGGACAGGAAAACTGCCTTCCAACTATTGGTTGATGTATCACCAAGAGAATTGATAGGGGATGTCATTTAAAGAAATTGTGAAGAGTAAAACAGACTGAGATGAAATTATCAAGCAGAGGTTACTTGCTTGCTGGGCACAGTTAAGTACCATCCCAATATTGGTATGATGAATGCCATTTGCATTCTCCATACAGGCAAACCAGGGGTCATCGTGGGTCACGTATGCATCACATAAAGATAGTTAACTTACTTGCTGGGCACGATGAAGTACCATCCCAATATTGGTCCGATGTGGGACATTTGCACTCTCCATCCCGGAAAATCAGGACATATAAACAGGGGTCATCATGGGTCGCGTATGCATCACATAAAGATAGTTAACTTACTTGCCGGGCACGATGAAGTACCATCCCAATATTGGTCCGATGTGGGACATTTGCACACTCCATCCCGGCAAATCAGAGCATGTAAACAGGGGTCATCATAGGTCATGTGTGAGGAACACTGGACGCCTTGCATCAAACCTACAGTGCACAAACAAATATGTCTTGTATTCTATTGGACTCCTGTTGTAACAGAACAAACAATAAATATCAAACTGCATATTTGTACAAATAAAATACAACTCTTTATGAAGACATTTAAAGATACTGCATATTTGTACAAATACAATTCTTTGTGAAGACATTTAAAGATGTGGTGTTAAAGCCACTATTAATCAATTTAAATTATTTGCTATTATTTTAACCATATATTTTATTTTCCAGCCATTATTGACATGCCCATCATTTGTATCATTCTAATCATTTGAATACACATAACGGTTAACAGGGGAAATATCAAACAAATTTGGATTAAATTAGATGAGAAGTTGTTCAAAGTAAATGTTGACAGAAAAACTAAAAGCAAACCGTACTTTACCATATACATTGACCAGCATGTAGTTCTCTTTGGAAATGTGCAGATAATAAATTAACCCATTCTTTACTAAATACTATTGACATGTAATTCTCATTGAAAATGTTCAGATAATAAGTTCAACACAAACGTCAAGGCCTTGAACTTATTATCTGAGTATTTCCCACCAATGAATAGAAATCCTTCTGCACTTTATCTGTGTTATCTGTCGTCTGCTTTTATTTCCTTAACACCCCTCCTGATCAATATGATAATAGACCATTCCAAAGTATACTTTTATAACCGAGCGGGAGAGAATCCATTTAGTAAACAAAGTGTTAATACATGAGCAGACGTTACCCAAAAACTCACAAATAATTAAATACATGAGCAGACGTTACCCAAAAACTCACAAATAATTAAATACATGAGCAGACGTTACCCAAAAACTCACAAATAATTAAATACATGAGCAGACGTTACCCAAAAACACACAAAGGGTTAATACATGAGCAGACGTTACCCAAAAACACACAAAGGGTTAATACATGAGCAGACGTTACCCAAAAACACACAAAGGGTTAATACATGAGCAGATGTTACCCAAAAACACACAAAGGGTTAATACATGAGCAGACAATACCCAAAAACTCACAAATAATTAAATACATGAGCAGACGTTACCCAAAAACACACAAAGGGTTAATACATGAGCAGACGTTACCCAAATACACACAAAAGGGTTAATACATGAGCAGACGTTACCCAAAAACACACAAAGGGTTAATACATGAGCAGACGTTACCCAAAAACACACAAAGGGTTAATACATGAGCAGACGTTACCCAAAAACATACAAAGGGTTAATACATGAGCAGACGTTAGCCAAAAACAGACAAATAATTAAATACATGAGCAGACGTTACCCAAAAACTCACAAATAATAAAAGGCCGCTCGGCCACAGTGTCCCCCGAACCGGTGGCTTCATTTGGAGCGGAGGCTTTGTAGAAGTATACTATATGGATAAGACACTTGTGCATTGTCTCATTACTGTCATGCATACAAATAACCAAATCTTAAAAAAACTCTTAAAGTCAAAATATAACCTCAAATTGGCACAAAATGAAGAAAATTACAAGAAAAATTGAATTTTCTAAGTCGAAAAGCCCATAACTCTGAGCAAAATCATCGGTTCAAACTCAAATTCGTCGAACTTGATCTGTCTTTTGTGCTAGTAAACCTACATATACCAAATTTAATTTCATTCAGTACACATTTACTAAAGTTTTCATCCGGAAACCTCAAATTGGCAAAAAGGGACATAACTCTGGTGAAAATTGGCAGGCGGAACCCGAATTCGTACTTGACCTGTGTTTTGCTGGGAGAAAGAGACATACCATATTTGATTTAAATCTGATTAACTCTACTAAAGTTATCATCCGGACACCAACTTTTGGGGTTTTATATGTCCGGTCGGCGGACAAAAAAGGGCCATAACTCTCGCAAAAATTATCGGATTAAACCGAAATTCGAACTTGAGCTGTATTTTGATATAAGTAATCCACAAAAAAACAGGTTTTGCATATAAACAATCCAAAATCAAGTTATCATCCGGAAACCAAAAAAAAGAAGAAAATTGAATTTTCTATGTCGAAAAAGGGGCATAACTCTGCCAAAAATGGTCGGGCAGAACCCAAGTTCAAACTTGACCTGTGTTTTGCTGGGAGAAAGTAATATACAAAATTTGGTTTGAATCCGATTAACTCTACTACAGTTATCATCCGGAAACCAACTTTCAGGGGTTTTCCCCAAGTTAAAAAAGGGCCATAACTCTCGCAAAAATGGGTGGAGCAAACCCATATTCGAACTTGACCTTTATTTTGGTCTGATAAACTCACCTATGAAATTTTCTTTTGATCTAATAACCGAAACTAAAGTTATCATCCGGAAACCATTTCCGGACGCACGCACGGACGCACGCACGCACGGATGGACGGACGGACACCGGCTATTTTAATAGTTCCCCGAAAAAAAAAATTCAGGGGACAAAAACAACTTTCAAAGTCTGGTCCGAGATACTTACTAGCTGTACAGCTGGCACCGTCCCAGTATTGGTAGCCATTACCACATTTACATAGGCCATTCTGACAGCTCAGGCGTGTAGCACACGAGTTCGCTCCAGTGCTGGAACAGTCCCCATTGAATGATAACACTGGAAGCGATTGACAGAAAGCGAGAGAAAGATAGAGAGAGCGTGTAACATGCTCCAGCAAAATATGCTTCAAATATAGATGCATAGACGATACAAGAGTAGAACAAGTAACGTTGCATGTTTTCTATATATAGATGATATTGTAATAGCATGCATAGAGATCAAAGATGCAGAATGTCTTTTTCATTCACATAAAAGCCAGAGAATAAAAAATGTATTATAAAATGCTTATCAATGTGGAAATGAACAATCTATAAATATCAACGTGTTTAAATCAGTATACCGTGTAACACCAAACTGTACTAAAATTATTAATGAGAAGATAACTAACCCAAATGGCGAGAATGGTTCATATGATCATCAACTTCAAATCATTATACTTTAACAAGAGACTACAATCGGTAGCATCATCACATAACCACCATTCAGATATTTAAACCTTTATGGAGCCCCAGACAGAGAGAACAATGCACTGGTGACTGTCATCTGCTCGGGTCCATGTGAGGCTCCATACAGGAGTGTTATATTTAACCCTTTCATGACAGGAGCTGTGCTGGGGCAGCACTAAATATCCTGTGCCAGTGCATTCTCTTATATATGCAAGTCACCCATAGGGAGCCTTGCATATATAAGAGAATGCAATGGCTTAAAAATTGTTAAGCCAATCTATACACTAATGTATGCGAGGCTCCCATGGGAGACTCACGTATGTAAGAGAATGCAGTGGCACAGAGTTTTCGCAAATTTCATGAAACTCCCATCATGGAAGGGTTAATGCCCAGATATGATTTCTGATCTATAAAAAAAATATATATAAAAATCTGCTCCTTCTTGTCAATAAATTTATGGCAAAATTGCAGAACAAGGTCCCCGGAAAGTGGTGATGATAGCCTGCTGTGTGGGATAGCGTCACTAAATTCACCCTCTGGGGACATCATTCTGCAAATGTCAGACACACTATATTCAGACTTGACTAGTTCATAGAAGAATATCACCACACTGTATTGTAATAAACTACTGATCGCTCAATCAAATTTAGGGCTGGGCGATATTGGCCCCAAATAATATCGCAATATTATGGTGACAATATCGCGATACACGATATTATCGCGATATTATTTTGGTATATAACAATTGGTAAGTACAATGTATAATATATGCAATGTTTCATGAATAAAGTTTGCACAATACATCCCTACGTTTTATTTACGATTTGTGGGTCATGCGAGGTCGAGTAAATGTGTATTGAACAATTATCAGTAACATCACAGTATACATAATGACCACTCATCTGCAACAATTGACAGTTTGCTGACGGAGAAAACAATAACTTTGAAACAAAGGGATATAATCATATAACAAGGCTCTCTTGCATTTTAAATTTTTAGAGTTATATCCCTTCGACCATAGCGCTCAACACCACACATTAAACACCGCATTCGGTTTCAAATTTCCATTTGATTTATTCGTGAGGAATTGGTTGTTTGTGAGACTATTTATTAGTGGTAATTGGTAGTTGGTAACACCGTGAGACTTCAATGTACATATACGGCAGCCCTGGGAATTAGCGTTGACAATGGGCAGTGCCGAGGCAAAAGCCGACGTGAAATGAATTTGTGTCGACATTTTTTTGGCCAAGGAAATAAATATAGACATGTTCAATTAGTTTGTGAATTTGATGTTCGTTGAAGCAATAGCAATGCCATGATGCCACAGCACATGTCCACAAAATGATTTTACTCGCAATTTACACTCATTGACATGATCATCAGCTAGTGTGGTCAATATAAAATCTGACATCGTAAACCATCTCCAAGCAACCGGTTACAGTTGATGGAGCAAGCTGCACCAACTTGAAAGGAGGTCATTGTGCCAGTCGCATGCGCGCGACATACCAATCTCACAATGATAATTTCAGCTGGTGTGGTCAATATAAAATCTGACATCGTAATCCGTCTCCAAGCAACCGGTTACAGTTGATAGAGCAAGCTGCACCAACTTGAAAGGAGGTCATTGTGCCAGTCGCATGCGCGCGACATAGCAATCTCACAATGTACGTAGCCAACTGATGCTAGCGCTTCGATGTTTCCGATGAAGCATATCCAACTTTTTGACAAGCACGTGCTCCGATGTTTTAAAATTTAAAATTCACCCTCTGGTATCCTCATTCTGCTGATACCTCATCAGCTATGGGATACCTAGGATAAGATTGAAGCTCCCTAGTTGAAGTCGGTGATGTTCACCAATTATATAGTCACCTCGATTATGTATTTTATCTTCTGCTAATTAGGGGATGTAGAAACTTCCCAGAAGGGAAAAAGTAATTAAAAAACAATGTTAATTTGATACTATAGATACTTCCCAGAAGATGAGGCCTAAGCAGAATGAGGTCCCAAGGGGGTGAATTTGGTGATGCTAGCCTACTGGAAATGTGCTTCATTTGTGTGTGAAGTCTATTCTCCATATCAACGGTACAAACGGTCTGGACTCGTATAAATTTGATATTCATTTAGACACATGCTAGTCAATGAATACGTTCAAAACTCCTACCATGCCCTTTATGAACAATGCACACTGTATTGTATGTACAGCATGTTCAGTGTTTCAGTGACGAAACTCCTGCATTCAATGTTCATTCCAACCTAATGTAATTACCTTATTTAAATGCATTACCTTTTTGGAAACTAATCGTAAACTGCTATAGAAATAGAATAATATTGATCTGAAATAAAATGCACCATATCCACATCTACTGTAATGCCATAAGTAAATGATTCATCAAAGCGCTGTGCCCCCCCCCCCCCCCCCCCCCCCCCATCTAAACCAGATTTTGTTTACAATTTAAACATGGCTATAAACCGGAATACAATCAGCGGATTGTGTCGTTAAAATGCATATAATCATCAACTGGTATGAAACGGTAACTTCCAGTACAATTGCTGCTCCAGCAAATTTAGATGTCATAGATAAAATAAATAGAAAGGAATTCGCCGACAGACTGCAGCTACAGTGAATCTGCAATCAAGGAATATTACCGAGGTTTCTTTACCGCATTTAATCACAGCAGTCACGGCACTGTTAACAACAGAGCAGTTATGATAATAGCCGCAGTTATAAATGCATAATAACCCCAGTTACTGGGTCAGTTATGATGCTAAATGGTGATACAGTACAGTACCAGTGTTCCGCTGTCATTTGGCCAGTTTTGGCCAGAAGATTTTTCGGTCCAGCGCTAACATTGTACAGTACATGTGAGAGCGCGTGAAGAATGGAGAACATTTTTGGAGAAACAAAGTATCTGCAAATGTCAGACACACTATATCCAGATTTGACTAGCAGAATATCTCCACACTGTATTGTAATAAACCGCTCAATCAAAGTTATCGGTCTCCACCTGATTTATGAGAAAACATTGAAATCATTCCGTTTGAGTGTAAGGGTTAATCATTTATGAAGGAGTGGAGACTGATTCCATGAAAACATCTGGATTTTGACATTTTAATTGATGCTGTTAACTATTCTGTGTATTATATTTTCAACACCAGTTTGTTATGACCCAGACCACAATGAAACACATGTTCTTAAAGCTACAACACCACCAGCTTTTTTGTTTAACTCTTTCAGTGCCAAGTCCGATTTTTGCATCAACCCATAGTTCCTTGATAATTTTTCAAATTTATTGATTATAATAATGTGATACATTGATGGAAAGAGCTCTATGCTCTAAGTTTTAATTGAGATTATTATAATCAAATTTTTTTTTAAATGATCAAAGAAATATGGGTTGATACAAAAATTGGACTTGGCACTGAAGGGCTAAATAGTCTGCAAGGATACCGAATTACGCAAATTTACATGTAAGACGTAGTGCTGAGAGTAGGAGAACACCTTGGGAGTGGAATGACATGTTCAGTCTCCTGGGGATACAATTTTTATATTTTGACGTAAAAACGTTGATATATAATATACTAGTACACATATACGTGTGAGTGCACAAGAAGGATAGAGAGACAAAGTCACTAGCATGTGGCTTGAGTGTTCAGAGAGGAGAGGGGTGCAAAGAGGAGGAACAACAGACTGTGTCATGAAAACCATTTACATACGCATGCTACAATTAGTTCCGTTCCAGTAATCTGATTCGTTGGAACATCTGCATGGCAGATGTTCCATTCTGGCAACTAAACTCAGTTCCGCACATGCCGTCTGTTGCAGCCTCACATGTATCATTGAATGTTAATGCTGTGTTCAGAGTAATTAATAAATATATACAGGCCTAAATAGGCCGTCTTAACAAAATCACTTTAATCACAAAAGTATGATGAAATTGTAATAATTTATTCATTAGCTGTCAATTCACAAAATACTGTAAAACAATTGGTTGTGAATTAGTTAGTCGTTAATCAGCATTAGTCACTCATCCAGAAAGCACAGATGCACACCGGACAATATGACACAATATGCCCATATTATTGACTGCAATTGACTAAGCAATAAAATGGATCAATTGAAGTTTCTCTTCAGTTGGATGCATGGCATAACTGTTTATTGCAAGGAAAGTATAGGAAAGTATTAATTGTATGGAAATATATGTTGAAAACTAGATGTTTTTTACTAACATTGAATTTAATTATAAGAAATAACTCTTGTTTAAATTATGATTATGAGTTATAACTATAAAACAGGATGAAAACAAATTTACTATCATTTATCAATTAAAATGTTAATAGGAAACTATGTTGGTAATTATAGTTTACTCTCAGTGCGTGATCAAGCCATGGCAGTTTTTTCATGTTCGGTTTGCCCCGCATAAATAGCATTTCTGGAAAAGATGCATTTGCTCCATTGAAACAAAAATAAAGTTCAATTTGTTTATATGTGTATGAGTTTTATAATCTCATTGTTCCGCCCAGCCTAGATACATAAGAGATGGACTGTTGTCTGGTGCATACCCCCTTGTGGCATACCGCCTAGTGTGGGCACACCTATAACCTATGATTGATATGCTCAGACAGATGGACCCAAAAATCAGCATTTTGATATAAACAAAGATGAATAACTATAGAATGAAAAACCTAAACAAAACGATTGCACGTGACATTGAATGTCCTCACAGTGGTGAACATCCGTACCAAATTTCATTGAGATCCGACCATTACTGTTCAAGTTATGGCCTGAACAGACATTGAACGGACCAAAAAGCCAACATTTCCAGATAAACAAAGATGAATAACTCTAGAATGAAAAACCTAAAAAAATGATTTCACTTGCCATTGAGTGTCCTCATGGTGGTGAAAATCCATACAAATTTTGATTGAGATCCGAGCATTACTGTTCAAGTTATGGCCTGAACTGACATCTGACAGACCAAATATCCAACATTTCCAAGTAAACAAGATGAATAACTCTAGAATGGAAAACCCGAACAAAACAATTGAACACTCTACTGCATGTCCTCATAGTAGTGAATATCCATACCAAATTTCATTGAGATGCGAGCACAACTGTTGCAGTTATGACATGAACAGATGTTGTATGGACAAAAAAGCCAACATTTCCAAATAAACAAAGATGAATAACTGTAGAAAAGAAAATCCTAACAAAACAATGGAACCCTCTATTGAATGTCATCATAGAGTTGAACATCCATACCATATTTCATTGAGATGAGAGCACTACGGTTCTAGTTATGACATGAACAGACATCAGACGGACAGACAGGTTCAAAACAGTATACCCCCCTTTTTTTTTTAAATGGATATAAAAAAGAGCTGAGCTGTCTTCGTTAATACCCCAACGTTCCCTGCTGCCTATGGTTGGCAAACCCTTAGTACATGTAGAAGCACAGGACAATGACCATTTTTATCACATCACGTCCTTTTCTTCGTTTTTTGAAAGCTGTCCTTGTATTGAATAATTCCACTAATGCCATTGAGATGTGATGGATGACCAATGGTTGAGACATTGTGCCAATATGCTTGACAAACACAATGACGGACGATACCTACGGACAGAATCTTCAATACAGTGAGGCAGACAATCTCCATTATTATTATCCATCTGCGGCTATTATTTTAAATAAAAATTTGAAAAAATCTTATAGCTGCCATCTGGAGGTCACCCCCTGAAGAGTCATATAACGTTGGGATGAATCAGATGGAAAATTTAGGTTGTAGACCTTGGCAAAGGATATCTAAAGTCATGCAAAGAGTAACATCCAAAATGGCCATGTTTTTTATTGAAAATTGTTAAAATTCAACAGCCCTAATCGATAGGTCGCCCAGATGATCCGAATGAAGTTTGGTGATGAATTGATGAAGGACGCATACAGGAAATAACCCCATGTACATGTATATAATGCAAAAAAAATATGTTAGTTTGAACTAATTTTAATAACTGAAACAAAATCAAGACTTTTAAAAACCAAATTGGTTACCATAAGTATTGGTAGCATCACCTTTTGGCACTGAAATTTGCATATCGCGATCACAGATTTGGGTCCCGCAGTCAGTAGGTCAGAATCGGATTTTATGGACTGAGATTTCTCCCAACGGCAATTGGGGTACCATTCCCAAACCCCTAGCGGAAAAACTGGTTGACGTCAATGGGATGCATAAGAATGTATGTTCCATACGGATTTGTAAATATGGAACAACAAGAACACTAATAATAAGAAGTGTAATATACAGTAATGCTCTAAGTAATCGACTCCTTAAACACAGCATAATTATGGGTAACTTTTCAGGATTTAGTTGGAAATATGGCTTGTTGCCATTCATCGGAAAGCTCTCGACGAGGTCGATTAATTAGAGCATTACTGTAGCTTGATATTAACACACTATGATTGACTACTTATCTGCATCCGATAAAAGAGAGCCAATATTCCATTTAGGGAATCTATTTAAATGCATCGATTTCGTTATGAGCCTGTGTCACTATGGTGCGACATTTTTGATAAATGATTTGACTCAAATGATGATGTCATCACACCCAGCTAGCTATTAATAGAAATACCAAACACAACATTGATGAACAAAAATATATCAAAGGATGCTGCCATTTCATAACGCACATTCTCACAAGGAGTACTGACATCAGATGCGCAATAGCAAAGATTGTGTTCAGAACCTACGTTATCTCTTTCACTTTGATTGTTAGTTTTGATGATTTGTCTGAGACACAGCATACTCACGGCTGGTAATCTATACATGCACATCCAAATAATGGACAGAATTGGATCATCCTGTTGTGCATGTATAGATTGATTTCTTCACCTCGACAGGTAGGTACCTCATCTAAATTCACTTTTTTTGTTGATTTCTTCATTGTTTTCGCTAAAACCACTCTTACGTTGGGATGTGGGGATGGTTAACGAACGACTACACATAGGTTTCCACGCCGCATGTGTCCCCGATTAAAATATCTCGGCGTTGTCATCGGAAATTTTTATTGTTTTTTTCTTCCCGGCGAAGAAAAATTATCACATTTTGGCATATTTCTACCACAAAACCGACTGGTATAGGTTTATCCATGATGTTATGTGTGATGTGTGGGCTAACGAACCATTTGCAACCATTCCCCGCTCGTCATTTTGCTGTTTACGCGAAAACCAGGACAAATCATTTCACATTTATTGTTGATCGGCATAATTGTTGAGACTGTGTAGAATTGGAGAGGCCATCCTCGCCACTAAATATCGCAATTTTCGACCTCATTTGAACACACGGGGTCCAATTATACATGCCATGTTACACTGGGGAATATGTTTTCAATATACGAACGTGTGCACATAAAAATACGGTCGTGTATAACAGAGACCTGTATTGCACGTACGTAAATATTTGCATATAGACTGTTGTCATTATGTCTGCATTTGATGCGTCGTTGGCTCAACTGTAATATCGACTACCGTGCTGTACGTCGTCTAGAACTACCAATCACAACATGTCAATGAATGTGTTAGTTGTAAACGTCGGCTATATTTGTTGCCACTTGTTTTAAATTTAACACACGTACGATGTTTGAGGGGACCCGCTACTTGCAACCCGTAATTTTGTGGCACATCAAAATATAACGTGGTACACATAAATTACGGTCGTCGGTAACAGATACATGTATATATAGGGCTATAGCACCCCCAGTATCTGCAATCATAATTATTGACCAGTATGATCACATGTTCAAACCACGGGAGCGTGGGACGTCATATATGACCCCCTGAGACAAATTTTGGGGCGATTTTTAGCGATTAGCCTACTCCGTCCGAGCGTAAGCGATGAGTAATCGCTACAAATTCGGCTCAAGAAATTGTCTGAGGGGTCATAATATATGACGTTCCAAGCTCCCGTGTACAAACGTCATTTTTTTTAACTTGCAGAATGGAGAAAATTTCACGAAAGCGACACGAGTGCGACAGATGCGACAAATCTTTTTCGCAAAGGTGTAAATTGACTGTTCACAAACAAGTGATCCATGAAGGAGGGTCGAAACTAATAATAATAAGCATGTGTTAAAATGGAAACAAATGACCGACAAACGCCCCCAATACAACCGATTTCAACCGTCCGGAAACGTAAAAGAAAGAAACGAATTGTTCTGTCCAACATTAAAAAAGCGACATATACCAGGACTCTGTTAAAACCGACAGCATCAACATTCTCGCCATTCAAATCACCGCTAACAAAAAGGATCAAGTCACAGTTCAAAAGCCCTTTTAAATCACCACGAACCAAATCTTTTCGATCGTCATACAAAAGCCCTGCACAATTTTGTCCTTCCGTAATACATGAATCGTCAACACCGTCTCGTGCTGCTAAACAACAAAAACAGTCATCGCGTCGACATCTAAATTATGCTACGCAAGTTGTGTCACACGCATTTGTGCCAGACTCACATATCCAACTAACTAACACGCCTATATATACGGTTGAACCAAACACGCCCGATTTTGCAGTTGCGCCTGATTCTGAAGAAGTGATAAGTGGGCCAACTTTAGAATGTATACAGGAAACGTTGGTGAAGCTGGACGCTTCAGGACAATTGGATACATTCCAATCATTCCTAGACCTTGTGCAGGAAGACAAATTTCCTTTGGACAATGTGTGTCTTAATGTGTTCATGGACACGGTCCGGTGGTTCAAACAAGATGATACACGAGGCATGAGATACTCAGACCTGACTTTGAAGTTCTTCTGGTTAGGCAGGAAATTATTCGGTGGCCGTTTCATTCGCTTCATGTCAGGTCTGAAAAACGAAACGGATTTCCTTAACGAAAAGTCATGTTTGTCACCCGCGGCATCGAAGATCAATTTCGCATGTCCCGGTACGAACATTCTGAAGGACGTAAATCCCCTAGGGGCAAATTTTCCGTCGGAATACCAACCAGGAGCAATCATACCGATGATTGAACTGAAAGCGTCAAAAGGTGACGGAAAAGACTCATATGTCCTTATGTTCGACGGAAAGAAAGTGAGAAAAGGTGGAGACGTTGATCTACTCGGCTTTGAAAACACTAAAACACTCGGTGAAAGAAAAACAGAATTGGACAAAAGAACAAAAACGTTACAGAGCTGCATTGAACAGTTACTTACCATGCAAGACAAGTCTGACATAGTAGATGGAAACCAGATTGAGAGAGACAATGTGTGTGCAATATTAAAATCAGCTGCTAGTGTTGTATCATATTGTCTCAAGGACCTCAGAGAGCATAAGAAAAGCAAAGTCATCCAACTGACTAGACTGAAAGACAAGGCATCGAAGGACGTCGGTGGGCCAGGGTCCTATGTATATGCCATTGACCTGTGTCGGACAATGATATACCAAACGGACAATTGCCTCTCAACACTTCTCGCGGTTCAAATGACACTTTGCAAGTGCAGTGCTTTTGCAAATAATTGTTCGTCGAATTTTGCAAAAGGAAATTTTGTAAGCATTGCCGATCAAGCCAACGTGCACGAACTAAAAAACCCTGAGGAATTAAAATCGTCTCTAGATGTGGAACATCTGGAAACAGCCATGACAAAACAGAGAACACCAGAGTGGTTTGAGGCAAGAAAGCAAGTGAAAGTTACAGGAAGTACGGTGTACGCAGCGCTTGGATGTGATGGATTGAAGAAACAGAGAGAACATTTCGATCGAGTGATCAGTGGTCAAGACCCAGAACGACCTAATGAGACACAACAAGCAGCCATGCAGCATGGGACGGACAGCGAGGTCCATCAAATTGCCACTTTATCAAGTGTCATTATGCCATTTCTCTATCCATCCATGACCTTCAACGAAGAAGGATACTACGTCGCCATGGCAATGGTTATATCACCGGACGGCAGTTTACGGTCTGACAACGGAATAGAGTTTGCAGTTGAAGCCAAGGCGCCAGTTGGCAACATGTACACCACACCAGTACACTACACCATACCCGAAAGATATATATCTCAAGTGTTGTTCGAACAAGCTGCATTAGATTCTACGCGTGGTACACTGTACCTATCATGGACCAAAGACAGTACAACGGTGTTCACAATCCCGCCGAATGACGCTCTCTGTACCAAGATGGTGGCCATGATTGACGACATCTACCACACACGCGTGCCTAAGCGACCTTCGCGGTTAACCCAGGACACAAAAGACTTAAAGGTTGCATTAAAAGCTGCGGTCGAATCTTGTTGTTTCGTTGGCGAATTCCCATCCGTTGAAGCGACGAATCAGCCCATTGCACAACATACTCCACAGCACGATGTGTGTACGCTCTCCGAAACAATCAAATCGCTCATGCTTGGTAAGAAAGCCGTTGTTGATGCTTACGAGCTACAACGAACACACGCTTCACAGGTGGTCGTATACCTGTTGTGTGACTTAGACCGTATGTGGAAACCAGAGGAGCCACACGCGGTACCTGTCCTGTATTTTTATAGAGGCTACAGTCTGCCGATGGACATCACAAGAAAGATAACCAACTACTGCAAAGACCTTTGCAGGGAGAGAGGACTTCGAGAGGACATCGTCTGATGGCGAATTTCTACCTTTAATGGTTCGTGGAGAAGGAGACAAACCACTCACCTTATATCAGCTAAACAAGGTTGTTTGGAAGCATGTATGCAGTTTACAGAAATCAGCCATAGCAAAGGAGCTCCGTTTGCTGAATACTGAACATCTGTTCAAGAAGAGTGAAACCGGCTTGGATTTGTTCTCACCAGATGGCGACCCTCTTCCAAACACTCCATCGAAGGGATGGTGCACAGCGAGTAAGAAACAAGCAGATGATGATAACATTGGGATTATTGACATCACGCAATCAGAAATGAATGACCAATCCACACCTGACGATGTAATAAATCAGGCACTGGGTGGTGAAGACGTGGCGACCAGCAATAGCCGTGATATCACGCTGAACATTCATCAACAGGAAGACGAAGAAACCGAACGAGTTGACGTGCTGAACAACGAGGAACCAGTGCAGTTGAATAGCACCGACATCTCCGACATCGTACATGTTTTGAGATCGATGGATCTTAAAAAGTGGGAATCGTTAACTGATGATACACTGGAGGAACGTATGCTAACTACAAGTGGACTTAACAAATTCCTTAAAGCAGAATTGCTCGCGATAGCAAATTACATGAATCTGCGATTGTTGAAGAGTGGAAATGCCATCAAAGTGACATCAGTAACAAAGGTATAAATGCATGCTTTATTATGCACAATATCATATAATGACACATAAATTTAATATAGTTTGAATACATGCAATGAACACATCTTATTGTGTTATGAATACCATGCCCCGTTTGCAGTCTTCCCGCTACCCCATTTTAAAAATGCACGTACCGTTTGGAAACTATTAAATTAAACCACAATAGTCGATGTGTTCATTTAGCACACCATATGGACGCCTTAATCTATATTATGTGCATGTATGTCGTATGTTTTGGGTTGTATAATTTACATCTGCTTGATACTTTTTTAAAACTTAATTTAGCCTTATTTAGGTAATATAATTATGTGTTTTTTGTCTAGAGTAAATAGAGTTTTTTAAACCATACACGGTCGTCAATGTTTTTTCACAAACGTTGCATTTGGTGTTCGACCCTCCTTCATGGATCACTTGTTTGTGAACAGTCAATTTACACCTTTGCGAAAAAGATTTGTCGCATCTGTCGCACTCGTGTCGCTTTCGTGAAAATTTCTCCATTCTGCAAGTTAAAAAAAATGACGTTTGTACACGGGAGCTTGGAACGTCATATATTATGACCCCCTCAGACAATTTCTTGAGCCGAATTTGTAGCGATTACTCATCGCTTACGCTCGGACGGAGTAGGCTAATCGCTAAAAATCGCCCCAAAATTTGTCTCAGGGGGTCATATATGACGTCCCACGCTCCCGTGGTTTGAACATGTGATCATACTGGTCAATAATTATGATTGCAGATACTGGGGGTGCTATAGCCCTATATATACATGTATCTGTTACCGACGACCGTAATTTATGTGTACCACGTTATATTTTGATGTGCCACAAAATTACGGGTTGCAAGTAGCGGGTCCCCTCAAACATCGTACGTGTGTTAAATTTAAAACAAGTGGCAACAAATATAGCCGACGTTTACAACTAACACATTCATTGACATGTTGTGATTGGTAGTTCTAGACGAAGTACAGCACGGTAGTCGATATTACAGTTGAGCCAACGACGCATCAAATGCAGACATAATGACAACAGTCTATATGCAAATATTTACGTACGTGCAATACAGGTCTCTGTTATACACGACCGTATTTTTATGTGCACACGTTCGTATATTGAAAACATATTCCCCAGTGTAACATGGCATGTATAATTGGACCCCGTGTGTTCAAATGAGGTCGAAAATTGCGATATTTAGTGGCGAGGATGGCCTCTCCAATTCTACACAGTCTCAACAATTATGCCGATCAACAATAAATGTGAAATGATTTGTCCTGGTTTTCGCGTAAACAGCAAAATGACGAGCGGGGAATGGTTGCAAATGGTTCGTTAGCCCACACATCACACATAACATCATGGGTAAACCTATACCAGTCGGTTTTGTGGTAGAAATATGCCAAAATGTGATAATTTTTCTTCGCCGGGAAGAAAAAAACAATAAAAAATTCCGATGACAACGCCGAGATATTTTAATCGGGGACACATGCGGCGTGGAAACCTATGTGTAGTCGTTCGTTAACCATCCCCACATCCCAACGTAAGAGTGGTTTTAGCGAAAACAATGAAGAAATCAACAAAAAAAGTGAATTTAGATGAGGTACCTACCTGTCGAGGTGAAGAAATCAATCTATACATGCACAACAGGATGATCCAATTCTGTCCATTATTTGGATGTGCATGTATAGATTACCAGCCGTGATACTAGTATGTGCACTATAAAACCAAGATCATAATGAATGGCAGTTTGTACGCTGCTTTTCAATTCAAGGCAGGAAGATGAGCAAGCGTTGCTGTGTGCCGCACAATCGAAGGACTGTCTGGGTGACAAGAAGGTGAAAGATCTAAGAGTGACAGTTACATGATACACACTATAAGCATCATTGGTAGCATGGATGACAGATTCACATGTTTTGTCTCTAACCATGATTAACAAATAAAGTTATTAGCAGGTCCATTCTTCATGAGAGGGTGATGTATACTCACTGTCATTGCAATTAGCCCCATTCCAATACTTTGTATCCGGACATTTACATGCATTTGTTACACACGTGAGAGGTGACTCGCATGAACTGGGATCACCTGAACAGTCTCCATTAAATCCTGAAATGGAATAATTACATTGAAATGTCACATTGGATTTATATGTGATTCATACGCATTGGTTGTACGATCAGAAAATCTGGTGTGAATAGCACATTTGGGTTGCTTACTGTGTCTCGAACCTAATCCATGAATTACTCTTGCAATATGTAATATATAAACACATGTAAGTAAGACCCCCTGATATATTGCATTGTATCTCAATAATCTTGAGGATGATTGTCGGGAAATGTTGCATGTAAGATCAGTATCATGAGACTGATGATTTACGATACTGGATTCGTGAGTGTGGAACGTTTGTGTGGAGGTAGTACTCAGTTCAAAAGTCACAAAACTCATTTAATTATGCATGTGAAGAACAACTTAGCACTGCGTGTAACCCCATGCCATGCCAAGGTAGCTCTGAATATAACAGGTTACAATAGCAAGGAGCGAAAGTTTTAGGCAAGATGCCCCAGAGATGCCGGAGAAGGGGATGCGGGGGCACTTGCCCCCTTACCCTGACCCAGGGGAGTCCAGTGGATACCCGAAAAGTGTGCTTCTGACTCGTTTGGCCCCCTTGCCCTTTGGTGCTTCCCGCGTCTCTGCCGTGCCCTCATTATAATGAATAGACACCGGACGTATGGATGCTAATTCCCCATGTAGTAGCTGAGCATTGTCACAGCGTTTTAAAGTGTAATTATCCTCTCATGTACTGCTCACTTGGCACCTTTGGTTCCAGGTGCCAAGTCATTAAGTCCACCTGTCCTTAACGGAGAATTCTGAAAATTGAACATGACCAAATGTCCAGCATACATGGACATGTTACCTCTTAGTGAACCAAGAGATTTTGTGACTTTTGGAAAGCAGACTCTCTCCATTCAATTGGCATTCATTCAAGTATGTTGCCACATACAACCAAATTAGTTATCACATACTGTGGTCACATATACGGAATTATCTTCCAGAAGTTTCATCGCATTCCAATTACCACATCTGAAGATATCCTTGAAAATATAAGGGGGGACTAATTTTTTGGGAGTGGGGGTGGGGGAGTGTTTATACCGAAATTCCATCTTTACATTCATAAAACACACGAGCAACACATAACAAGAGCATCGCTAGGGCGTGGCAAAATACGCCCTTTAGCCATTTCGAATTGTACTATCGCAAAATAAGATAATACTTTGAGCTTACATTTGAAGAAAATCTGATATACCCCTAATTTCAATGCCAAAATGTGGTCAAATTCTAAGTCGAAAAAATGGCCATAACTCATGTAAAAATAATTAGACAGAACCTATATTCAAATTTGTTCTGTAGTTTTAGCTGGGAAATACACATACCAGCTTTGGTTCAGCTCAAATAATCAAAACTGGAGTTATCGGTCGGAAACCAAAATGTTATGAAATTCGTCAAATTCTAAGTTGAAAAAGGGCCGTAACTCATGTAAAAATAACTCGACGGAACCCATATTCGAACTTGGCCTGTATCTTTAGCTGAGAAATATACATACCAACTTTGGTTCAGATCAAATAATCCAAACTGGAGTTATCGGTCGGAAACCAAAAATGTTAACACACGGTCAAATTCTAAGTCGAAAAAGGGCCGTAACTCATGTAAAAATAATTGGACGGAACCCATATTCGAACTTGGCCTGTATCTTTAGCTGGGAAATACACATACCAACTTTGGTTCATATCAAATAATCCAAACTGGAGTTATCGGTCGGAAACCAAAAATGTTAAATGACGGTCAAATTCTAAGTCGAAAAAGGGCCGTAACTCATGTAAAAATATTTGGACGGAACCTATATTCGAACTTGGCCTGTATCTTTAGCTGGGAAATACACATACCAACTTTGGTTCAGATCAAATAATCCAAACTGGAGTTATCGATCGGAAACCAAAAATGTTAACGGACGGACGGACGAACACAGACGGACAGACGGACGGACAGACGGACGGACGGACGGACGGACAGACTGATAACATAATACGACCTTTTTTCAAAAATGTATTTAGAATTCAAGATTTCCAATCACAATGAGATTTTTAAAAATACAAATATAACACAAACGTTTGTTAGAAACCACATAACACATGAGCTAGGGTTATAGCTCCCAAATAATACCAATTTAATATCCAGCTCAAACATCCTATTTTATATAATACCCGTATAATCTAATTCGAGAATTAGCATGGAACTCTGAGTACATAATTAAGGATGATGCAATAGCTGACTAACATGGTTACTGGATGCCAACAAAGACTTTATAAATGATTAATATTAGAGATGGGCGGTATTGAAATTTCAATCTCGGTATCGGTAAATTTTTGTTGATTTACCTCGGTAACGGTACGGTAATCAGTATTGTCTCTTAATTATACATGTAAGACCAGATTAGAGATTCCCGGTAAACTGCGGTAATCCAAGTTTATAACTGAACAGTATATTCCCATGGTCTGCTGCTAAATTGACTTACACAATTAAGTGATGTTCACACATCTCTTTGATTATTTACACGCACGCCGTCGCACAGCTTTTGAAAAGAATAAGAGAATGCATCAACGCATGACTGCAATATATATACGTGTCAATTTCGTCACATTACATATTCGTTAGTGAATAAAATTGTGAGTGGTAATCAGTGATTACAATTCACAAATCCCAATAAATAGTCCCAATAAATCTGCCATGCAAACACAGCATTATGAATTTGAGCAAAACACTTTGTATAAAAGAATTCTTAAATCATTTGATGGATTTGTTCTATTTTTAGAAAGTGAAAGTAGATTTCAGGGAAATTCAGACCCCGTACTCCAAAGGATCATTCAGGATAATGGGCACATGCGACACGCAGACTTTGTACCAATCGACATTATTTGCTACATCATAACTGATTATTGAGTTAATGTTTTTAACATGATTACTTATTGTCACCTTCTCTGCGAGATTCCCTGTCATGCTCGATCAAATTAGGACCATGAAGTCACAGCTTTGTCTTTATCTATTCAAAAGTCATGTGTAATTAATAGACTTGAACATATTTATGTTCGTAAAATCTTTGCGAGTGTTAAAAGTTGTACAATTGCATGATGCCGATGACGATCGATTAATAGAAAGGTACCGACATAGCATGCTATAAATATATCCTATACAATTAGGGAGTGTTTACTGATAAACTTTACTCAATACCAAGACACACAAGTTGGTAACACATGAATAACTTGAGTACCGAAAATTCAATATTTTTAGTTTTGATTCGGTACAGTTAATACAGAGTACTGCCCATCTCTAATTAATATGGAATTTACATTGTGTAAATGCATTCTAATGGAGTCAAATTCACATTGATAACATTGGCGGTGGAGGATTCAATACGATACATCCACATTTTAATTTGTCATTCCAGTCCTAACGCCAGTAACTTACCTGCAGCATACACAGATTTAGTGAGGACTGAGAAAGTTACATATCCTAATGACATGTGACTAACAGTAACTTACTGACGGCATAAACAGATTTAGTGAGGTCTGAGAAAGTTAATATCTATGCCAATGACATGTGACTAAAAGTAACTTACCTATGGCATACACGGATTTAGTGAGGTCTGAGAAAGTTACCTGTGAACATAAAAGAAATTAACCTGAAAAAATCTGCAACTGTTATTGGGCATAAACATCACGGAGATAATTCTGCTAACAATACTCACTGCATGTAATTTGTGTATAACAATGACACCGTTTTCTGCCTATTTATATATCAACTTTATGTAAATAACTTATTTTTTCATGATTCTTATAGTTATTGCATTCTGAAGTGGAGTGTTTCACAAAACCTTAATAAAAGCATGTTTGAATCATAATGTGTGAAAACGTGACCACTATCGATCACACAATGGGTTCTATTCAAACTCTCCTGATGAACGACATCTTTAATCGTAAAATCCAGGATCCGATAACATAATTATGACTAAGATATCAGCTAGGATAGAGGAAAAACATTTCAACATGAGCAAAGAGGTATAACTCTAGAATGTAAAATGTGAGCCATAAGTGGATATTTCTCTGATGGTCTTAGTGATCACTATCCTTAACAAATTTTATTGAGATCCAATGAGCTATATCTGAGATATCAGCTTGGATGCACAGACAAATAAATGGACACATGGATGAACGACGGGATGCATATGATTTAATCATAAGTTGTCAATCCACGGAATACTGTAAAACAATTGGCTGTCACACATTTTGCCATTATTAAAGGTTATTTCTCGATAACCTAAATTTTCTGAATACTTTCCACTATATTAATGACAGCAACATCGAGTGATATGACCACGCCTATACTGCATGCCAAGAAATGTACATGTAAACTATTCAATACTTACTATGATTTAAAATGGAAATTCTATGTTGCATCCTCAGTCCACAAGTACCCAAGAGAAATCTATTACCAATTCATCAAAAGACTCTTGATAACATTAATTTTGCAAAGAAATTGAAACTAACAACTGTCAAAATATATCAAGAACATGCACACCCAACTGGCCATTATGTGATGACTCCACTTGATCAATCGATAATGAGAGGTCTGAGTGACAAGCGTCTCTGCTACAACTTTATACGTTAGGGATCTGCGAATATTGGAGATTCGAGATCGACACCAAATCGGTCCGCGGATACGGATATTTTTGAATCGGTGTTACTTTGGTGAAGTCTCGTTTTTGCGTCTAAATAACACGTGCCAAATGACCTGAACTCACAAAAATTGAAGCACAAGGTTGCCAACGTAGGTAATTTTGAATGTTTGCCATTCAGAATAGACGTGCATTATGCACATTAGGCTTATGTGCTTCGATCGCAACTCATGACGGTGATCAATCACCGCATATATTTGTAATCTGTATCAACACTATGTAATTTTTTTTACATGGTGCGGGATCGCTAGATGCGAAACTCAATTGATTACCTTATGTTTAGAACTTCAGAAATCCAATTCAGATTATATGAATAAAATTCAACGTTAGCCGCCATTATGAGCAACAAAACATAGACTGGAATGAACATATGGTGAGAAACCTTAGAACAATCGACCTATTACGTTCTTAAATGGACGTCACCATGTGCGAACAGTTATCTGCGACACTGCCCGCAGAATTCCTATAAATTTCCTACTTTCAGTTTCTGTTTCCTGGAAAATATAGTTGCCCCAAGATTCGATCCGTTGAGTCTTGTTGATATCATTTGACACTTGAAATTTCACTCTTCACTCTGCGGAGACAACTACTGTGAATGTGAAGTTGGTGTGTGATCTATTGTGGGGTGAACAATTTAACAGATAACTACCATTGGTATTGGACTACAACAATTATATAGCTGAATGGTGTACCCATATCCATTTGTGTCAAATCTTTATTATCTTTATTAAATAATGTAAACAAGTGACTTCCATTCCATGGCATTTCTGATACGTTGATTGAACTGTCTTTAAGTGTCTTACTGTCACTCAATGGAACATATCCCAAACCCTCCATGAGACTGAGAGTGACTTGCCTATGTCCTGATTTTCCTAAAAAACCACAAGTTCCAACGGATGTTTAAGGAGATTAACATTGTTATATAGTATCTAGTGGATTTTGCAGTTTTTTGTCATGAGACACCGAAATTCACTCTGGTAAACAATGTCAATCACTCGCTGATTTTGATTCGAGATTCCATTCGATGTCAATATTGAGATTCGATGCAAAATCCCTGATTCGCAGATCCCTATTATATGTGTGGTTTTCTTCAGAAAGTTCTTGCTCGTTTTACTTCTACTTTTTACTTATGGTGGTTCGCCTGCGAAATCATGGATTAAATTATAAGAAATAAGTTCAAATAACTCATTGTTTTGATTAATGTTATGAGTTATAATGGAAAAGTTTGAAGACAAATTTACTATAATGCATTATAGATTTTGTTTTCAAACTTTTCAGCTATAACTGTACAAACTTAAACGAAACAAGTGTTATTTCCTAAGTAATCCAGTATTTTCACTATTGACTTTGTTTGTTCATCCATTCGTGTGGAGAGGGGGCAGTCCTTCGATTTTGAGGCACACAAATGATCTGGAATTGAAAAGTAGCGCATAAAAAGATGTGCGCCTGACCATCTTGGTTGAGTTGACTCACTAATTAACTAATAAAGTGCATCATTTCCCACTGATTCCTAAGTAATCCAGTATTTTCGCTAGTTACTTTGTTCATTCATCCATTCGTGGGGAGAGGGGGCAGTCCTTCAATTATGAGCAGGGTTGGTGATTTTTTTGATTTTTTTAAAATAAATCAAAAAAATCGATTTATTTGATTTAAATCAGATTTATTTGATTTAAATAGATTTTTTTTCTAATTGTTATGAAAATATGCAATTGTGCAATGTCTTTAATAAATGAAGGTTCTAACAGGTGTTGCTTATTATATCCAAGGCTGGATTAATAAAAATTCTATTATTATTTATTATTTTTTGTGTACATGTATCAAGCACAAATATCATGGCATGATGGCAGTACAGATATAGCAACCATGTACTTTAATTGTGCATACACTAGGTCCATGTGAGTTCCAATGTTGTGATATCTGGATAGGTAGACCTGTGCTTAAAGATTTACTACTAAATTTAGTAAATTTTAGTTGAGAACTGAATATATTTTCAATCACCTTTGCTCCTCGGTGACTTGAGGACATACATGTAATCACACCATATACATGTATCAAGTATGGACATTAGACAATCATAAAAGGAAAGGAAATTTAATAGTGTAATGAGGAGTGCTGAATCTGATTGTAGTTACAAATAAGCGGAACAGGCCGTTGCTGGAGCAGTAATCAAGGTACCATGCAGTATGCCTGTTTCTATTGGGTTGACAATTACTGCACATTTTCATATTTTCACATTATCCAATTTTGTATGTTGTTTAATCATAATCATGTTATAGTTAAAAAAAAACCTTGTTAGATATTGCATTATGCAATCATTTAACAAAAATTGATTTAAATCAGCCAACCCTGATTATGAGTAACACAAATGCTCTTGCACACCATCGCCCATCTGGAATTGAAAAGTAGCACGCAAAAAGTTTCATGCCCCGACCATCTTGGTTGAGTTGATTCACTAATTAACTAATAAAGTGCATCACAGTAAGGGCTGGGTTAAGGTCTTTGTGGACTAAATTTTCCCAAAATTTGACGGGAGTCAAAATAAAGGATTCTGTTCACTTACTAGTATATTAGTGATCACAGCAACCAAGACCATTTTAACAATATAATTCATGGTGGATTATGTTAGAAATACAAAATGTGAACTTTATAGAGGTTTTTTTAAATTATTTTTCCGTTCATTAGTCCTACAAACACAAAGTCCATTTCTAAGAAACAAATATGAGAATGTGTACTGAACACTGTGGAGAAAGATGAATTAATTTTTTTTAATTAGAACCAGTTGTTTACAAATGATAGATTTACTTGCTTAACATGGTTGGCTGGGAGCCGTCTAGTCCGTAAACCTGACTTTTATTATCAGAGCATAGCGTCTAGCTCTGTTTGAATAGTTGGGTCCACCAACTAGGAGCCGTCATGCATTGTCTGTGGCCATTGTGGTGTGCTGTGAAATATGTTGACAAAATAATGTTTAGTTTCAATCCAGGCCATCACACTATTGCTACATGTATGTACATGCAGTAAATATTTCACCACTCATTGGATAATCTCATATGGACCACATACCAGCTAATAACCATTACCAGGAGACTGGACATACTTGTAAGCCATGGTAAAGGTGAGCCATAAAATGTCAACTCCCAGACAGAATTACTGAGCAAGTAAATATACCATTTAGTAAACGACTGGTTATCAGTAAATTTTCAAAGACCACTTGATAAATAAGAATAATTGTTATAGTTCATCATTCTTCACAGGGTTCTGTAAACATTCCCATATTTTAACCTACATGTATTTATTGGAGGGAAATGTTCAGATAATAAGGCCTATGTTCATTTGTTGAACTTATTATCTGAACATTTCCTAAGGGATAACTACTCATCAATAAGAATTTAGAATTTAGAAAGGGTTAAATATTTGGTATTTAGGTCACACTTGGGTAATATAATTTATACTTACAGATATAATAGCAATTAGCAGAATGGATTTCATGGTGACTTCATATAATTAGTTACTCTCTCATCCAGAAATTTTTATAATTCACGCTTGAAATGCCATCAATAAAAACATAGAAAACTTCCTGCTTGTTATCTGTGTATTGGACTGGTGTCCTGGCTCCGGTATCAACCAGGAAGTGAAGTCGCTTATATTAAACCATGTAGAGCCAGCAGCTATTATTGTGTGTATTCTTTATGGTTGTCCACTGAACTATGAGCTGTATGCTGTAAGAAGCTAGGCTGCAAGATCTGTAGTTTAATGCAGTAGATGTGAATAGATTTTTTCTTCTGCACCTCCCTTCCCAAACCTGAAAAAATTTAGATATTGTAAGGGTAAGTGTGCCGTGATAAGCTAGACTGTGAGATATGTAGTTTAATGCAGTAGATGTGAATAGCACCCATAACTAATATAGGATATTGTAAGGGTAATAGTGCTACATGTATGCTACATGTAGGCCAGGCTGCATGACTAATTTATTGCAGTAGATGTTAAGAGTTTGTTTTTCTGTACCCCCTATAAAATATAAGATATTGTAAGGGTAATAGTTCTACATGTATGATAGGCCATGCATGCTGCAGGACTGTAGTTTAATCCAGTAGATGTTAATAGTTTTTTTTCTGCATCCCTTATAAAATATAAGATGTGATAAGCTAGATTCTCTAATATATGCGAGTTCCCAATTTGGAGCCTCGCATAAATAAGAGTATGCACGGGCTTACAAAGATCAAGGTAAATATTGTTAGGCCAATGCATTCTCTTATATATGCGAGGCTCCCTATGGGAAACTCACATATATAAGAGAATGCACGGGCTTACAAAGATCAAGGTAAATATTGTTAGACCAATGCATTCTCTTATATATGCGAGGCTCCCTATGGGAAACTCACATATATAAGAGAATGCACTGGCTTACAAAGATCAAGGTAAATATTGTTAGGCCAATGTATTCTCTTATATATGCAAGGCTCCCTATGAGAAACTCACATATATAAGAGAATGCCCTGGCACAGGGTTTTAGGAAAATTTCAGGGAGCTCCAGTCATGGAAGGTTAATAAGGGAGGTAACTCCAGTCATGGAAGGGTTATTAAGGGAGGTAACTCCAGTCATGGAAGGGTTATTAAGGGAGGTAACTCCAGTCATGGAAGGTTAATAAGGGAGGTAACTCCAGTCATGGAAGGGTTTTTAAGGGAGGTAACTCCAGTCATGGAAGGGTTAATAAGGGAGGTAATTCCAGTCATGGAAGGTTAACAGAGAGCAGTATTGTTTGGACTATTTTATTGTTGTCCACTGAACTACATGTATGCAGCTGTATGCTGTAATAATCTACATGTAGGCTGTAGAATCTGTAGTTTTAACCCTTTGAGTGCCAGGTCGATTTTTGTATCAACCCATATACCCTGTGCCAATGCATTCTCTTATATATGCGAGTCGACCATAGGTCGCCTTGCATATATAAGAGAATGCATTGGCCTAACAATTTTTTTTTATTACAACTTTAATCATTTATTCTTATATTCTTTAACAGACTTATTTTGTAGGTTTAGGGCCGATGAGATCGGCCCCTTGGACTCAAGGGTTAATCAGTAGATGTGCCTCCCCTAAATATATAATATAATATATTGTAAGGGTAATACATGTATGATAAACTAGGCTGCAAATTATAATGACTTTCAGACATGTAAGAGACAGTTTTACATTTCATTTATATTGTTACAGAAGTATTTTATATTAATCCTTTCATGACTGGAGCTGCATTGATGCGGCATTAAAGATCCTGTGCCACTGCATTCTCTTATATATGTGAGTTTACCATAGGGAGCCTCGCATACATGTATATAAGGCACTGGCTTACACAGATGAAGGTAAATATTGTTAGGCTAATGCATTCTGTTACTAGTACCGATATATATGCAAGGCTCCCTTTGGGAGACTCACATATATAAGAGAATGTATTGGCAAAGGATTTTCACAAAATTTCAGGAATCTCCAGTCATGAAAGGATGAATAGAGCATCAGTATTGTTTGGACTCTTTTATTGTTGTCCACTGAACTGTGCAGCTGGGCGTAGGATCTGTTGTTTACTGGTATACACAGTGGGTGTGAATATTTTTATTTTGCACCCCCTTCCAAAACCTGAAGAAAAATAAGATATTGTAATAGTGCTATAAGCTAGACTGCAGTTTAATGCAGTAGATGTGACTAGCTTTTTTTCTGCACCCCCTTTCAAAACTTGAAAAAGAGCATAGCTAGAGCATGGCAAAATATGCCCGTGGTAATTCCAACAAATAGCCATAACTCTGATGTAAGGGTGATTTTACTACAATACGCTAGACTGTAGGATCTGTAGTTTAATCCAGTAGTTGTGAATAGTTTTATTTTGCACCCCCTTCCCAAACCTGAAAAAAAATATGATATTTTAAGGGTAATTGTGCTATTATAAGCTGGGCTGCAAGATCTGCAAGTTTAATCCAGTAGATGCAGGTAGATGTGAACATTTGTTGCACTCCCTTCCCAAACCTGAAAAAGAGCATCGATAGGGCGGTATGCGGCTTATACGGACCCTGGCTCTTACGGACCCTGGCTTTTACGGACCCTGGCTTTTACGGACCACCGGCTGATACGGACCCTGGCTTATACGGACCCCGGCTCATACGGACCTCAATTAAAATATTCAATTTTCAAACTTATATTTATGAATTTAATATATAATTATGATTGTCTTCTTACACATATATCTGTATTAATTGAGAATTTCGGTGATTTTTTTGGGTGATTTTCAAACTTAAATTTATGAATATAGCTGATTTTTTCAGTGATTTTCAAACTTATATTTATGAATTTAATATATAATTATGATTGTCATTTCACACATATATCTGTATTAATTGAGAATTTTTGTTATTTTTTTGATGATTTTCAAACATATATTTATGAATTTAACCGATTATTTTTCAAACTTATATTTATGAATTTAATATATAATTATGATTGTCATTTCACACATATATCTGTATTAATTGAGAATTTTTTTGATTTTTTTGGTGATTTTCAAACTTATATTTATGAATTTAACCGATTTGTTCGGTTTTATTTTCAAACTTATATTTATGAATTTAATATATAATTATGATTGTATTGTCACACATATATCTGTATTAATTGAGAATTTCGGTGATGTTCTGGCTTGAAAAAAACATTTATTGAATCGCGTTAATTAATCTCTTCATCGTTGTATAAACACGCGCGTGTGATCCCTTTATGTCGTTGTATAAACAGACATGCGGTGATAAATGGTCAGTGAATGGTGATCAGGATGAATCCACTGAGTTTGATTTGTTACGAAAACATGTTAGTAAAAACACAACTGGTATATATTCAACTGATTTATTTTTGACTGGCATAATTCCACAATGACTGCATTGAACCTGAATGTTCTACTTGAGAGCACAACAGCTACTACTCGTCGATGAGGATAACTGCCAGCAAACTACTGAAAGAAGCCGCCAAGCTGTACGCCCCAATTTAGATAATGTTCGTCTGATGTAACGTTGTTCCATTTTTGTTATCATCAGATTTTTTGTTATCTCCGTATGTATGTTGTCAGAATTTTGATTTTATTTAAATAAACATAAAAAATAAAATTGTATATTTTAATTGAGGTCTGTATGAGCCAGGGTCCGTATAAGCCGAGGGTCCGTATAAGCCAGGGTCCGTATCAGCCGGTGGTCCGTAAAAGCCAGGGTCCGTAAGACCCAGGGTCCGTAAGACCCAGGGTCCGTATCAGCCGGCATTCGATAGGGCGTGGCGAAATATGCCTGTGGCAATTCCAACAACGGGCCATAACTCTGGTTAAAAATGGACAAGTTGCATAAGCGATCAGTGCCATGTCAAACTAAGCTAATCACATACGGATACACAACCTGTAATAGGTAGGTAATAGGAAACAGACAGTAATAGGTAGTTAATAGGAAACAGACAGTAATAGGTAGTTAATAGGAAACAGACAGTAATAGGTAGTTAATAGGAAACAGACAGTAAGAGGTGAAAATTCTAATATTCTTCCAAATCATTTTGATTTTGTGTTTCTAGGGGGAGTGGATGTCGAGAAAAAAACTTGCTAAAACTGAAACAATTTTGGGTCAAGGGCTGGATGCCCCCCGTTTCCATGTATTACTGTTTTCTGTACCTGAAAATAATTAGGCCGAACTGATATTGGATGGATTCATGGGAGGTTTGATGGTTGGATATTGACTCTCTAACAATGAGCTTTATATCAAGGCATCTAGAGGATCTGTATTGTTTGTCCTTTTTATTATGTTTGTTCACTCAGGTATGTCGTACTCTATGATAAGGTACACTACAGGACTGTGGAGTTTATGTGCAGTATAATGCAGTATGTGTGCATTGTCCGTTTATTAAAGGCATACATGTAGTCCAGTTACTAAAGGCATAGTCCGGTTATTAAAGGTACATGTATAGTCCGGTTACTAAATTTATGCTTGTTCACTCAGGGAGCCTCACATACGCTATATAAGAGAATTCATTAGTAGCCTAATAATATTTACCTTGATCTGGTAAGCCAGTGCATTCTCTTATATATGCAACGCTCCCTATGGGAGACTCACATATATAAGAGAATGCACTGGCACAGGATATTTAATGGTGAAGCAGCAAGCCATGTATGTATGAATACTTTCCTTTCTGTTAAAGAATGATGAACCCCCTCCCAAAACTAAAAATATAAAATTACAATTTCGTTTGATATATATATTTCTTCTACTAAGTACTAGAATGTCTTCCATACCCAAAAATAATTAGTGAATGATGAACCCCCTCCCAAAATGGAAATAAGGTTGATAACAAAAGGTGGAAAAGGCAAATCACATTTCCAAGACGTTCCCAGAACTTAAAAATGTTAATGATAATGGTATTGACACTATATTTAATAGTACCGCTATTCTCAAAGTAATTGACCAGAAAAACGGGGTGATACCCCGGTCATGACCGCGGTGATACCGGTAATAAACGGTAGCGGTATCGAGATGGTCACGGCGGTGGAGTTACGGTATTGGGCGATAATGATACCGCAGTCCTTTAGCGGGCACCGCATTAATTTTTTTGAATACCGCGGTCTTTTAGCGGGCACCGTATGAATTTTTTTGAATACCGCGGTGATTTTCATGGAACTCTTTGAGGGGAGGTATTTACTCCCACATACTTGTTCGCATTAACAAGCGGTATCAGTACCGCGGTATTGGAGGATACTGCGGTATAGTACCGCGGTATTAACGGGGTGACACCACGTTATTGGTGGTCAATTACTTTAAGTATAGCGGTATAAAATAAATTATTATCTCATGTCTTCCATACCCTAAAATAATTAGGCCGAACATACATGTATAGGTCTATTCATGTGAGGTTTACATTTGTATATACGTTTAATATCATTGTAGCAGTATTTTATATAGAACTATATGGAGCTGTCTTATTGTTTGTCCTTTTCATGGTTGTTCACTGATCTGTGGGACGTACTAGTATGCTATGATAAGCTTCATGTACGTTTTCTGTCCTCTTCTCTCCTCACCTCTCCTCTCCTCTCTCTCTTAGTGAACGATACACACCCCCTCTTCATTTTTTATTTTTGCAGCAGTATTTTATTATAGAACATAGAGCTGTCTTATTGTTTGTCCTTTTTATGGTTGTTCACTGATCTGTGGGATAAGCTTCGTGTACAATGTAGGACTCTGGGGTTTATATGCATGTGATTGATTTCTCTCTCACTCTCTCTCTTAGTGAATGACACCCCCCCCCCCCCCCACCTCTTCATTTTGTATTTTTGAGCAGTATTTTATATAAAACCATCCAGAGCTGTCTTATTGTTTGTCCCTTAACCCTTTTATGGTTGTTCTCCTCTGCTCTCCTCTCCCCCCCTCTCTCTCTCTCTCTCTCAGGGGGTGACAGGAAGACAGTCTATATTGGACTAAGCCTTCCCCTCTCAATATAACACAAAATTTTGTTATTTGACACTGAAAAGAAGCCATTTCCTTGCACCTGAGTGTCCCACAAAGCAATCCAAAGCTACGTATATATATGCAAGTCGATGATTTCCGTGGGTGCATTAATTATGTTGATGGTATCCAAATAGTTAGTCATTTTATAATTACGTACTTAAGACTGCCATCTGATTGAAGACTATATAAATGAACGAGCTACGAGTTTAATACATGTGCAGTGTTTACAAATTTATAACTTATAATAAGATTCCAACAGGCATATATAATGAATCTAAACACTAACGAGAGGCCGATCACGATCGGCAGATGTTTAACCCATACCTTGGCGATAGCGACTAGCCATAACTGATTATTTGTCAAAGATATGATCACAGGAATTAATCCATATATCAGTACCCAACTTGAAATCAAAAGCTCCAATAATTTGTCTTAAGAAAGGGTTAAAGTATTTGGGTTGGGGAGGAGTAGTTTTAAATCTCATAACTCTGTCCCTATTCACACAAGGACCTCTCACTATGAGATCCAATGGTATAGTGATTTCGGAGGACATGTTTAGGAGTTTAAGTTAACTCATTGGAAGCAAAAGTGATAAATCCCTATCTTTGTCACTTTTGACATGCCAGATATTCAAAATTGATTATTCACTTCTAAAGAGAAATTATAATTGCTTAGAACGACATATATGTAGGGGATTCCATCTCGTATTTAAATGGTACTTTAATTACCCCCCCCTTCCCCCATTCTCCCCAGTTATTTGTTTATCAAACATGGACAGATATAAAATCAGATCTGACCTGTGTATTAAATAAGATTAAGTGTTTCATAACAGGGGTGTATGGTTTTCAAAAATATATGTAGTTTATACAATTCAAAAGTATTATCTATATAATGTTATACAGACATAATATGATGGGGATGCTGGCCCCTATGACCACTAAATCGTTCATATAAAAGAAAGTAAGTTAGCCCTCATTTGAATGGTTTCACACATTACAATGTTTTACAAGTAGCTTGGGCACTAAAAGCCACAACCTTCAATGTTAATCTTCTAAGTGCTCTGTGGCCCCTAAAATTCAATCAACCATGAAAATGTGAACAAATGGGAAAATAAGGTTCTTGGAAATACTAACATCTACCATATTGATTTACAAAACAAGTCATCACTTACAATAGTCATGTATATTTATCTGCCTGTTTCCCATTGCATAGATAAATCATATTGGCTATCAGCTGTTGTTTTAATTTCAAATTGAAAGCATGTGTCTGAAGGGGTAATATATTTTTCAAAAATCAATTAATCAGTCAATACCAAAATTGATAGAAGTGAATAGTGTGCAAAGATACCCAATAGATATTAAGAGATATGAGGAAGAGTCCATGTACATTATAGCATGTGTCTATGGAAACCTTGGAAAGGGTTAATTATTTTTGAAGCAAATTAATGGAATTTAGAAGACACTTATATAGGTGAGGGGGGCCCTTATCTCACCCTGTAATGAAATTTCAAGAATAGGAGAAACACCAGTTTGTGCTGCCATTAATCAATTTGACAGTTAGAATAAACAAACAGCCAGCCACCAGTGTTGTTTATCTTGCTTGACCCACCAGAGCTCTGTATCATATGTCATCACTCATTTCATAACAGATTTCACTTGGAATGACAACATCTATAAAAATCCTCTCATATACTCTGGATGTTGGATGATCACATGGTAATTTATTGATATCATTATATTACATGAAACTATTGCAATAAAATCTTCATATTTTCAAAACAGGATATCACACCTAATTAATCGTATAAAACTAAAATAAATGAAAGTGTCAATTTTTTTTTATTATTTAATTTTTTTTTTATTGTTATTTAAAGTTCAAACAAAATTTAATATTTGTATATGCTAAATTTAGCAAGGAGCTAAATCTAAAAAAATTTAAATTTTTTTTTTCTCGAAAAAGGGTCATTACTCCTTTAAAATTAATCGGATCAAACCCACATTCGGACTCGATCTGTATTTTGGGCTGTGAAACTCACATACCAAATTTGGTTCCAATCAGATAAAAAATGTTTGAGTTATGGCAGAATGCGTGAATTATAAGTTGAAAAAGGGCCATAACTCTGTAACAAAAATTCGAACTCGATCTGTATTTTGGGCTGAGAAACCCATATACAAAATTTGGTTTCGATCGGATAGAAAATGTTTGAGTTATCGCATTACTCGTAAAGTGTCTACGGACAGACAGACGGACGGACGGACAGACGGACGAACGACGAGTGGTCAATCCGGGCAACGACACTATGTTTACCATACTATGGTATGGGTAAACATAAAAAGCATCTACACATTGACCAATAATACATAGCAAGGAGAATTGAATAAAGTAATTCTTAGAATTTCAAGTAGCGTCAGTGAAAATGAAACTGACAGGATTATATATTCTGTCAATCGTAAAACTATTTGTGCACGGTGATGTCATACTGCAGGGTTTGTCTGCAGGAGATATTTATAGCGGCGAAATACGAATTGTAGCAAAATCTTTCACCCGGAACGTGTAGCTTCAATTATTGAAAACTCCCCACCATTTGTTCAATAGTCTGTATTAGTCCAACAACTGAATACCGCAGCTTTTGAACATAGTTTTAGCCAACGTGTTATAAAATATAATTGAGTTTTTGGCGGGAAATGTGAACATGGGCGTCTTTGATTATTGTGCTTGGGTACCCAGGCGGGACAACACAACTATTATTGACCTTACTTTGACTTTATCTCCATATTGGGGGGGGTATGTGTTCGTGTTTATCCTCCATGCATGTAATATGGCTCAAATGAATGGTGTTCTCACTATGAATTCCCGCTATAAAGACTGATTTGGTACAGGTTCCGTATTATTGTGAAATAAATCACTTTGGGATTTTGTTAAGTATGCATGGCAATATACACATAATAATCAACACACGTAGAGAATCACATGTATTTTTCAGGAACTTCACTTACCGGTACATCAAACTCGAAAACAAATGGTAATACAGCAATAAGATAAATGATCAACATTGAGTATAGTTTCATCCACGAAACTCCCGTGCATAAACATATCCCCGACTCATCAATCGGGTGTTCTTTGATCCAATTATGTAATCGTACGATAGCACGGGGTCTTCGAGCGTGAATAGTTTTATCCATGGAATCCCGTGCACAAAAATATCCGCACTCAACAGTCCGCATTCTTTGATGTTACCGCGACATTGACATGCTCTTTCTTATTGTTTTTTTCGGGAGATGGACTGTGTCTATTTCATTTTGTCAATATTAATGAAAATAAGTGTAGATATATAGCCTGTTGACACAGACAAGACTGAAAAAGTTTTTAATAACGTCATTTATTTGTGTATGAGCGGGATTTCATGCAACGACCAACGGGGGGGAATGGGTCCGTGTGACGGACCCGCAGCCGGCCTGGCAGAAACCCTGTGTTTGTTTATGTGTACTAGTATATTGGAAATAAATTATCCTATCCTATCCTATCCCCTCTCTCTCTCTCTCTCTTAGTGAATGATACACCCCCCTCTTCGATTTTTATTTTTGAGCAGTATTTTATATAGAACCATAGAGCTGTCTTATTGTTTGTCCATTTATGGTTGTGTACTGGGCTGTGTGGTGTGTGCTATGATAAGCTACAGTCTGTTATATTCAGAAGATGTGACTGATCTTGGTGAACAACCTGTCTTACATTTTTTTAATCATTTTTATTTTTGAAGCAGTACCGGGTATTTAATAGAGAACCATATAAAGGATCAGTATTGTTTGTATCTATTATAGTTGTTCATAGGGCTGTGTACTGCATGACTCAGAGGGCTTATATGCAGAAGATGTGACTGAAAGATCTGAATATTTTTCTCTCCTGGTGAACTATTTGTTCATGAACATGTATGCACACCTTTCCCAAACTGATAAACAAGAACCGTGTACATGACTACATATATTGAAAAGGCAATTGGAGTTAAATAAATTTATTCATTACTCAAATGAATTGGATCCAAAAGTCAGGCACAGCTTATTTTATTGGGTCCAGTTAAATTAAATATTGACAAATATGGACACATAACAATTGAATGGTGAAGATATCTTGTAACTAGTAGATTGCATGGTCCAGCTTAGAGAATTCAAATTGGGAGAAGTCACTTCTCTCCCTTAGATTATTAGGGAGAAGTGGACTGTTACGAGGGAGAAGTTATAAAGGCTGAAGTTCAATTTACTCTCTAACATCACCTTTGTGTGCTCCAATAGGTATTACCGGTATGTAATACGAGAGCCCATTTACATTTATAATATCATTATAATGAGAAAGTGAGCCATTATAGTCAATAAATTCACTTCATATATGCTATTTTGAATATGCAAATTGTTATATGAGAGAGAAGTCACTTCTCCCTTGGACAAAGATTAGTGGCACATTTTAGGGAGAAGATGTCTAACATGTTATTCTCGTCTGCTAAATTTACCCTACATGTATATGGTATCTATTCTGATACCAAGGGTAAACTTCCTACTCCGAGGAAAAGACTTGATAAAAGCCTTTTAGGCTTGTTATCTAATCGCCGTTTTGAACATTATTATTAATTATGTCAATTTGTTTGTATGTATTACATGTTCTGTTCGAAATTAAATATTGTTTACACCAAGATGTCTCCCAAGTCGCCCTCTAGGCTGGTCCCTAGGAGGTCGGGTAGTGAATACATGTCGGATGGGGAAATATTGGTGAGAGAAAGGGACCGTCGAAGTGACCCGCTGCCCCTATAACTGTGTTCTGTACGGGGAATATGCTACGACCACTGTGGACACAGTATACATGTAGGTGGCAGGCATGTATGTGGCTAGAGGGTCTTTGTTGTGTGGGGGATGTATGCAAAAAATGGACCAAAAAATCTTCTGACCAAAAAAGTGGCCAAATGAAATTTTTAGTGGCCAAATAAAAAAATAATTGGCCAAAAGTTTTTTGGCCAAATTAAACAAAACTTTGGCCAAATTACATCCTCATTATCTGGGCTCACAATTTTTTTTTATGGGCTCACAATTGAAGACTAAATTATATTTTTTAAATATAGAACTCTCGGACGACACGACGTTAGTTCTCCAACTAATCAAGTAATGGGGTGTGTTAGTTGTCATCGCTATTTTCACCGACATATAACAACAGTTCTTTCTGGTATTATAGGACAATGCATTTCATCTTACCTACCACCTAATCAACAAAATAATAATCATTATGATATAACCAGTGCAGAGATTAAGGTTTTTGATGATTAGTAATCGCCTTTGTACAACCCTCACTATTCAATCAACGCTCCCCTTACAAAATAAATTTGGGTTGTCATCATATGATGTATCCGAAGTACCGAGACATATCTAGGCCTTTTTTCATACCGTTTACCGGTATGGGCACCCAAACTCCAGACGCCCAAAAAAATTAGATTTCTGTCTCCAATTGTGGTGAAAAAAAGTTTGCCAAACATTTTACCAAATGAAATTGTTTGTGGCCACTTTTGAAAATTGGCAATTAGCCACTTTAGCCTCAGACAGCACGAACACTGTATATATGACCAAGCCCTAATTAGTATGTTCTTCTGTATTCAAATGTATGTTCTTAGGTCTTCAAATGTTTTCATAATGCTTCAAACTTAACTTCCAAATTTTCCAAAGATTCTCGCCAATCCATCTTTACATACCGGGTAATTATTTCATTCTCAAGCAGGTAATTTGTTATGCGATGTGAATTATCTAGTCATAAAACATCATCAAGCGGGTTATTCGTTATGTGTGCCGACTTACCGGTACAGACAATACAAAGGGAAACCCGATCAAGAAATCAACTTAGCATGGTCAGCAGTGATATATCGAAAGTTATAATCTTCTTTAGTTGTCACAAAACGGTAATCCCTCAGCTTCTTTCTGTTATAATCAATCTTTTATAAAAAAAAAAACTAATCGACCATGGTTAAAATATGAGTCGGAAATTTGTTCACTGAGGCTGGTAGGAGTAATTTATAACATGCTCTGAATGTAGATACCACAAAAGGTAATTATTAAATTGTTTACACAGTTAATCCCCCCTTCGTCTGTTTGGATTATGGATGCATGCACTAATTGCAGCAATGCACATTAATGGCAACATTATATACCATGTATTTATGATGCCAGTGTCTTATGACCAGTGAGCTTAAGACAATAGGTTAATCAACCGAATGTGAATGACGGAATAATTTGTGGTTCGTTGTCAGCAACAATACAGGACGAAATAATTTGTATGCTTTGATGACATATACTTGTCATTTGATGACTGTGTAGCAATATTAAACATAGTTTCAATGTGTCGCTTAGATATTTATTACTACTTTATATATTAATAATACTAACTTGCTTTACTAGCTCATTTATCTGTGTCTATGGTTAGTTTTTACAGTATATAGTGAAGATAAAAAACCAGACTATCCTTTAATTCCCCAACTATACCCTAAACTTAATTTGGCAAATATATTTGAAATTTGGCAAAAAATAATTTGATGTGGCAAAAATTTTGGATGTCCATCAGGGATGGGTCCATTACAGTACATTATCCACTTTGAAAATTCCCCCACACAACCAGCAGCAAAAGTTGGAAAAAAGTTATTGTTGATCTACATGTAATAGCAACAAATTCCCCACAAAATACTGGTTGGAAAATAAAACAAAGAGAACAAATAAAACCTAGTTTTCATATGAAATTTCCAGCTTTAAATGTTGTGTCAGGCATTAAGTCAGCCCCAACCTCACACCCTCATCACCACATCCCGGCATAAGATGACAATATCAATAGACTATTGCACTTGATAACTTTAGTTTATATGACAATAATAATCTTACATAAAATATAACACTAAAATAGAAAAAAATCCTTCACGGACCAATTAGCATCATAGGGTGTCTGTCATTTGCCGAATGAGGTCCCCAGAGGGTGAATTTAGTGATGCTACCCCGCATAGCAGGCTAGCATCACCAAAATCACCCTCTGGGGACCTCATTCTGCTTACACCTCAGCAGAATGAGGTTCCCAGAGGGTGAATTTGGTGATGCTAGCCCACTATGCAGGGTAGCATCACTAAATTCACCCTCTGGGGACCTCATTCTGTAAATGACAGACACCCTATTTCAAGGCTTGTATTCAGGTCTCCTTATAACCCTCAAGGAATTACCTTTGACAGGCAACAATCTTATGAAAGTGATGTATATGTAAACATGATCAGTCATATACCAATAATTAATCAGGCATTAACCCTTCCATGACTGGAGCTTCCTGAAATATTGCGCCAATGCATTCTCTTATATATGAGAGAATACTTTGGCTTAACAATGTTTACCGTGAGCGATTAAGCCAGTGCATTCTCTTATATATGCGATGTTCCATATGGGAGACTCGCATATATAAGAGAATGCACTAGCACATGATCTTTCATGCTGCACCAGCACGGCTCCAGTAAGAAATGGGTTAAAATGCATAAAATATAGCATTTCTACAGCGAATCATCTGCTTTTTACAAGAATCAAACTAAGAATCATGATTCTGATTCTCATCAGATTTTATAGCCCTGTTAATATCTGTTAATAAAAGGTCAGGCACATATTAAGCAAAAATTTCTGGATATTTCAAATTGAATTATTTTTCTCATACATGTAATCTGTTTGAAATTTCTTTTTGAAATTTGGTACAAGTAATTATTGTAAGACAATATTCAAGAACCACCTATTTTCCGATACATGTACTTCCATGGCTATGCTGGATAGCATCACTAAATTCGCCCTCTGGGGACCTCATTCTGCAAATGACAGACACACTATCTGCAGATTTGTCTCTTAACACAAGGAGGGTTCATGCTGTATGTGGCCAAATTGGACAATATTTTTAGAAAATGGCCAAAGAAAATATCAATTGGCCAAAATGTTTCAAGGCTTTATCACTTCTCAAGTTACTGGTAACATCAGATCTGAATGAAACCCTTAAAGACATATTATGTACTTATTCGGGTGCGTGAAACTGATAAGTTAGTATGCAGGCGCTATGACAACTGGAGGAATGTAACATTCTACTAACATCACCGAAAATTTGAAGCAAATATACCGTACCAATCCATAGAAAACATCGTCAGAACTACGCTCAATTATAAATATTTACTACTCGATTCGGAACACATCTATCGGCGATAAACTAACGAAAGCAATTTTGACACCGCGAGTCACTGCATTTAATTCATATATAAGAATGACGGTGTGTGTTGTCAATTTGGATATACTTTTTGTAAAAATTACTCCAAAATTCTCCATTTCTATTTGATCACCATACCGGAGTTTTCCACATCACTTTAATTCATTAATAGGTAATCAGCAGTTGCTTGTCTGTCTGTGTGAATACAGTACCAATTTATTAAAAGTCACACATGCTACTAATCAAAGCAATGATGATCAGCTGCTGAAATGGTGACTTTCTTAATCAAGTGACAATACTTTAATGTATAGGACAGTGTAGGCTATTCAGTGCTTATTGTATAGGACAGTGTAGGCTAATCAGTGCTTATTTAAGTTCATATATGTTGCCGTGGACCTGTTTGATATAATTATGTTGCCGTGGACCTGTTTGATATAATTATGTTGCCGTGGACCTGTTTGGTATAATTATGTTGCCGTAGACCTATTATGTTGCCGTAGATATGTTTGATATAATTATGTTGCCGTAGACCTGTTTGAAATAATTATGTTGCCGTAGACCTGTTTGATATCATTATGTTGCCGTAGACCTGTTTGATATAATTATGTTGCCGTAGAACTGTTTGATATAATTATGTTGCCATAGACCTGTTTGATATAATTATGTTGCTGTGGACCTGTTTCATATAATTATGTTGCCATAGACCTGTTTGATATAATTATGTTGCCGTAGATATGTTTGATATAATTATGTTGCCATAGACCTGTTTGATATAATTATGTTGCTGTAGACCTGTTTGATATAATTATGTTGCCATAGACCTGTTTGATATAATTATGTTGCCGTGGACCTGTTTCATATAATTATGTTGCCGTAGACCTGTTTCATATAATTATGTTGCCATAGATATGTTTGATATAATTATGTTGCCGTGGACATGTTTCATATAATTATGTTGCCGTAGACCTGTTTGATATAATTATGTTGCCGTAGATATGTTTGATATAATTATGTTGCCGTAGATATGTTTGATATAATTATGTTGCCGTAGACCTGTTTGATATAATTATGTTGCCATAGACCTGTTTGATATAATTATGTTGCCATAGACCTGTTTGATATAATTATGTTGCCATAGACCTGTTTGATATAATTACGTTGCCGTAGACCTGTTTCATATAATTATGTTGCCATAGACCTGTTTCATATTATTATGTTGCCGTAGACCTGTTTGATATAATTACGTTGCCGTAGACCTGTTTCAGTTTTTGCTGTTCCCATCCCTGCACATTATCACTTTTCTCTAACTCCAGATATTTTTAGATTCAGTATTCTCAATACTCACATATTGTGGTTTTTCAATTCGGCCAAAGTTTCTTAAAAATGGCCGAAAAAAAACAGAAATAGCCAATAAATTGGACAAAAGAATGTTCTGGCCAGCGTCAAGGCTTGATTTAGTGTCTGACATTTACATAATGAGGTCCCCAGAGGATGAATTTATATTTGTCTCTGATCCAGTGATAAAATACAAACATTTCGCTTCCATCACATGAATACTATGAATGCAATTTATCAAAATACAAAGGAGTACCTTGACCAAAATGGCCTACATACAGTAATGGTCTAAATAATCGACCCCTTAACCACAGCAGAATTATGGGTAATTTTTCAGGATTTAGTCGGAAATATGGCTTGTTGCCATTCATCGGAAAGCTCTCGGGGAGAGCGGAAAGCTCTCGGGAGAGCTTTCCAATGAATGCCAACAAGCCATATTTCCGACTAAATCCTGAAAAATTACCGATAATTCTGCTGTGGTTAAGGGGTCGATTATTTAGAGCATTACTGTACTCTTTGGCAGAGACTGTGTTTATACCTGGAAATTATATTTGGATATAATCACCAACACCACAGATAAGCAAAATGTACTAGAAAATTGTACGTTTTCTGCAACCGCATCAATATGTTTACCCCTTCTCCCTAACATTACATATATCTGCTGTACACAAAACCATAAATAGCAACATTGAGTGAATGGGAAATGCTGAAATAACAGCTTTAAATGCTGATATTCAGAACAAATACTAGTGGTACTGGTAAAATATTTTCAAACAAAATGATACTGAAACTGATTAGTGTGTATTGCATGGTAGCATACAGGTATTTGAGTTGTGAGTGTGACACACTAAGAAGCCGGTTTGGTGGCAGCATTAAATGCACAATGTACCATCTCTTTTATCTGATGAGATGGGGTGCTAATTCATTGAAAAGGTGAGTGTTTCATTGCAGTATAATAAGCACTGCAGCATTCATATATGGTTTATTATCACGGAAAGTGTTGAATATCATGGAAATGTACAGGAAACAAGTATATAGACATGTTCATACCGGGTATGTATATTGTTTAAATATGCAAAAATAGAGGCAATATACAAAATCTTCCACAGCTATGTATCAAAGAACTTATCAATGGCGCAGATGGCTAACTCATAGGTTGATGCTTCTAGGTTTGATAACTCTGCAAACAATACAAAAACAACATTTTCCACCCAATTGAGCCACCAGGACGGAGGCATCATTCATTGCCATTGGCTTATATGTACATGGCTTATATGTACACACCCATGCAGACAGATATATGTTTTATTTGAAGACACTTGACATTTACATGATAGACTGTGACATTTTCCTCCTCCCAAACTAGCTGTTACAAATTCAGAGGTTAGAATTCTAAAATAAGTTGGGATTGGTTTATCATCAAGCCTTGAATATTTAGTGTGTCTGTCATTTGCAGAATGAGGTCCCCAGAGGGTGAATTTAGTGATGCTACCCCGCATAGCGGGCTAGCATCACCAAATTCACCCTCTGGGGACCTCATTCTGCTTACACCTCAGCAGAATGAGGTTCCCAGAGGGTGAATTGGGTGATGCTAGCCCGCTATGCGGGGTAGCATCACTAAATTCACCCTCTGGGGACCTCATTCTGCAAATGACAGACACACTATTTCAAGGCTTGTCTATCATGCGATCAGGTGTCATCGGGAGGAATGAACGAAAAGACGATTCAGATACACCCCTCCCCTCACAACCTGAGCATGTGAGATACACCCCCTTAGGTCATTGTACAGGATACACACAATTCCATCATTTCTAACCATTTCCTGATTAGTCTGTCAACAAGCCCATTATCTAGCATTATGCCTTAACACTTTTGTTAGTCTACTGGAGCAACCTCTGTTATAACAAGCAGTCGCAGACGGCGGTATCCCTCGCCGAAATGTGCAGTCGGGGAAGTGCATTCTCAATAATGTTTGCATTCTCTGCCGAAATGTGCAGTTGGGGAAGTGCATTCTCAACAAGAGGTGGGATTTTGTCAAAAAGCCTAGCTTGGGAACTCATTTATGACTGACATTTGTGGAAATTAGCCATGTGACGTCGTCCATTTGCACTAAAAATAATAAATACTGGTCATGTGAACTCATATACCAAAATTCTTTGAAATCTGTTGACATTTGTGGAAATGAGCCCTGTGACGTCGTCTATTTACACACAAAAAAAATCAACAAAGTCCAATAACTCTGCTGATAATATCCAGCCGGACCTGGTTTGCGAACTCATTCTAGATACTGGTCATGTGAACTCATATACCAAAATTCTTTGAAATCCGTTGACATTTGTGGAAATGAGCCCTGTGACGTCGTCCATTTGCACACAAAAAAAATCAACAAAGTCCAATAACTCTGCTGATAATATCCGGCCGGACCTGGTTTGGGAACTCGTTCTAGATACTGGTCATGTGAACTCATATACCAAAATACAATTCATTTGCACTTTTAAAAGTGAAATTAAACTGTATAAGAAACACCCCCATCCGATATTAAGCTGGTCTGTTGTTGCTCACATGGCGTACTTTCATAAATAACTGCACAATATTTATCTAACAAACAGTTAACTAGTTCCTACTTAACATTTGCACTTAATGCACTTAAGTGCAAACCCATGCAATGTAACAGTTCCTGGACAGTGGTAAAAGTACTGTTACCTGAGTCAGCTAGACCAGGCAAAAAATTACCCCCCCCCCCCCCGCCACCCCTTGACCTTGATCAAACTTTCAAAGTTATAACACACGACTGGCTACTCGATCGATGCTGTATTAAACACATTCTGGCTGCTGATTTATTTATATTTGGACCAAATAGTGAGCTAAAAACACATGTTAACACTGAGCCGTTTGTAAATTATTTAGTATGTTCCTTCTAACAAAGCTATCGTTAAAAGTAGTCTCAGTAGAAAAGATTGACCAGACACGCCTAGATTGACTGCACTCCGGCTTAAGGGGTCACTCTCACCAAAAAAAGTGCTGAAGGGTACATAGGGTTTGAAAATGTGCTGAAGGGTACACAGGATTTGTGATCGGTACGAACACCATTACTTAAATTGTGTTCATGAAAGTCTGGCGCCCATTAGCAGTTTGGTGTCAGTACATTTTAATATTCATTGGAACGTAAACAATTATTCTCTAACAGAAATCATGGCAGATACGAAAACTGAATGCCCTTTAGAACGACATTTCAAACCCTGTGTACCCTTCAGCACATTTTGAAAATCCTGTGTACCCTTCAGCACTTTTTTTTGGTGACAGTGACCCCTTCAGCTGCACTAAAAGGACACTGCGTGTATACATGTATATTGGCAAAGAACAATAAAAACAACCGTGAATGAATGTTCCTTCCATGTACTTAGCGTATATTAAGATGCCAATTCGTATTTGAACCCATTTTCAATTATCCTTAAAACAAGCGCCACAGCCACATGTCAACAGGGACGCAATTGAATGGAGCTGGACTGTCACTCAAGACGAAGAAGGGGACTATCGTTTTAAACCAGATGACTTGCACTTAAGTGCAAATAAATTGCACTTAAGTACAAATCAAATCACTATTTGCACTTAAATGCAAATAATTGTACTTAAGTTCAAATATTTGCACTTAAGTGAAAATAATTGTACTTGAGAAAAAATATTTGTACTTAAGTGTAATTATTTCCAAATGATTTGCACTTAAGTGCAATTAGTGACTTGATTTGCACTTAAGTGCAATTCATTTGCACTTAAGTGAACATATTTGCACTTAAGTCTAAATAAATCGAAAATATGAAAACGGCTTGCCATAGTCCAGATGGGGTTATTTGGTTCATACCAATATCTTAGCTGGTTTTAGTACAAGAAGACTTGGACTAGTATTAATGGGGTAGATTTGTAACAATTGTGTTCACTTTATGACTAAAGCTTGAAATTTTGCACATATGTACATATTCACATACTTATTCATTTTTAATCTGGAGCCACGCTGAAATTTCACTTTAACCCCATTTTAAGAGGTTTTCTGAATTTAAAGAGCTTTTAGTAATTATATAAAATATTAAATGTCGCAATTAATCGTACCATGGAATGTGCGATTTAAAATTTCCCTACAGTAATTATGATCGACTGCGATATATTTCTCAGAATTATAATGTCATTTATTTAGACAAGGTGTGTTGGGTACAGATGCGATCAAAATTTAACACTGAAACCAATGGGAATTTTCGCGGTTTGCTCAAAATGTCGTGGTGACCTCACTTATTGGTAAGTATATTCCAAATTACTACGAAGAGGGCTTTGATGCATAACCTGTTATTACTAGGCGCGATTTCACAATGCAAAAACAATATAGTTATGACACAAGATACAGTACCGTAATAAATAAATAAATAAACAAAATAATGGGTCATATGCCTCAGTATTATAGTGTCCAATATAAAATCTAATAGTCAAAGCTTACCAAGACTGAAGTTTTATGATGTTGATGATATTTGTAAAAAATTGACAAATGTTTAACCATTTCTATACTAAATACTCATTAGTGACTAGCTATTCCTTACGACATGTTCAGATAATAAGTTTAACAAACGATCATATGTAGTTGATGCATCATAGGTCGTTTGTTGAACTTATATCTGAACAGCAATTTCCCTCCAATAAATATAGCACATTCTCTACTCAGCTGGCTGTGTGCTTATTTTCCCCCCGAAAATCCCTCCATGTGAATAATAGACCATTCCAATGTATACTTTTATAACTGAGTGAAAAAAATAATTTAGTATATAGAAAGTGTTGATGCAATTTTCGCGCAATAATGAGTTGTGTGCATGGTAACACCATTATACGTTACTTAAAGGGCATTCATCGCCATGTAATAGCACGCACTGCTGAGGTAACGGTTGATCTGGCTAATTTTGTATTTTGAGCAAAAATAGAAACTGCAATAATTTGTGCACCTATTACCTAACATCTTTTAAGCACATTTGAGTTATTTTAACCATAACATTTTGTTGCATGACCATGGTCAGAATTACCCAAAGTGCAAATGGTATAGTCACTTTGAATACGATAAACAATTAATTATTTGTGCACATGTGTGGATTTTGAAAGTTTTGATTGTCTTATGTCATAAGCCTCTGAAATAAATTTAGCACTATATATACAGGGAACTTGTTTATACAGTGAACCATAACATCGACGTCGGTTTCTAGATGGTGTATATCACCAACACGCGTCATTAGCGTACTGCGGGCATCTTCGTAAACACGACAACGGACAAAGAAGTGTAACTCATTTTCAACGTCTCACATATCATGCACACGCGTTCGGCTACTTCCTCACCACGAAATCGTCCAGTTTCGATCATCAGAGGCAATATACCACAGCGGAATTGTCCCAGCAATGATCTCTGACGTCTCGTTAAAACGGGCGAAGAAACATAGCTTTCTAACATGAGTTCATTCTTTAATATAATGTACGTTCGCAGCTTTCTCAGTCTGGTAATGTCGGTTAGCCATTGATTCTGCGATATTTAATTCATTGGGTTGAGATGTCAATATATCTAAGTCACACGTTTTCAAATAGTCAAAAACTTCTGGTAGCTTCGCCTTAGTTAATATTTCTTTTATTCCATTACACCAGTTGTCCCTTTTATTTGAGAAAAACTCCACCATAAAGACATGCTTTGTAACTCGAGAGTGGTCCATTTTAATAAGTCTATTCCAAAGTCTGACTTCGTATAACCATCTCCGATGCATAGATGATTTCCAGGCAAACTCCTCATTGAGAGCCGGAAGTGGAACGAAACGATGTACTCCCAAAAAGTAACGTTGAGCTCTATTCTGGACCTTTTCGATCGTATGCTGATATCTATGTCCCCACACTCCGCTACAATAATCTACAACTGGTGCCACACAACTCAGAAACAATTTTTGGAACGTACCAATACCACAGTCCTTGAATCCGTGTACCTTAGAAATAACTGCTCCTAATGCCCTACCACCTGCTTTTGATAAGTGCTCCGCCGCTTTTTCAAACCTGCAGTCTTCGCTGAACACAACACCTAAATATTTATACTCAGTCTCATACTGTAAGCTATCGTTTCCGATACTGAATACATAATCAATCTTTGGTTTTTGTTTATGTCGGAAATGAACTATTTTGGTCTTAGAAATGTTGGCTGCTAACCTCCATTGGGAACACCATTTGGACACAACATTTAAAGGTACTCAACCCGATAAAACTCCTCTCAATTACTATTTCAATGGCTTCGGTGGTCAAAAATATTTGATTCGAGTCGAGGAAGTCACCCATCAAAGCTCAGATTTGTTAGATATCGATTTTAGAAATCTATTATTTTTCATTATCGGGAATTCTTTCTGGCCCAGAAGATATATAGTAAAAAATTCGTTATTATTACCCACTTGATTATAGAGTTATCCATCCTTGTCTGTTTGAATAGAATTTTGGCGTAAAATCTCGAGCATGTTACCAAATTGACGGCAGTTATAAGTACTCATCTCGAGAACATAAGAATTTTCAAAAATCAATATCTAATGACTCTGAGCTTTGTTTGATGGGTTCCTCGACTCGAATCAAATATTTTTTACCCCCAAAGCCAAAGAAATAGTAATATAGGACCCTCTGATCGGATTGTTGTTGTTGGAATCTGTTGAGATGGGGACCCTCTTTACGGGTTGAGTACCTTTAACATTGTTCCGCTACCATCACAATATCATCAGCATACAATAGCAGACTGACTTTTCGCGCACCAACATTTACTCCCATGTTGAGTTCTTTTATTTGCACTGCCAAGTCATTTATGTAGAGGGAAAATAATGTAGGCGATATATTGCCACCTTGTTTCACACCTGACGTAGTACAGAACCAGTTTGTTAGATTTTCCCCTAATTTGACGCACGATTCCGTTGAGGTATATAGCGTTTGAATCGCGCGTGGTAGAAGTCACTGTCAATTCCTGACATCAGTAACCTATATGTGTGTAGTTCCCGGTCGACCATGTCAAATGCCTTTTTTAGGTCTAAGAATGCCGTAAACGTTGATGATCGATTTCGAACAATACTTGATAATACAAATACATGGTCCGCACAAGACCTATCCTTCCGGAAACCGTTTTGTTCATCCACCAGGATATCCGCGTTTTCTAAGAATGCAGTTAAACGGTTATTTAAAACACTGCTATATATCTTCGAAACAACAGATTGCAAACTAATTCCGCGATAATTTAGTGGCATGCATTTGTCCAATGATGAATCTTTCGGTATTGGGACGATTATCGATTTTCTCCAAGCAGATGGTATGATACGAGAACGGAAACATGTACAGAAGAGTTTATGCAACATTCCAGTCATAGCGTCCGGTTTTATAACTTCATTTGGAAGAGCGTCTATACCAGCAGCTTTACCATTTTTTGTAGCCTTCACGGCGAATCGAACTTCATCCTCGGTAATATCGCGGTTTAGCATACTTTGGTTGAGGTCATCGTTCGAGTAATACTCCATCGCGCGTTCTATTTCATCCTTACGCTTCAACGCATCATATTTAAACTGTTCATCAAAATCACCAGAGTTGGTCACTGTAGAATATAGATCCTTGAAGTCGCGTTCCCAGACACTCATCACGGTAGCACGATCAGAAGTCATTCGTCCATCATTATCATAACAAAACTTAACCTCCGTATTCTTACTTTTAGGTCCGAGTTGTTTCAGATATCTCCAAAATTCGCGCGGATCACTACCTGAGAAAGTTTCAATTGTGTTGGTTATATTGCGCTTATAAGCTCTCTCGTGCTCACGAATTGCCTTATCTTATATACGTCCTGTGCGTTCTTAAATTCTCTTTTAGCTGTCCTTTTGGCATCATTATTGGTTTTAATTTTACAAAATTGCTTTTCCTTGATCCTCATATCCTTCCATAGATTTGTCAGAGTATTGTTCCAGTATAGAACAAGCGAAACAATACTTTATCATAGTTACCTATGTTATTTCTGATAAGATTTAGTCTCTTCGGTTGTAATTAGCTCACCTGAGACGAAGTCTCTGGTGGAGCTATAGTCATCACTCGCCCGTCGTCCAACCGCCCGTCTGGGCGTCCGTCCGTCCAGAATCATCTTCTCATCCAGAACCGTAAGACCGAATGGGTTCATATTTGGTGTGGATGTTCCCTATAGGTGAATCAAATTCAGATTTGTTCAAATGAGGTCATCCGGTCAAATAGTTGTGAAGCTAGGACCATAACTCGTTTCCACCATAGTAATTCTTACAACGACTTCTCAAATTGCATTGGGTCGAATGGGTTCATATTTGGCACAAAGGGTCCTTGTGGGACTGTGGTTCAGATTTGTTCAAATGAGGTCACTGGGTCGAATATGGGCGGAGCCAGTGACATAACTTGAAATTACGGAAACATTCCATTACCTTGTGTAAACAACACTGATAGCAAATTAAAACAAACTGCTGTTTCCAAGCCTGAATTTAGTGTGTCTGACATTTGCAGAATGAGGTCCCCAGAGGGTGAATTTAGTGTTTCTACCCCGCACAGCAGGCTAGCATAACCAAATACACCCTTCGGGGACCTAATTCTGCTTAGGCCTCATCGTCTGGGAAGTATCTTAAGTATCAACTTGAAATTTTGTTTTGGTTACTTTTTGACTTTTTCCCTTCTGTTCAGTTTCAATGTCCCCCTAATTTGCAGAAGATAAAATGCATAAATGAGGTGCACCACCAACTTCAACTGTAGAACTTCAATCTGTTCCTAGGTTTTCCATCGTTGTTGAGGCCTAATCAGACTGAAGATGAATTCGGTGATGCTCGCCCGCCTTGCGAAATAGTGTCATTAAATTCACCTTTGAGAACCTCATTCTGCAAATGTCAGACACACTAAATTCAGGCTTGGTTGTTTCATGTTATTTTCTTAATCACCACTTATCCAGATGAAATTATACCCTGATTTTTCAAAGAAAAATTGGGGGTATATTGGATTGAATTTGTCTTCTGTCTGCCAGGCTTCCACCGTCTGTCTGTTGCGATGTCTATGGACCGATGAACCCAAACTTGCTGTGTAAGGGTAAAAAGCCACAGGCAGTGCACTATGGTCAACTAGGGACGGGAAATATTTTTGTCCGGTTATTTTGTCCACCCAACATGACCTTGACACGGGTACCCGCAAATGACCTTGGGCGATATTTCGGACATCAGCGGTGGCAGCGACGTACGGGGATACCTTGAGGTCAAATCGGGTAAAACGGACATATTTCGACGAAATTTCATACCTAGGTTACTTTTGTCCGGGGAGTGTTTTGAACGGGTCAAATAGTGATACCGACCTGACTTTGACCTTCAAAATGGTCAATTCAAGGTCAAATCGCGCCTTTCGATGGGTAGCCTTTCCACGGGTAGATCCACGGAGGTTTTCAAAACCAGCTATTTGAAAATTGGTATCTTAGACTGGTCATATCCAGATGTTATGAAGTCCGGATGAAAGCAGAGGGGAACAGCCCGGACGAAGTCGGGCCATCCAAGCCACCAGCTAGTCTACCATATATTTTGAGACTTCCGTATATATATATGTCCGCTATAGACTCGAGAAATGCTGGGGCGATTGAACCCAAACTTGCTGTGTAAGGGTCAAAAGCCACAGGCAGTGCACTCGGACGATTCGCGAGCGCGTGCGACCAACTCCTTCACCCTTCAACTGCCACCGTAATGGGGATTGATGGGGTAATCGCGTGATAATTAATGAGCGTTTGTATATGAGGCGTCGACATTAAAGAGCGTTTATCTACTTTAGTGAAAATATACGGCATTTGACCGTCTCGGAAACTGGGGATATCGAGACGAAATTTCGTACTTAGGGGTTCCAAGGGACGGGGGAGATTTTCATCGGGTCATGCAGTATGTCCGCCCGAGGTGACATTGACATTGAAACGGGTACCCACAAATGACCTTGGGCGATATCTCGGGAGTCAGCGGTGACATCGATGTGAAATTTGTTATGTATGGTCAACTCGGGACGGAAAGGTCTGAATCAGCCCCCGCTTCTACGGTATGGGAACCAGAAATAGGCGTGGTTTCATCCAAATATGGAGATTTGGGGTGTGGTCTCAATCATGTGCTCATCAGAATACACGTGGTTTCAAAGGGTGCTTATCAGAATACACGTGGTTTCAACATGTGCTTATCAGCTGTTTCTGGACAACTTCCGGTGACTACAATTCGAGGCAAATTAGTGGAATAGGATGAGTGAAATAATCGTTGCCATTCCTTATATAAGAGAAAGAATAGCTGCCAAATACACTAAAACGAGGAAAATATATGTAGTTTCGTATGGAAGGTAATCGGTAATTTTTCTATAGGCCAAGGAGTGAATGCCAATTGGGAAAGTTAAATAAGTATCCTAACTTCGTCTATAAAACTACCTAACACAGTGTAACACTAGTAACAGATCAGGGCGAACAACACAAGTTACACATCTGGCTAAACTAAATCGATTTGTGATAAATACATGTTATTGCTGCAGTGAATTGATCTGGGGGCGAAGTATCACGTTCTCGTTGAAGAGGTCAGATCGCTGGATCAAACGAGCCGCCATGCACAAGCGTCGAGTTTGATCCAGCGATCTGACCTCTTCAATGAGACGTGATACTTCGCCCCAGATCAATTCACTGCAGCAATAACAGGTTTATTATATGATCGGATCAAACTGCAGCTGATCCGATGGCCAGGAAATGATCGCTATACAATAGCGGTATTGGGGAAAGAAAAACGATAGTCATATAATAATGAATAGTATCAATAAATAAATATTCTGTGTGTTTCATTAATTTTAAAAGAAATCGGAATAATTTTTTTTCGATGTATATTGGTTGAAAACTTGAAAGATAATTATAGTGACTCTTTTGCATGTTTTGGGAAGTTATCCCAGATAATGCCAATGTATGTAGCTGCTCGGGTAGTTCACCCTGCATGACCTTATGTGGGGAGGGTTAATTACATGCTATTACAGGTACTCAATTTGATCAGATGCTCCTAAATTAATATTTCTTTGGTTTGGGTGTAAAAATCATCGATTTGATTCGTGTCGAGGAACATACCCGGCCATCAAAGCTCACAGTGATCAGATATAAATTTTTGAAGTGTGTACTGAGTTGACTTTACCAGCTTATCTTGTCGCGACTTACGTTTCATATATGTTCGTATATCGTGTTGCATCCTTACACTAATATTACACTTCAGACATATATGTAGTGTTTTTTTCCCCAATTAACAGACTATCACATTAAGGGATTGACTAAGTTTATGATCGTTTTATCACTATACTCGTCTCAAATATTAACCTCAGACATCAATGCGCATGCCCAGACATTGTCATTCATGCTTGCCTATGTTATCATTATGGATTTATAATGATTAATATGAAATTACTCTTGATGTTAAGACATCTGCACATGTGGGAGAAATCGATTCTCTTTCGTATTTTGGAGGTTTTATCTATGACAATCTGGGAGTATCACGTACAATCCGTGATATTTAACAGGTCTATTCATCATGTTAATTGACCTGTGTAAAAGTAATTAATGCAAAGTTGGCCCCATATATACCATAAACATTGTTTAAAATCATTCTTTATTTATTTTATCATATGAAATATAAACGACAACATACTACTGATAACAATGACAAAATAACATGATAGTGCATTGATATATAATAATAACATGATGGGCTCGATAGGAATGATTAACAGCCCCATGCCTCTAATTGTACCAAGGGCTGTTAATCATTCCTGTAGGGCTGTTAATAAACCATTGTGCTCGACAATATCATGTTGTTACTATTATTACCACTCGTCCTCATGTCATTACGTGATCAGTGATTTAACCGCAAGTGGGCGTTAATGAAAACAAAGCTTCATTAACGCCAACTTCTGCTAAAGTTGTCTCAAAATTATGGAATCTTATCATGCAGATAAAATATGATAATCTACTAGAGAACGCCCTCTAAAGGCTTAATCGCAATAAAGAATGTTGTAACTATTGTTATTGTCCTTAAATTCCCCATACATCATGTGCCTATATATTATGATAGACTAGTACTATTAGTACTAATATTACTCGTAGTAGTTAATACCACAATACTGTCAATATTCTATCATGTTTAGTTACAAGATCATAATGTTAATTGTTATTACTATTTGATGTGTACTGTACATGTACAATAGTCATCAATTCAAAAACTGATATTTTTTAATGTGTTGAATTTAGTTTAAACTTTAAAATTTAACTTAAGCAGAGCCTGGTTGAATATCTACCATATGGTGGGTCGTTCCCACCCTCAAGCCATGGTGTCATTGAGACATTCAATGTTATTTTGCTATTTTGCATGTGAAGAGGTAGACTGCTTGAGACCTCGTGGTAGATATTCTCACTCCAGGCATTCATCTTTTTGGATCTAAATTTTGACCATTTAGCCAAACACATTATTTTCATATCAGTGATGATTGTGACACATCATTTCCTTCTGTAGTGTACCGGTATGAGGACCGGATACGAGTAGCTTAACTTAAAGACTCTAAAAAGCCCGACGAAGATCGTTTGTGATTATATAAATATAAATTTATTTTACATTCAGGGAAATATGTTAGCTACTCCAAGAAATAAGCTACGTAAAATTTAAAGGGCATATGTCAACATAACTGGGACCCACTTATGATTCTAACACTATAAATATTTTATCAAATGTTAATAATAATTTAATCATTAAAATGTCCATGGTACAACCTTCTGACGTTAATTATAGTAAGTGTTGGCAGTTGGTATTGCTGTTAAAATAGTCACATCCGTTAAAACCGCCATAAACGGAAATAATATTAATTTATAGACAAATTCTGTTCTTATTCCAATCATTAATATCGCATGAATTACATGTTATTTTCATGTTACTGTGATGTTAGTACTAGTACTGTGTGTTATGTAAACAAACGACATGTTATGTAAACAAACATTATGGAAATACTATGCAATAAGCAACACCGAGAAAACCTCCACTAACTGAACTTTGGTTAGAAATGCCACCAAGTTGTTTACAACATAAAGGTTTTTATGTTTACCCATACCATAGTATGGTAAACATAGTGTCGTTGTCCGGATTGACCACTCGTCGTTAGTCCGTCCGTCTGTCTGTCTGTCTGTAGACACTTTACGCATGGTGCGATAACTGAAATATTTTCTATCTGATCGGAACAAAATTTTTTATATCAATTTCTCAGCACCAAATACAGATCGAGTTCGATTTTTTTTTTATGGAGTTATGGCCCTTTTTCAACTTAGAATTCATGTATGCTGCCATAACTCAAAAAAATATTATCGAGTTCGAAGTTTTTTTTATGGAGTTATGGCCCTTTTTCAACTTAGAATTCATGTATGCTGCCATAACTCAAAAAAATATTATCTGACTAACCAAATTTGGTATGTGAGTTGCTCAGTCCAAAATACATATCGAGTTCGAATATGGGTTTGATCCGATATTTTTTTATGGAGTTATGGCCCTTTGACATAGAATTCATGAATGCTTCGTTAAATCAACAATTTTTCAACTGATAGGAACCAAATTTTGTATGTGAGTTTCTCAACTCAAAATACAGATCGAGTTCGAATATGGGTTAGATCTGATTTGTTATACTAGAGTTATGGCCCTTTTTCAACTAAGAATTGAACAGATTTGAGTTTTTGATAACCCAGGTAGATTACAATTAACTACCAGTAATGCAAGCTTAACTGCATAGATAGTGTTCTGAGAGACTGCAGAACTGATGTCTTATTGAAATATTAGTTATTTTTAGCCACTGTATATAGGACATAGCTCTATGATAGTGGTGAAGCTGAACCCATTCATGATTCAATGGACTGTCCCATTCAGTTCTAAAGTTTTAATTGGAATACTCTATTATTCATTTGTAGGGATGTTCTCATTTTAAATTTCAATTAATCATTCTTCTGTTATCTCCAGGTTTCTCCTCATTCACTTGCATGGATTTCTGTAGTTAAATCTCAACATTCCTGATACTTTCATCTGATACCATGTCTCATTTTATATTGGTTTATTTTGACACACTCTTTGCCCCTATTGATTGATTAATTTATTTTGATTTTTATGTGTACCTATACCATAGTATGGTACACATATTGTAATGTCCGGATTGACCACTTGTTTTCATTTAGATATTGATGATTATGATACAAGTTGATTAAAAAGGTTCCCAATGTGTCCCTTTTTTAAAATAATTAAAAATAATTATTTTTTTAAGTTTAAAAATTTGAAAAACTAACACCATTATAACTCTGCCAATGGGTACCCCCGAATCACCACACCAAATTCGTTTAAATCGGTCCAAAATCTTGTGTTATGTACTGGTAAATCTGTTTGGAGCAACATTAAATCCAATTCACCATAGTATGGCACACATATTGTGATGTCCGGATAAAAACTAACACCATTATAACTCTGCCAAGGGTACCCCGAATCACCACACCAAATTTGTTTAAATCGGTCCAAAATCTTGTTATGTACCTGTAAATCTGTTTGGAGTAACATTAAATCCAATTCACCAATTTTATGCCATGCCTTTGGACTACTTAGCTATTGATAAGGCTATATCATTTTCTGATGTCTCTTATGCCAATGTGCACATAATCTGATAAAGAAGGCTATGGTATCTAATTTAAAATAAAGATTCAACAATAAACATCACATGATATTAGCAGTAGACTTGGACTCTCTTAACCCAAGTATTCCATGTTCAGGTCACACCTTTCACATTTAACCCAAGGCTGTGGTGGTTTAGCATTACATATCTTGTAGCAGTGCATTCTCTTATATAAATGCCGGTGACCCATACATTCCAATATTTGTGTTATGTACATTTGTCTATAATAGTACATACAGTATACTCATATAATTCAACACCAAAACTCTCATTTATGATTCCGATCAAAGTAAATTTTTATCGCCAAGGGATGGGTTAACATCTGCCGATCGTGATCGGCCTCTCGTTATCATTTGCTAATCCTCGCCTCTCAAGATTTCGGTGTTGAATGGATCATCATGACTCACTCATCCACCTTACCTGTATCTATGCTGTTGAATTCGAGTTTGGTACTTGTATAATAATAATATCTAGAATATTAATGATTTCTAAGCTGACAGGTTTGGATGGGTGTATATGGTACAACTGGCATACACATATATTTTAGGCACCACTGTCGATATAAGTCAACATAAGGGGTATCTGAAATTCCGATATATTTATTAGCGGGTCCTCCAGAGGACACCTGTGGTTTACATATCCGAACATTTTAAATTGGGTATATCTCAACTTGTGTATCCATGATCAACTCAAATATGCTTCTATCTAAGTTATGTTGTCCCAGTTTACATTTACCTTAGGGCCCTTTGTCCCGTTGGGGTCGTCCGGAGGACCCGCTTCTAGCATATGGGCAAAATTTCAATAGATTATATTTCGACTTTTGGAGCCAGGATCAACCCAAGAATGTATCTTTCTAAGTGTTATGACTCCCATGTACATATATTGTATGGCCCACTGTCGTAGAGTTGTCGATATAAGGCACCAAACCGGTATAAGAAATCCCCGTGTGTTTAACAGCGGGTCCTCCGGAGGACCCGCTTCTAGCATATGGGCACAATTTCAATAGGCTACATTTCGACTTTTGGAGCCAAGATCAACCCAAGAATGCATCTTTCTAAGTGTTATGACTCTCATGTACATATATTGTATGGCCCACTGTCGCAGAGTTGTCGATATAAGGCACCAAACCGGTATAAGAAATCCCCGTGTGTTTAACAGCGGGTCCTCCGGAGGACCCGCTTCTAGCATATGGGCACAATTTCAATAGGCTATATTTCGACTTTTGGAGCCAGGATCAACCCAAGAATGCATCTTTCTAAGTGTTATGACTCTCATGTACATATATTGTATGGCCGACTGTCGCATATTTGCCGATATAACGCTACATATCGGGTATAACAAATCCCCGTGTGTTTAAAAGCTGGTCCTCCGGAGGACCCGCTTCTAGCATATGGGCACAATTTTAATAGGCTACATTTCGACTTTTGGAGCCAGGATCAACCCAAGAATGCATCGTTCTAAGTGTTATGACTCTCATGTACATATATTGTATGGCCCACTGTCGCAGAGTTGTCGATATAAGGCACCAAACCGGTATAAGAAATCCCCGTGTGTTTAACAGCGGGTCCTCCGGGGGACCCGCTTCTAGCATATGGGCACAATTTCAATAGGCTATATTTCGACTTTTGGAGCCAGGATCAACCCAAGAATGCATCTTTCTAAGTGTTATGACTCTCATGTACATATATTGTATGGCCGACTGTCGCATATTTGCCGATATAACGCTACATATCGGGTATAACAAATCCCCGTGTGTTTAAAAGCTGGTCCTCCGGAGGACCCGCTTCTAGCATATGGGCACAATTTTAATAGGCTACATTTCGACTTTTGGAGCCAGGATCAACCCAAGAATGCATCGTTCTAAGTGTTATGACTCTCATGTACATATATTGTATGGCCCACTGTCGCAGAGTTGTCGATATAAGGCACCAAACCGGTATAAGAAATCCCCGTGTGTTTAACAGCGGGTCCTCCGGAGGACCCGCTTCTAGCATATGGACACAATTTCAATAGGCTATATTTCGACTTTTGGAGCCAGGATCAACCCAAGAATGCATCTTTCTAAGTGTTATGACTCTCATGTACATATATTGTATGGCCCACTGTCGCAAAGTTGTCGATATAAGGCACCAAACCGGTATAAGAAATCCCCGTGTGTTTAACAGCGGGTCCTCCGGAGGACCCGCTTCTAGCATATGGGCACAATTTCAATAGGCTATATTTCGACTTTTGGAGCCAGGATCAACCCAAGAATGCATCTTTTTAAGTGTTATGACTCTCATGTACATATATTGTATGGCCCACTTTCGCAGAGTTGTCGATATAAGGCACCAAAACGGTATAACAAATCCCCGTGTGATTAAAAGCTGGTCCTCCGGAGGACCCGCTTCTAGCATATGGGCACAATTTCAAAGGCTACATTTCGACTTTTGGAGCCAGGATCAACCCAAGAATGCATCTTTTTAAGTGTTATGACTCTCATGTACATATATTGTATGGCCCACTGTCGCATATTTGCCGATATAACGCTACAGATCGGGTATAACAAATCCCCGTGTGTTTAAAAGCGGGTCCTCCGGAGGACCCGCTTCTAGCATATGGGCACAATTTCAATAGGCTACATTTCGACTTTTGGAGCCAGGATCAACCCAAGAATGCATCTTTCTAAGTGTTATGACTCTCATGTACATATATTGTATGGCCGACTGTCGCATATTTGCCGATATAACGCTACAGATCGGGTATAACAAATACCCGTGTGTTTAAAAGCTGGTCCTCCGGAGGACCCGCTTCTAGCATATGGGCACAATTTCAATAGGCTACATTTCGACTTTTGGAGCCAGGATCAACCCAAGAATGCATCGTTCTAAGTGTTATGACTCTCATGTACATATATTGTATGGCCGACTGTCGCATATTTGCCGATATAACGCTACAGATCGGGTATAACAAATACCCGTGTGTTTAAAAGCTGGTCCTCCGGAGGACCCGCTTCTAGCATATGGGCACAATTTCAATAGGCTACATTTCGACTTTTGGAGCCAGGATCAACCCAAGAATGCATCGTTCTAAGTGTTATGACTCTCATGTACATATATTGTATGGCCCACTGTCGCAGAGTTGTCGATATAAGGCACCAAACCGGTATAAGAAATCCCCGTGTGTTTAACAACGGGTCCTCCGGAGGACCCGCTTCTAGCATATGGGCACAATTTCAATAGGCTATATTTCGACTTTTGGAGCCAGGATCAACCCAAGAATGCATCTTTCTAAGTGTTATGACTCTCATGTACATATATTGTATGGCCCACTGTCACAAAGTTGTCGATATAAGGCACCAAACCGGTATAAGAAATCCCCGTGTGTTTAACAGCGGGTCCTCCGGAGGACCCGCTTCTAGCATATGGGCACAATTTCAATAGGCTATATTTCGACTTTTGGAGCCAGGATCAACCCAAGAATGCATCTTTTTAAGTGTTATGACTCTCATGTACATATATTGTATGGCCCACTGTCGCAGAGTTGTCGATATAAGGCACCAAAACGGTATAACAAATCCCCGTGTGATTAAAAGCTGGTCCTCCGGAGGACCCGCTTCTAGCATATGGGCACAATTTCAAAGGCTACATTTCGACTTTTGGAGCCAGGATCAACCCAAGAATGCATCTTTTTAAGTGTTATGACTCTCATGTACATATATTGTATGGCCCACTGTCGCATATTTGCCGATATAACGCTACAGATTGGGTATAACAAATCCCCGTGTGTTTAAAAGCGGGTCCTCCGGAGGACCCGCTTCTAGCATATGGGCACAATTTCAATAGGCTACATTTCGACTTTTGGAGCCAGGATCAACCCAAGAATGCATCGTTCTAAGTGTTATGACTCTCATGTACATATATTGTATGGCCCACTGTCGCAGAGTTGTCGATATAAGGCACCAAACCGGTATAATAAATCCCCGTGTGTTTAACAGCGGGTCCTCCGGAGGACCCGCTTCTAGCATATGGGCACAATTTCAATAGGCTATATTTCGACTTTTGGAGCCAGGATCAACCCAAGAATGCATCTTTTTAAGTGTTATGACTCTCATGTACATATATTGTATGGCCCACTGTCGCAGAGTTGTCGATATAACGCTACAGATCGGGTTTAACAAATCCCCGCCCCGTGTGTTTAAAAGCGGGTCCTCCGGAGGACCCGCTTCTAGCATATGGGCACAATTTCAATAGGCTACATTTCGACTTTTCGAGCCAGGATCAACCCAAGAATGCATCTTTCTAAGTGTTATGACTCTCATGTACATATATTGTATGGCCGACTGTCGCATATTTGCCGATATAACGCTACATATCGGGTATAACAAATCCCCGCGTGTTTAAAAGCTGGTCCTCCGGAGGACCCGCTTCTAGCATATGGGCACAATTTCAATAGGCTATATTTCGACTTTTGGAGCCAGGGTCAACCCAAGAATGCATCTTTCTAAGTGTTATGACTCTCATGTACATATATTGTATGGCCCACTGTCGCATATTTACCGATATAACGCTACAGATCGGGTATAACAAATCCCCGTGTGTTTAAAAGCTGGTCCTCCGGAGGACCCGCTTCTAGCATATGGGCACAATTTCAATAGGCTACATTTCGACTTTTGGAGCCAGGATCAACCCAAGAATGCATCGTTCTAAGTGTTATGACTCTCATGTACATATATTGTATGGCCCACTGTCGCAGAGTTGTCGATATAAGGCACCAAACCGGTATAAGAAATCCCCGTGTGTTTAACAGCGGGTCCTCCGGAGGACCCGCTTCTAGCATATGGGCACAATTTCAATAGGCTATATTTCGACTTTTGGAGCCAGGATCAACCCAAGAATGCATCTTTCTAAGTGTTATGACTCTCATGTACATATATTGTATGGCCGACTGTCGCATATTTGCCGATATAACGCTACATATCGGGTATAACAAATCCCCGTGTGTTTAAAAGCTGGTCCTCCGGAGGACCCGCTTCTAGCATATGGGCACAATTTTAATAGGCTACATTTCGACTTTTGGAGCCAGGATCAACCCAAGAATGCATCGTTCTAAGTGTTATGACTCTCATGTACATATATTGTATGGCCCACTGTCGCAGAGTTGTCGATATAAGGCACCAAACCGGTATAAGAAATCCCCGTGTGTTTAACAGCGGGTCCTCCGGAGGACCCGCTTCTAGCATATGGGCACAATTTCAATAGGCTATATTTCGACTTTTGGAGCCAGGATCAACCCAAGAATGCATCTTTCTAAGTGTTATGACTCTCATGTACATATATTGTATGGCCCACTGTCGCAAAGTTGTCGATATAAGGCACCAAACCGGTATAAGAAATCCCCGTGTGTTTAACAGCGGGTCCTCCGGAGGACCCGCTTCTAGCATATGGGCACAATTTCAATAGGCTATATTTCGACTTTTGGAGCCAGGATCAACCCAAGAATGCATCTTTTTAAGTGTTATGACTCTCATGTACATATATTGTATGGCCCACTTTCGCAGAGTTGTCGATATAAGGCACCAAAACGGTATAACAAATCCCCGTGTGATTAAAAGCTGGTCCTCCGGAGGACCCGCTTCTAGCATATGGGCACAATTTCAAAGGCTACATTTCGACTTTTGGAGCCAGGATCAACCCAAGAATGCATCTTTTTAAGTGTTATGACTCTCATGTACATATATTGTATGGCCCACTGTCGCATATTTGCCGATATAACGCTACATATCGGGTATAACAAATCCCCGTGTGTTTAAAAGCTGGTCCTCCGGAGGACCCGCTTCTAGCATATGGGCACGATTTCAATAGGCTACATTTCGACTTTTGGAGCCAGGATCAACCCAAGAATGCATCTTTTTAACGGTTATGACTCTCATGTACATATATTGTATGGCCGACTGTCGCATATTTGCCGATATAACGCTACAGATCGGGTATAACAAATCCCCGTGTGTTTAAAAGCTGGTCCTCCGGAGGACCCGCTTCTAGCATATGGGCACAATTTCAATAGGCTACATTTCGACTTTTGGAGCCAGGATCAACCCAAGAATGCATCGTTCTAAGTGTTATGACTCTCATGTACATATATTGTATGGCCCACTGTCGCAGAGTTGTCGATATAAGGCACCAAACCGGTATAAGAAATCCCCGTGTGTTTAACAGCGGGTCCTCCGGAGGACCCGCTTCTAGCATATGGGCACAATTTCAATAGGCTATATTTCGACTTTTGGAGCCAGGATCAACCCAAGAATGCATCTTTCTAAGTGTTATGACTCTCATGTACATATATTGTATGGCCCACTGTCGCAAAGTTGTCGATATAAGGCACCAAACCGGTATAAGAAATCCCCGTGTGTTTAACAGCGGGTCCTCCGGAGGACCCGCTTCTAGCATATGGGCACAATTTCAATAGGCTATATTTCGACTTTTGGAGCCAGGATCAACCCAAGAATGCATCTTTTTAAGTGTTATGACTCTCATGTACATATATTGTATGGCCCACTGTCGCAGAGTTGTCGATATAAGGCACCAAAACGGTATAACAAATCCCCGTGTGATTAAAAGCTGGTCCTCCGGAGGACCCGCTTCTACCATATGGGCACAATTTCAAAGGCTACATTTCGACTTTTGGAGCCAGGATCAACCCAAGAATGCATCTTTTTAAGTGTTATGACTCTCATGTACATATATTGTATGGCCCACTGTCGCATATTTGCCGATATAACGCTACAGATCGGGTATAACAAATCCCCGTGTGTTTAAAAGCGGGTCCTCCGGAGGACCCGCTTCTAGCATATGGGCACAATTTCAATAGGCTACATTTCGACTTTTGGAGCCAGGATCGACCCAAGAATGCATCGTTCTAAGTGTTATGACTCTCATGTACATATATTGTATGGCCCACTGTCGCAGAGTTGTCGATATAAGGCACCAAACCGGTATAATAAATCCCCGTGTGTTTAACAGCGGGTCCTCCGGAGGACCCGCTTCTAGCATATGGGCACAATTTCAATAGGCTATATTTCGACTTTTGGAGCCAGGATCAACCCAAGAATGCATCTTTTTAAGTGTTATGACTCTCATGTACATATATTGTATGGCCCACTGTCGCAGAGTTGTCGATATAACGCTACAGATCGGGTTTAACAAATCCCCGCCCCGTGTGTTTAAAAGCGGGTCCTCCGGAGGACCCGCTTCTAGCATATGGGCACAATTTCAATAGGCTACATTTCGACTTTTCGAGCCAGGATCAACCCAAGAATGCATCTTTCTAAGTGTTATGACTCTCATGTACATATATTGTATGGCCGACTGTCGCATATTTGCCGATATAACGCTACAGATCGGGTATAACAAATCCCCGCGTGTTTAAAAGCTGGTCCTCCGGAGGACCCGCTTCTAGCATATGGGCACAATTTCAATAGGCTATATTTCGACTTTTGGAGCCAGGGTCAACCCAAGAATGCATCTTTCTAAGTGTTATGACTCTCATGTACATATATTGTATGGCCCACTGTCGCATATTTACCGATATAACGCTACAGATCGGGTATAACAAATCCCCGTGTGTTTAAAAGCTGGTCCTCCGGAGGACCCGCTTCTAGCATATGGGCACAATTTCAATAGGCTACATTTCGACTTTTGGAGCCAGGATCAACCCAAGAATGCATCGTTCTAAGTGTTATGACTCTCATGTACATATATTGTATGGCCCACTGTCGCAGAGTTGTCGATATAAGGCACCAAACCGGTATAAGAAATCCCCGTGTGTTTAACAGCGGGTCCTCCGGAGGACCCGCTTCTAGCATATGGGCACAATTTCAATAGGCTATATTTCGACTTTTGGAGCCAGGATCAACCCAAGAATGCATCTTTCTAAGTGTTATGACTCTCATGTACATATATTGTATGGCCGACTGTCGCATATTTGCCGATATAACGCTACATATCGGGTATAACAAATCCCCGTGTGTTTAAAAGCTGGTCCTCCGGAGGACCCGCTTCTAGCATATGGGCACAATTTTAATAGGCTACATTTCGACTTTTGGAGCCAGGATCAACCCAAGAATGCATCGTTCTAAGAGTTATGACTCTCATGTACATATATTGTATGGCCCACTGTCGCAGAGTTGTCGATATAAGGCACCAAACCGGTATAAGAAATCCCCGTGTGTTTAACAGCGGGTCCTCCGGAGGACCCGCTTCTAGCATATGGGCACAATTTCAATAGGCTAGATTTCGACTTTTGGAGCCATTGTCAACCTAAGTATACATCTTTCTAAGTGTTCTGGTCCCGTATACATCTACTGTAGGGCCCTTTGTCGCATATTTGCCGATATAACGCTACAGATCGGGTATACGAAATTCCCGTGTGTTTAACAGCGGGTCCTCCGGAGGACCCGCTTCTAGCATATGGGCACAATTTCAATAGGCTATATTTCGACTTTTGGAGCCAGGATCAACCCAAGAATGCATCTTTCTAGGTGTTCTGGTCCCGTTTACATCTATACTGTAGGGCCCTTTGTCGCATATATATTTACCGATATAACGCTATACAGATCGCGCGCGCGGGTATAAGAAATCCCCGTATGTTTAGAAGAGAGTCGTCGGAGGACCCGCTTCTAGCATATGGGCACAATTTCAATAGGCTATATTTCGACTTTTGGAGCCAGGAACAACCCAAGAATGCTTCTTTCTAAGTGTTATGACTCCCATGTACATATATTGTATGGCCCACTGTCGCAGAGTTGTCGATATAAGGCACCAAACCGGTATAAGAAATCCCGTATGTTTAACAGTCCTATGGGCAAAATTTCAATTGGCTATATTTCAACTTTTGGAGCCATGATCAACTCAAGAATGCATCTTTAGAAGTGTTATGACTCCCATATACACATATTGTAGAGCCCACTGTTTAGAAAATAATATTCGAACAGCCAAGCCTGAATATAGTGTCTGACATTTGCAGAATGAGGTCCCCAAAGGGTGAATTTAGTGACGCAATCGGCGGGCTAGCATCACCAAATTCACCCTCTGGGGACCTCATTCTGTGTAAGCCTCAACTGCTATGGGAGATATAGCATCAGATTGAAGTTCTCCAGTTAAAGTTGGTGATGTGCACGCATTGGGCACCTCAATTATGCATTTTATCTTCTGCAAATTAGGGGATATAGAAACTGAACAGACGGAAAAAAGTAAGAAAAATGTAAATTTAAGACCCTATATACTTCCCAGACGAGGCATAAGCAGAATGAGTTCCATGGGTAGTATATTTGGATATGCTAGCCTGCTGTGCAGGGTAGCATAACTAAATTCACCCTCTGGGGACCTCATTCTGCAAATGTCAGACACACTAAATTCAGGTTTGGGAACACAATAATTTGTTTTGATTTGATATTAATGACACACACTGGCATGAGTGCTAGCAAAGCAGTTGTTTATACCTGTCAGCCTGATAACATCTCAATTGATGACTGTGTTGTTAACTCTCTCTGTCTGTAGCTAATACAATTGACTGAATCTGCTGGTGGGAGAGGTGAGTTATGAGATGAGATGGGGTGGAGGTGCTGTTGGTTGGGGGCAGGGTGGTGGTCTGGGTCATGTGGGGGGGGATGATGGAAAGGGAAAGTTTCAATGATTTCATTAAAGATTTTCATAACTCTGCGGATGTTACAATGGTGTTAGTTTTTCAAATTTTTTAACATATTTAAAGGCCCACTTAATTTTCAAGTCGCCAATTATTATTTTTATAGTGACTTGATATACGGTTTTAATAACAATCTATGCCATAAAATATGATTAAAATGCTATAATTCACCACTATTTGAAGATGCCCACAGATAAATAGAAGACTTCCCCCCTCTGTCACCCATAATGCAACATAATTCAAAGTTTTCCAATGGAAGGGGAAGAACTCTATCTTTAATATATAGAGTTATTCCCCCTGCATTGAAAATATGATATTTTAATTCTTAATGACAAAACGCGTTGGCAACTCAACATATCCACAGTTTATTACACCAGATAAGTTGATAATATAATATATATAATATGGCATATATTTTATATAATATAATTTGGGGTTCGAAAATTAAGTGGGCCTTTAAAAAACGAGACGGCGATCACGATCGGCAGATGTTAACCCATCCCTTGATGAGAGTAAATTACTATGATCGGAATCATAACTGAGAGTTTTGATGTTGAATTATAGAGTATACTGTTACATGTACTATTATAGACAAATGTACAAAGCACAAATTATTGGAATTTATGGGTCACTCGCATTTATATAAGAGAATGCACTGGTACAGGATCTGTAATGCTGCACCACAACAGCCTTGGGTTAAATGTGAAAAGGTGACCTGGACATGGAATACTTGGGTTAAGAGAGTCCAATTTAAGCTTACAATGATAATGTATAAAATTCTACCAACAACAGCCATCAAGATAAAACACCTCACTGCTGACCCATTAATATCAATTATATAACAGAGCTGTCAACAAATCACAGGCAGTGTTTATGTTGAAGGCTGGCACCTATATTAAACCAATGACATTTATAATGACCTCAGACCATCTGTAGAGTGATATACTCAGCTGTGCAATGCAGCACAGATGTTCTAGTCTACTGTTAATATCATGTGATGTTTATTGTTGAAACTTAAAAAAAAATTAGATACCATATCTTTCTTTATCTGCACATTGGCATAAGAGCCATCAGAAAATAATATAGCCCAATAGCTAAGTAGTCCAAAGGCATGGGATTCAATTGGTGAATTGGGTTTAATGTCGCTCCAAACAAATTTACCAGAACATAACACAAGATTTTGGACCGATTTAAACGAAATTTGGTGTGGTGACTCGGGGTACTGGCAGAGATATAATGGTGTTTTTTTTTTTTTTTTTAATTTATTTATATATTTTTTTTTTTTAAATTGAGCAAGGAATTCAATCAAATTTTTTTTTTTAAGAGTGAACATGTTTTCGAAAAAGGGCCATAACTCAGTTAAAATAGTCGGCTCAAACCCATAATCGAACTCGATCTGTCTTTTGTGCTGAGAAATTGATATACAAAATTTGGTTCCGATCAGATAGAAAATATTTGAGTTATCGCACCATGCGTAAAGTGTCTATGGACAGACAGACGGACGGACTAATGATGAGTGGTCAATCCGGACATCGACACTATGTTTACCATACTATGGTATGGGTAAACATAAAAAATAAAAATAAATTTATGTTAAATTAATCAAGGAGTTAAATCTGATTTTGTTTTCTTCGGAGTTATGTCTCTGGCGCCACCCCTATTTGACCCCATTTGAACAAATCTGAACCACAGTCATTCAAGGACCCTCCATACCAAATTTAAGCTAAAACGACCCAATGGTCTAGACAAGAAGTTGTTATAAGAATTACCATAGAGGAATATAGTTATGGCCCTTGTTTTGCAACCAATTGACCTGGTGACCTCATTTGAACAAATCTGAATGTGAGTCACCTAGGGAACATCCACATCAAATATGAACCAATTCGGTATAATAATTCTGGAGAAGAAGACGATTATTGACGGACAGACAGACGGATGGATGGACAGACGAGGAGTGATGACTATAGCTCCGCCAGAGACTTTGTCTCAGGTGAGCTAAAACTATGAGTAACATATTTTTGTTTGCAAAGAGATACGCTAATTGGTCAAATTATACCCAAAATGGCAGAGTCATTTGATGCAGGTCTTTTTGAGATCAAATGTATGTAAATCAACGTTTTTGATAAAGGTACCATTTGACTCAAAAAGGTATCAAAAGACTTGACCATCTTGGGTACCATTTGACTAATTAGGATATAACTTTTTATGGTATCATTTGACTCGGGTATCATTTGGCTGTAAGCCATTCAAATAAGGTCAATTAGCTGCAGAAGAAGTGTATAAAGCCACTCGTGTTTTGATTATGTTACATCTTGCCAGCTGGCATTCAACTCAGAGGACGATTAAGCCTTAAGGGTGATAGGGCGCATATACAAAATGAAATTGTTCATTGAGGTTTTTTTTATTAGATTTTTATTTAACTTTCAGTATTAAATGCACTGACAGGTTTTAGGTTACATTTAGAAATAAAAGTTACCAAATTATGAACATTTCCTCAAGAATATACCAAAGTATATTATAATGATAGCATAAATGCGATACTATCAATAAAACACACTTTGTGTGAGCTGATCGTTTGTTTATATACAGCACATACAGGATGTGCGATAAGCAAAACACTGAACACCACGGCAATATTTTTGACAGATTGGTTCACAGTGACCCATTCAACACCAAAATTTTGAGTGGCAAGGATTAGCAGGGGCTATACCAGTAAGTTATAAGCAACATGGTGGCAGTTTTAACCAAGTTCAAATAGTGGGGTCTACCTGATGTTGAATGTCTTGCTTATCGCACACTATTTGCATACTGTTTGTTTACATAACAAAGCATACAAACTACAATAACATGCTATCTACACGTTATTTATGATTGGCATATGAACAAGATCTGTCTACATTTTAATATTCTTTCTGTTTATGGCAGTTTTAAAGGATGTGAATATTTTAACAGCAGTACCCAAGACCGTATCTTTAACAGATAATTAATTGAGACAAAATTGGAAGAGTTACCTCATAACCACTTAATATGCATAATATCATTTGCCTTAAAGTTATGTGAAATACTCCGGTTGGGTGATCAAATAGAAATTGAGAATAATCTTCCTCAAAGTAGTAATTTGTTACTAATATCAATCCAAATTGACGATAAACATTGTCATTCTTATATATTAATTAAATGCAATGGCTCTCGATGGAGAAATCATTTGTGTTAGATTATCGCCGATAGTTGCGTCCCGGATCGAGATGTAAATATTTACAATTGGGCGCAGTTCCGACGATGTTTTCCATGGAGTGGTATGGTTGATATCTTCGAAATTTTGGCGATGTTAGTAGATTGCTACATTCCCCATATTGACATACTTCCTGAGTACTAACTTATAAATTCCACGCACCCGAACAAGTCCATAATATGTCTTTAATATCCAAAGATGTTCATCTGGCAGCAAATCACGAAGCAAGTAATTATTAGGGAAATGGGCAGCACAGGAGAACCTTGAATATACATGATTTCTGGTGATATTCAGATGAGGGATGTGGCCTGTAGGGTGTACCAATGAGTAATTTGAAATTTTTTGAAATAGCTTCAATCTACAGGCTATCCTAATCATGATATTTTCCAAACAATTTTCCAACACATAGCCAACTCCAAACTATTGCTATATCCGATATACATTCTTCACTCATTTCTGCAATATATCTACTTCACAAAACGTTTCTGAAAACAAGCCGTTATTGGTGGTAATTGAACCTTCCAAGATCTTTCCATTTCAGAAAAGAGAAAACCCAAAACAGTTTAAAAAACATTTTGGAACACATTCATAAATAGCATATAAAAAAGAAAAAAACTAACTCAAATTGATCCATGGCTTAGAAAATTGTGGAACACCGATGCGTCAATTCAGGGATGCATGATATCAATAACAGCAATCTTAAGGATACGGGCAGCCTAGGCGATTGGTATAGTCAACTCCGCTAAAACGGCCATAAACAGAAAGAATATTATATAATATATTATTTGATATGCTTTCTGTGAGTTTAATATAATTTAATTAATGACTGTTAGGCAAAAAATGTCGATTCTCAGGCATAGCCGCATCGGAAATATTTTTTTTTGCATTGGACCATTTTATTACAATTTGGATCTCATCGTAGTTGTAAACCACGCAACATGAAAATAGGAAACTGTACCATGGAAATTATTTATGTTTCAAATATCAAATAGGAGCTAAATACAACAGTGTATGTGTGGGTTTCCAACAAAAGACCGTTGGCAATGATAACTATCAGGTACATTGTCACCACAGGCTGTCCAAACCCCCCAGTTTATTGGTAAAATTTGTTGAACATTTCGATCTGCGGTCAGCACGAAGTTTGATATTGAACAAAAAAATAATTTGAGAATGCAAACATGGAATGCAACAAAAATTCAGTTTGACAATCAGTGGATATTGGCCATGTTTTTAAGTTTTATTGTCTATCATCCATTGCGGTACATATACAGTCTAATTAGTCAGTGGAATAAGTGAACCAAGACTTTCTATGATAGTTTGGAAGATCACTTTATCTTTGTTTTGACTGTATTTACGCTCCGTATTTTTGTATGAATCTGATATCTGGTGTTAAAAATGATTGTGCAGATATTAAAAATCATATCAACATTATATATCAGTCAAGGTAATCCCTATATGATGTACGGGTAGGGTAGTACAATGTCATAATTTATCATTCTTTATATCAGATTATATTAGTTTATATTCATTACAAAGTGCTCCTTACAATTTCTGGACTTGGGAACAGGCCTCAGCCTAGGGGTTCAGAACAGGGAGACTTGAAGTCTCCCTCCAGGAAATTTAGGGAGACTTCAGGGAGAAGTGGGGAGACTACCAAATATTGACAATTTTCAGATATCGCTTTATTTTATAACATCAATAAAAAATTTAAAAAGTTAAAATAAGAAATAAAACTAAAATATTTTGACTTTATCTGAAATTAGCGTAATTAATTGTTATTATACATTTAACAGTCTGAATCATGATCATATTTAGTTGGTGGACCCAACTAATCAAATATTCAGCCGTGCTCTGATAATTAACGTCAGATTTGCGGACTAGATCAGATGATGCATGTAACTTTTTAAGTTTAATGTGGTCACGGCTGTAATGTGGGTGTCCGCTAAAATAAACAATAAGGATTAACTAACAAAGGAGTTGCTAAAGCTTTTATTAATTAATGGCCTCCCTTAATTAATGCCAACATCACTGGTATAATCCGATTAAAGCAATAAACTTGACATTTATTTACGGCTACAGAAGCGGTCTCTTCAAAAAGTGGGACGCGGTCTCTTCAAAAAGTATGACGCGTTACCGAAACGAACTTGCGAACATACTCTGATAATTGCGTAATTGTTTTTATATCTGAAAAGCGGGACGGTGGTCTTTTAAGTTAATTAAAACATTTATTTGTGACACTCACGATGGTCAGTAACAACACAGATGCGAACATATCGTGTTTTCAGCGTGTCAAAACATTCGTGATTAACATTCATTATACCTCAAAGCGAACAAAGGCGACTGAATAACAACACAAAAGATCACAAAACAATAGGTCATATTTTATTTTTTATTTTAAACACTTGGGTCTTTGTCTCTGAATCGTCTGTTTCTTTTTGGGATGGCCGCCACAATTCATCTATATACGGACATGTCTGCGAAAAAACTAGAAAAAAACTAAGAAAAAAAAAAAATCCCCCTAAAATTGAAGGCGACTTCGATTTCGCCTTAGAGCGACGATAGGGCGAAGTCAGCAACAGTAAGGCGACAATCTCGCCCGAGTCGCCTTGTGAGCTGAGGCCAGCTTGGGAAGGTATAATAACCCACGCTTATTTTACCAGTCTGTGGGCATAACAAAATAAAACATAAAAATAAAACCCTCGCGCCCGCATTTATTTTCCAAAACAATTGCCTGAGAATCAAACATCTTTTTTCATTTGGTCTTATTGACAAAAAATCCAATTATATAACACACATCTAGCAAATTATTTCTATAATATGCATAAAACCTCGTCAGTTGGAACCCAATGGAATCGAACCATGTAGCTTACAAGTATACTTGCAGCTAAACCAAGTGAGTCCCTGGGTACATAAGAGGTTACATGCTATGACTAAAATAATTTTGAAATTGAAGATTGTGGGTGAATTTCGTTTGATGTTTTAGTTATATTCTGTGCTATCATAATTAGCAGTTTAGTGTTCAACAGTAATGAACATGATGAAATCTTCAATGAAATTAGTTATAATACAAACAATATACCATTATTCATCCACTCGTTTTTATTTTTATTCGTCGTCATCTTGAGTACACAGCATCGTAACACCCTTCAGTCAACCCCTCTCCATCTGCAATCTTGTCTTTTCTTTGCATTGCATTATACAACTGAAAATTGTGATAAAACATCGTCATGATCATTGAATGTGTCCATGTTACATTGGTTTTTTTGGTCACCATCGCCATTTTGACGACCTTGACATCACCTTATATGGCAAAATGTGTTTATAGGTATTCATTAAAATTTGAGAGCTCCCATCTAGAGGTCATCCTGAACATGTTTGTAAATTTTCATAACAATAGCCCAATAAATTCGGGCAATAGGATGTGCCGATGGATTAAAATTCAAAATTCAAGATGGCTGCTGGAGGCTATGTTTTTTAACATATTTTGTAAAAAATTATGGCTCATCGCTTCGTGTGTGGCCCACTTGAGGTCACTGGCTGACCTGATATCAGTGTGTATACTTGTCAATAGCGTCATTACATTGAAAAGTAGTTCTTAATTGTGAACAATGAGGATGTTGTAAGTTTTACACACTAGACTGTATATAATGGGTCTCGCCCAGCTATTTTACATAATCATTTCAATTCATTCGATATATAACAACTGTTACTTGATATATTCTTAAGATGGATAAGCGTGTAAATAGTGCAGTCAACTGCGTAATTAAGTGTCACGTGATATGTACTTTCGGTTTATATCAAAGTTTGTGTTTGGTAACACTTTCCTTATGTTTACTGGTCATTTATTCAATAAAACAACGTCATATTTGACACAGTTTATTGAAGAAAAATAAGCACCTGATTATTATTTAGGTAATTGGCAATGCCGATGTTGAAACCGAAGTGCCAATTGTCATCCGACGGGCCATAATCGACCGATTCCGATTGTCATATCCGATCATCGGCTCATCACTACTTATAAGTAATGATATAGTGACTAGATACATGGTTGAATGAACACTAACTGAATGCAGATAATGTCTACAAAAGGATAATGACAATAAACATTCCTCATCTACTGCAAAAGTCTGGCAGAGACACTTGGTAGTATTGTATCCAGTATCTACTTGTTACAATGGGGGCACGTTGCTCCAAGTAATGCAGAACTAAGCTACTCGTCACATGACATGAGCCTTTAAATAAGTTATCTACAATCTTAAGGATGCGCCATTCGTGAATTAAAAAAACCCACTATATTCCAATCAATTTGAAGGGAAAAATCATTATGCATTATAAGCAATGTGTGATACAGTATTATAACAACTCACAATATACCCTCACAATATGAATTTTATAAAAAAGTGGTTTAAAAAAGTCAAATGAATTTTTTTTCATGAAGGTCTATCGAGTTGTACTGGGAATATAAAAAAAAAACACATTGCATTATCTAGACCATGAACCCAATTAGGGTATGCGCTCAGTCTATCTGAAATCATAAATGTCTGCGAGTAAATAAATCAAATATTTTTCACAGTATATTTTAGTTTTTTGGCAGCCATTTTGCAGGACTATTTTTTTTCTCAGGTAAAGGACCAAAACAACATAAAACAAATATTATTCAACGCTTTCAATAATCTGGCAGACATAAATACTCAATATTGTTTCATCTTTTCAGATATTAAGTACCGCTAGCTTTATGTTGATTTATTCTAACAAAAATAGTTCTGCAAATGGCTGCCAAAAACTTAAATATAAAATGAAAAATGTTTGATATATTTTCCCGCAGACTGTTATTACAATTTAAAAAAAAAAGTTGACATAATTTGAACATATCTCTCATATTGTGAGGGTAAACACGTGTTATTATAATATTATAACATACATTGGTTATAAAGGATACTAATTTTTCTCTTCAGATTACTTCAAATTTCCACTTTAAGAAAATTCACTGTTGAGGCCAGTTCTCAACAATTTGGTGACATGAATTGAGCGGTATCTCCACACATACGGTGATCACTCAAGCATGCACATACTTGGTCGACAGCAGTGCCAAGATACGGAATATACATGTAGCATTTCCTGAAAATCAACCTCAGGATACTTCATACAGTGTTAGGGGAACTTACTTATTTTGGGGTGTTAATAACCAATTTGACCTCTTACCAAGTTGCACTCACCACTCTTTGCATTCCCTTGCTATGACCATGTCTTCAAAAAAATTCTTGTTCTCTTCCATCATAAATTGAAGCCTGCCTTAGTGGTGGCGTTTCCATGGGTGCCATCTTTTCGCACTTGTAGTCATCACCGGAACTCTGAAAGAGCATAAATTAAAATTTTAAATTAAAATCAGTTGAACCTGATCTTGATATGCAATTAACAAGAGACTGCACCGGTGGTGTTGGCATACCACCATGGTGGTAAATTCGAACTGACGAAGTATGGGTGAGATATCTGCTTGAACGGGAATAACCCCCTAACATTTTCAAATAAACACAGATAAATAACTGTAGAATGGAAAACATGAACAAAACGATTGAACACTCAACAGACTGCCATCATAATAGTGAACATCCATACCAAATTCCATTGAAATCTGTCAACTGGTGCTATGGTGGTGGCGATACAGACAAAAAACCAACACTTCCAAATTTATAAATGATGACCAGAACAGAAAACAGGAAAAAATATGATTGAACACTCAATTGATTGCCCTCATAGTAGTGAACATCCATACCAAATTTCATTGAGATTCGTCCAATGGTGGTGGAGACATCTGCCCGGACAGAAGGAAAAACAGAGGGATAGATGTCCGGACGTTGTGAAGGATTGAATGAATCCAGTATACCCCACATTCTCTTTTGAGAGTAACGGTATAATAAACATGAAGTACAATTTAAACAAGATGTTACACCACATAACGGCTGCTCGCTTACTACTATTGTGTAAACACAAAACCTGGGTCGAACAGGACCCAATTTTTAATGAAACAAAAGGGCGAATGCAAACTATACAATTGTTGCCCACATTTGAGTGAGACACCGGATTTGTTGCCCACTCAAAATATTTGGAATGTGTATATAAAGGGGTGCTTACATAAGCCCCCCTCTGATAAACATATGGGCTAACTTTTAATTGGGTATTTTTTCAGCCATAATCAACTCATTTATGGATCTTTCAATGGATTATGGAATGTGACACAATGGCCGCCATGATTCTTGAGATACAGTGTAATATGCTGGGGGAACTTACTTATTTTGGGGTGTTTACATTCACTGTCTGCATTCCCTTGCTATGAGCGGTGTATTCAAAATTTATCATGCTCTCTTCAGTCATATATCGAAGGCTGCCTTAGTGGTGCCATATTTTCATACTTGTAATCATCAATGGAACTCTGAAATTTAATTTAAAATTAAAATCAGTTGAAACTTCTTTTGATATGCAATTAACAATAGTAACATGAAGTACAATTTAAACAAGAGGTTACACTGCGGCTGCTCGTGATTTGTTGCCTGCTCGAAAGCGGGTTTGTCACACAACAGCGTATAGACCAGTTAATGAACATGGAATTAATTTATTACTGTAGTTATTCAAGAGAATGATACAAAATGCTCCAAAAGTTGAAGCAGTCATTTTAAATATTCATTCATCATATTTCTCAGTGTTAAATTGATATAAAAAATTTGCGTTGGTGATTATTTGTGAATATACAGGTAGCATTGTCATTTTGACAAATTTTACATGCAACTTGGACGCATAAAAATTATAGACAGTGACTATCAATGGAGGAACATTTACTTTTTTATCAATGATTTGAGGAAGTGTTCAAAATAGTACTAGTTCCGATATTGTGTTTTCTGTAATAGCATGATCAGCCAGTCTGAAATTATCACTATTAATTATCAGTTGAATTTTACATGCCTGTTTTTGTTTTTTCTCATCTGTTATTTTTCCATCTAATAATAACCTAATATTTCTGGATTTTCTAATCTCTTTAATCGATCTTATGGCCTGTTTTCTTCTTAGAAATGACAGCTGCAGAACATCAACGATCCATTGCATTGTGTGAACATTGACTCACGATCATTGAAATCCCTTTGCCTTTCACTATCTTATAGTTTTATCACTTCAAAAAACATTCCTGGATAATACTTACATTCTCCTTTTGAGCCATAAATGTTGCAACCGTTATTAACCTCTTCACTGCCAATTGAAGTCATTGGCTGGGTCATTGACATTATTGATATTTTCCTGTGGAAAATAAGGAAGTTAGTAGTGATGTTTTGATAATCGGAATCAGCCAATAATAGCCCATCGCATATTAAATCTGACCTATTAGTTGAACATCGGCTTTTACCGATTGGCCAAATTTTAATTTAATTTAATTAATAACAGTTTTTGACACAAAATCCAATTACATGTATATACATGTAACACACATATCTAGAAAATTATTTCTATAATATGCATAAAACCTCGTCAATTGGAACCCCATGGATTCGAACCATGTAGCTTACAAGGATAATTGCAGCTAAACCAAGTGAGTCCCTCGGTACATCAGAGGTTACATATTATGAATGAAATAATTTTTAAAATGAAGATTGTGGGTGAATTTCGATTGATGTTTTAGTTACCAAGTTATATTCAGAAAATTATATATATATATATATATTTACATATATATCCAAACACAAATATTGACTATGCACCATTAGGGACGTAGTAAGGCTATATACCATTAGGAACATTATCTATATTATGACAGTGCTATCATAATTAGGAGTTTAGTGTTCGAGAGTAGTGAACATGATGTTTTTAGTATGAACAATATACCATTATTCATCCACTTGTTTATATTTTTATTCGTCGTCATCTTGAGTACACAGCATCGTAACTCCCTTCAGCAACCCCTCTCCGTCTGCAATCTTGTCTTTGCTTTGCATTGCATTATATGGCTGAAAATCGTGAGAAAACATCATAATGATCATTGAACGAATCCATGTTAAGTTGGTTTGTTTACTCACCATCGCCATTTTAACCGACCTTGACATCACCTTATATGGCAAACTGTGCCTATTCATTCAAATTTGAGAGCTCCCATCTAGAGCTGATCCTGAACATGTTTGTAAGGCCAAAAAAAAAAAGTTTTCTCGGGCAATTTTATTTTCAAATCAATGAGGGAGGGAGCGTTTTATTTATATTTTTTATTTGCGCATAGTGAGCATGGACACAGATACCTTCCTCTGTCTAGTAATAACCAGAAATGTAGAGGGAACTGTTATGCATATAAACTCATTTAGTCTTATATAAAAATGACATTGTACTACCAGTGTATGACTTGGGATTACCTAGCATTATATAATGCCCCTGACATTAACTACTGTTATTGTTGTCTAAAAACTGATACCTCCCCATTCTAATATGTGATCCTGAATTTAGTCCTGTGCCTTTCAATTGTATAAAGTTACTATTAGTGTAAGTTGTTCACAATGACTAATTGTAAGAAGAGCATGAGGATCAGCTAATCATTTTCTTAATTGTAGTCATCTACTTCAAATCTACTTTTCAAATTTATTTTTTCGTAAGTTTTTTTTGTCATAACATCAGGCATTGCAATAAAAAGGCCTAATGCGGCCCTTTTTATTCAATGCGGCAGGGCCTGAGAACTAAAACCTTCTTTTTTTTTGGCCTAAATTCAAAACAATACCCCAATAAATTCGGGCAACAGGATGTGCTGATGGATTAAAATTCAAGATCCAAGAAGGCTGTTGGAGGAGGCCATGTTTTTTAACATATTTTGAAAGGATGAAGGATGTGGCCTGTAGGGTATGCCAAAGGATTTAGTCATGCAAAGAATAAAATCCAAGATGGCTGCCAATGGCCATGTTTTTCACAGAAAATCATTCAAGATATATAGCTCCCATCTAGAGGTGATCCTAAACATGCCTGTAAGTTTTTAAAACAGTCCTCCAAAAAATGTGGGCTGCAGGGTGTGCCGATATATTCAAATTTGAAATCAAAGATGGCTGCTGGTGGCCATGTTTTTCAACAACTTTCTGAAAAGATCAATGGCTCCCATTTAGAGGCCACCTCAAAGATCTATATGAAGTTCCAAAAGGATTGGATGAGATATGCGACTTGTAGACTGTGCTACAGGAAATTGTAGATGAATCATGGATGGACTCACAGATGACGGATGCCAACCCATGGCAATAGCTCAAACTTGACTTTGTCAAGTTGATCCAAAAATGCTTCAACTAGGTAGTCTATTCTGACCCATGAAAGTTCTGTCTTCATTGACCTAGTGCCCTGCGAATCGGGTATTTTAATTTTTAAGCAATAGATTCAAAATCACATCGAATCTTGAATCGAATTGTTAGATCGAGTATATCAACAGTGAAGAGGTAGAACAGTTCAGGAAACACTTAAATTGGTAACTGTAACAAACCAACAAAAAAAAAACAATTAATAACTGAACGCAATGGATTGTATATTACCTAGCCATATTAACTTGTCTTCTGCAGAATATGCATGCATCTCATTGTCCTCATAAATACTGATGGATGGGATACATTGAATGTGATGAGTGGTGGAATTGGGAGTAACTCTTTAAAATGTGCTTTCGAACTTTCGTTATCATCAAACTTCATCGATCTCCATGTTGCACTGAAATCTGCCATTTGAATTGTACATGTATCATGCTGAACTCCTTGACCTATGACAGTATATATGGGATGGAGACTTGTGAGGTTTGCCGAATGAGTTTAGCTGTAATTCCCTTGTGACATTCAACTCCTGGAATCCCAGAGTCATGTTAATTTACATAACTCTTACTGAGATTATAATGAATTAAGTACTTGGCCGTCTATTTATAGATCATATGAGACAGTGTTATCTGAATATATTTACATACTAAGTGTGATTATCACTAAATCCAGCATTCTGATTGGTCGGCGCCCACGTGGCTAGTTGCAATTATTTCTCAGTGAACGCGCAACAGCTCATAACTGCAGCCTCATAATTACATCGATGCGTCATAGGTTTTGGAAAGACGAACGTGTAATGTTTTGGGCGCATTTGGACTCGCGCAGGATTGACTTAATAAATCATCGGGTTTCAATATAAAGAGAAATTGTTCCTGTTAACTTTTGCCAAGGGTGCTATGGGATATTTTGGGCTGGTTTTGTCACGATACACTTTTCAATTTAAATACATTTACAAAAGTAGCTTTTTCGCTAAATGTATATAAATATAAGGATTAACTGTCATGTGGACTGTTTTTATAGAGATGTAACCGTGAGGTAAGTGGTCATAACTTGTACGTAAAAACCTGCATTCCACTTCATTAAGATCAGAACGTCCTGATAATTCACAAAAGTTGTCACTGCAACAAATGTATAAACTAAGCAATAGATGCAGCCATGGCACAGGGTAGGAACTGCTCCATGAGAAAAGATCCTCTTGTGATTTTCGGTCCAGTTCACTATCGATCCGTGTCCAGTTCACTTGCAAGTTTTTTGTACTTATTCCAAAACAGACGTGCTTTACATCGTGTACCAAACTACCGTATCGCAATAACCATTAGCGATTAATTTTTTTTAAAAGTGAGTCCAGTGTGAAGTTATAGTTCAAACATACACATGTGCACACTTATTTTACCAAAAGTCTGTTGCATAGATGTTCGGGTAGTGAACGGATCTTATCAATGGTGAACTGGGACCCATCACTAGTGAACTGGAACATTTCTTAAAATGGATAAATTCTACTATTCCACATTTACTTAACAATTTCCAACTAGTATGTTTCGATAGTTGAGGTAGCTGGCAAGGTATATACAACAAATGAACTTGCGTTATTTACCATGGGAAAATCCCCAGTGACATTGACCAGATCGGATAAGAACTGGACCGAAGATCGGAAGAGGTATCAGCCTCGCGGAGCAGTTCCTACCCCGTGCATGGATCATTAAAGTAATCCCACCACATATTAAAATGCTTCAGTCAATTCAAGCTAGACACATTCAACTTGTACTTGATTGATTTGGGTTTAATACCACTTTCAGCAACTAAGGCTATATCACAACATTGCAAACGTTAGTGGTGGAGGCAATCTGCACACTTACGGCTAATCTGACAATGATTTCAATGGCTGATAAACTCGTCGACCATGAGCGGCAAACCACTGGCCATTGGCATGTAACTGGAAACTCCACCAGATATAGATTTTAAGTTACAAAGTAGATCATGGAAACATGTACATTTAAACCCTCATTGCCAGCGCTGGAGGGCGAGACGGCCTTGAGTTGTACCTAACCGACTGAGCCACCGAGACCCTTCAACTTGTACTTGTTTACAAAGATGTAATTTTTTGGTGATGCGTTGCTCCCCAACTTCACCATTTCGCCTCAATTGGTTGAAAATAAAAATTGTCTCAAGTGTCATTTCCCGAACGAGACCAACCTAGAAGTTAGTTATCACCGGTACGTAGTTAGTGTATGTTAGTTCCGTGAGTGAACGATATAAGCATGTTTGTACCTTGAGTGAACAACCTGAACTCAAATCGATCTATATAAATGCATGCAAAGGCAATTTACTTCAACTTCAGTGATATTCTCATAATCTTTCATAATAATGGCTAATGTTCAGGTTAATGTTTCATTTATCGAGAACAGAAAAGGAGGGAGGAATCTGCTGTTTGATTGTCACAAATATCGTATTAAAACTAGAAAGAGTGACAGTATCCACTGGACATGTTGCGTTAGATGGTGTCCAGGCACAGTCAACACCAAGGATGACATAGTGACAAGTGTAGGAAAGCCGCATAATCACGAAGCAGATCCCGACAAACTCAGCGCAGAACTCATAATGTCGAAAATGAAGCAGATTGTCAAGTCAGATTCTAGGACTGTGTACAACATATATTCAATTGGCATGTGGTGGAAAAGTTGCTCCAAGAAAGAGAAAATATAGAGCCATCGAGAACAGCATCGGCCACTATAAGCGAGTTCAAAGAGGAGGAGAAATTGACAAAATGGAGTTTCTCGATGCAATGGGTCGTTTGTCTGGACATTAGACTAGAATTATATTATTGTATATAATCTGATATAATTATATAATTTCACATATAAAATGAGTAAGCTATGTAAATAATGGATATGAACAAGACAGTCAAAGACTGTGGGGTCGTTCACCAGACTGCAAAGACTGGGACTCTGGAGACCACAAAACCATTTAGACATGTTTGAAGCCCGTTTATCCATGGACCCAAAACACCATACATGTATGTCAGATTAATCAGTTAGGTAGTTCAAAGATAGATGTTTTAATGAATTTGGTATTTCAATGATTTTTTAAACACAAAAGTGTTAACTCCCCATAGCCCCGTCATTTCTTAACAGGTTGACCTGATGTTAACAAATCTGAATATCAGTCACTAAAGGATCCTCCATACTATATGTAAGTTAAATAGTCCAACCTCTCTTGAGAAGACAATTTAAGAATGACTATAGAAACAACCAGTTATGTCCATGGTCCCACCCTATTTAACCTGGTGACCACATCTGAATAAATTTGAATACCAGACACCAAAGAACCCTTCATACTAAATATCAACGAAATAGACCTGATGGTCCTTGTGGTGGAAGTATGTTAAAATTTGTGGCTATTTCGGTCGAACAGTTTAACCCGAAGTAGGAAAATATGGACTGTTACTGGTTGAAAAATCAAATCTACGGCCTCATTGCCCCCACCCAGGCAGCTTAGAAATCAATAGGAATCTATATATTATTATACCAGTATCAAACAGCATACATACAGGTAGAGTGGGTGGTTGAGAGTTAAATCTCTTATCTCTGCCCCTATTTGAACAAATGTGAATCCCCATCTATGAGATCCATTCATCTAGAAATTTCAAACGGTAGATTTTAAGAGTTGAAGAAAACTGATTTTCCTCAAAATTTCCTAAAAATGACCCCACGTGTACAAATCTGAACCCCACTCACCAAAGGACCCTCCATACCAAAAGCTAAATAGGCCTGATGGTTTTTGAAGAATTACTATGGAGGGAAAGAGTTATGGCCCTGGCTTCTCACCTATATGACCTGATGAACTCATTTGAACAAATCTGAATGTGAGTCAAAATATATAAACCCATTCAGTCTTTAATATGTATGTGGAGAAGAACAAAATTGATGGACGGATGGAGACATCCCAACAGAGGGATGGATGGGAGGACATACTGACAGACAAATTCAATCCAATATACCCCCCCCCCCAGTTTTCTTTGCAAATCAGGGTATAATGAGTACAACTGGATAGGTGGTGGTTAAGAATATAATAGTGGAACAGCCAAGCCTGAATATAGTGTCTGACTTTTGCAGAATGAGGTCCCTAAAGGGTGAATTTAGTGCTGCAATCCTGAAAGGTGGGCTAGCATCACCAAATTCACCATCTGGGGACCTCATTATGCTTAGGCCTCAACTGCTATGGGAGACATAGGAACAGATTGAAGTTGTCCAGTTAATTGGTGATGTGCACCCATTGGGCACTTCAATTATCAATTTTATCTTCAGCAAATTAGGGGATATAGAAACTGAACAGAATGGAAAAAGTAAGTAGAAATGTCAATTTAAGACCCTGTATACTTCCCTGAAGATGAGGCCTAAGCAGAATGAGGTCCCTGGAGAGTGTATTTGGTGATGCTAGCCTACTGTGCAGAGTAACATCACTAAATTCACCCTATGGGGACCTCATTCTGCAAATGTCAGACATACAGCATTTTGTTTTGATACACACAGGGCATGAATGTTTACACCTACCTGTCAGCCAGCTAGATAATATCTGAATTGATGACTGTGTTATTAACTCTTTCTGTCTGGGGCTAATACCATACTCTATGGATGTTACAATGGTATCAGTTTTTCTAAATAATTTTTTTTCATGACTGCAGTGGGTGGCTGGGTGCAGGGGCGGTACAGATTGGGGGGGGGGGGTGTTAGTTGGGACAGGGGTGTGGAGGGGAAGGGGTGGAATGGGGTATTTTGTGTCTAAAAAAAATACAAAAAATCAGGGGTTAAAATGAAAAAAATATTTTTGTATTGTTCATTTTGAATTTTTTTTTTTTTTTTAAATATGAGCAAGGATTTAAATTTTAAAATATTTTTTTTTTAATATTTTTTTTTTAAGTTATGTTCCTGACACGGCCCCTATTTGACACACTGACCCCATTTGAACAAATCTGAACCCCAGTCACACAAGGACCCACCATACAAAATATTAGCTAAATCAGCCAAATTATTCTGGAGAAGAAGTCGTTATGTCCCTGATTCTGCCCCTATTTGACCCAGTGACCCCATTTGAACAAATCTGACCCCCAGTCACCCAAGGACCTTCCATACCAAATATAAGCTAAATAGGCCTGATGGTTCTTGAATAGAAGTTGTTTCAAGAATTACTATGGTGGGAAAGAGTTATGGCCCAAGCTTCGCAACTATTTGTCTCAGTGACCTTATTTTAACAAATCTGAGTCTGAGTCAACCAGGGAACATCCACACCAAATATGAACCCATTTGGCCTTAGGGTACTGTAGAAGAAGATGATTCTTGATGGACGGACAGACGTACAGACGGACGGACGAGGAGTGATGACTATAGCTCCACCGGAGACTTCGTCTCAGGTGAGCTAATAAAAACCTCAACTCAACGTCCAATTGTTCATTCGACCATTATCATAAACTTCCACTTGGGCGAAAGATTGGGCTGGGATAATGACCTGCGTCAATCCAGATCGAGAAGGACATCCCAATAATTAATTTTCACACTTAAAGTTGACTGGTATTCGGAGACTAACCCGTATTCACAGCTGTCTGCAATCAACACTCAGGTGTGAATATGCTCCCAAATCAGATTAATACAGATGTTAATAGTAACTATGGTGTTATCTACAACAGTGTCAATGGATAACTGGGTTCAATCAATGTTCAATGTTGGCAGTAAATTAGGGTGAATATTTTGCTGATTTTCGTTGGTCAACTTTGGAAATTTCAGGGTGACTTATACTTCGCCAGGCTGCAAAATTAGGGCGAAGTGAGCAAGAATATGGAGACTTCTTCACCCACGTCACCCTCTCGGCTGGTCCCTGTCTCCTACTATATTCAACTGAAAATATGCAAGAAAAGAATGAATTTGAGTCAGCGATGATTGTAAAATACACTAATGTACTCTAGGAATGATGTAAAACGATATGATATTTATAACTAAAATGAGCAAAAAGGCAATTTACTCATTTTCATTATAATGATCATATTGTTTTACATTGTTTATGGAGTACATTAGTTTATTTTGCACTCATCGCTGACTGAAATTCATTCATTCGTTGCACATTTTCAGTTGAATATAGTAGGAGATGGCCCCATAAATGGATGGATTTAGGTGCAGTCTCCCTTTTTGTTAAAAATTCTTGAACTTACCAGTAAATCCAGTCTCAGTAAACTTCAAATTGACTATTCAAATGGTATGCATATGATAGTCTGAAACAGATAGAAGGGAATATTATTATACATTACTTTCAAAATGTATTACATCAGTGTCAACACATTTCTTAGCAAGACTCAGTAGGAACAAATAAAAGTTAATGGCAGTAGTAAATTTTGTTAACTTACTCTAAGATGAAGAAGCTCACATGACTTCCAAGAAATTACAAGTCAACGAGGCTATGATATAGATTGAGTATGTCTGATTGTATGTTTACATGGTACCAGTATGTGTTTACACACTCTGACTTAATGCAAGACACAGTACTCAAAATTGCCATGGAAATAAGCAATGCTATGGTAAATGCCATGGCAACATGTGGCATCTAACATGCAACAGCATTAAATTTGTCATGGGATATTTTTCCTAATTTTTAGGGCTGCAAGACATATATTACTATGATTGGGAACATTACATAACATATATAGATAGTGATTTGTGTGGTTATTATAACAACTTAAAGACCTATTACAGACGTGCCATTGGATTGGTTTTGGTCATTGTAAACCAGAGGAAGGAAAAAGATTGTTTAATAAATAATGGACCTGTAATTTGTCTTACATACATGTATGTAGCATGATTTGAAAAGCATTTCAATAACCAGAAAATAACTTACAATACCATTTATGCGGGATAACAATTGAAGCCGCTGCCTTGACAGTTGTAGTACAGTGTGAATCTTAAGCATCCTGCTATTTAGAGCTGGGACATCCACATTTGGTAAATTACATTAAGGAAAAGGTATTAACTAAGAAATATATTATCTGTGTTATTTATCAATGTTATAAATTCCTGTTCAGAACATTAAAAAGTTCCATGATTTTCAACAAGTGAAAACCATGAAATATAATCTCTATGAGCATAGCCAGTCAATGCTAAAGTAAAGATTCAAGTATCGGGACATCATGATGTATTAGATTTATGAACACACTGGCTTGCTTTAGTGTTCAGTGCTTCAATGTACATGAACAAATTCATTGGCCATCTATTGATTGAAACATTTGTCATAATGAGTTGTCCATTAATTATTAACCACCATTGACCAAACATCCCATATGGAGCTCTGTGTCAAGTGGTTAGTGCATCAGACTTTTCTTTGCCTTCAACACAGCTAGAGGAGTTTGCAGCCCGTCGGTGGCCTAATGTGAGTTTCACACAGCAGTGGCTTGGTCGAATTGATTGGCGTGCAATCATTGGATTGTACACTCTTCAAATTTCACGCCAAGTTGTGACCCTTGATCAAGAACACTCATACTGTGACTGTTTTGCACCACCCATGTGTTATGAGCAGTGACAGATTTTGTTAGTATGCTAGCCACATTGTGGCTGTACCTTCCCCTGTCCCCGGGCAGCAGTAGATTGTTACTGAGTGTTAAGGCTCATCAGGGTAATAATTGTCATTACCGTCTTAGAACAATTATTTATTAATTGGTTAAGCTGGGTTAAGCGCTATATAAAAACTTATTATTATATTATTAGGCCTAAACAAAAAAGACGTTTGTTTCCGCTAACCCGACCGACCCTATTTTAAACCCCCGACCCTAAACTTTTAATTTAGGTCCCAATTCATATCATAACAAGATGCAAAACATTAATATATTTATATATATTGCCATAAGAAATTTAAGTTTACAAAAAGATTTAAGTTTAACAGTTGGAATCATACCGCACTGTAAAGTATGTTTGGCTTTATCTAGCTTTCATCTGTGAAAACTTCAAATAGTTTGAGTTCAGGTTTGTTATCATTCAGCCTTCAGACTTCAGTATTTCAATTAAATACAGTACAGGAACATTAACAATTTGATCAAATCAACCTGGTTATCAGGTGGGATATCATAATACCAAATGAAAAATTATAGTAATTACTAACTTAATAGACATTGTTTCTGTACTACATGTAGTATATTATGTATGTGACTCACTTGAATTTTACAAAATAGCCTATTATATGAATTAGAGTGATAATGGTAAGTCTCATTTCAAGCAGGATAATCATAGTCCATTGCACCAAAAGATATCTGACAATATCGTATAAACATTTCCAATCCATACATATAAAACAAGAGATCGACTGTTGTCCGGTGCATACCCTCTTAGCGCATACCGCCTGATGTGGGCATATCTATAACTTATGATTGCTATACTCAGACAGATGGACCCAAAAAATCAGCATTTTCATGTAAACAAAGATGAATAACTATAAAACAAAAAACAAAACAGTTGAATGTGCCATTAAATGTCCTCATAGTGGTGAACATCCATACAAAATTTCATTGAGATCTGAGCATTACTGTTCAAGTTATGACCTCAGAACAGACGTCGGATGGACCAAACAGCCAACATTTCCAGAAAAACAAAGATGAATAACTCTATCTAGAATGGAAAAGCGGAACAGAACAATGGAACCCTCTATTGAATGTCCTCATAGTAGTGAACATCCGTACCAAATTTCATTGAGATCCCAGCACAACTGTTGAAGTTACGACATGAACAGACACCAGACGGACCAAAAAGCCAATATTTCCAGATAAACAAAGATGTATAAGTCTAGAATGGAAAATTCGAACAAAACGATGGAACCCTCTTTTTAATGTCCTCATAGTAGTGAACATCCATACCAATTTTCATTGAGATCACAGCACAACTGTTGAAGTTACGACATGAACAGACCCCAGACAGACCAAAATGCCAACATTTCCAGATAAACAAAGATGAAACACTCTAGAATAGAAAATCCGAACAAAACGATGGAACCCTCTATTTAATGTCCTCATAGTAGTGAACATCCATACCTAATTTCATAGAGATCCGAGTACTACTGTTCAAGTTATGACATGAACAGACATCGGACAGACGTATGGATGGACGGGTGAAAAAACAGTATACCCCCCTTTTTTTTAAAAGGGGTATAACAAATTTCCAAAGTTATGTTTGAGAAACTTGATCAAATTGACCTCTCAGTAAAATTCAAAATACTGACTCTGCCCTAGATTAGCTCTAAATGCAATGGATTTTCACAAATTTTCCAGGGTGAGAACCCCCACCATCAGCAGGGGGGGGGGGGGGGGGGGGGGGGGTCACCGCTCCCAAATCTTCCTCCGCTCAGGCATTCAGGTTATGCCCTTGGCATATCAGTGTCCTCAAAAAATACCTAGATCCTTCACTGAATGTGGAGGAGAAGGTGGTGTTCTGAAGCCATCATTAAGAGATCGGTACAAGACGGTCACTCCAATATGTGAACAGTGCAGTGGTGCTGGACTGACTCCAGTTGTCGCCAGACCATATGGGAAATATTAGGATTATCAAAGACTATATTAGTATGTAGACTAGTAAATATTAAAGCATATGTTAGATTGAATAGGAGTTTATAGTTTCTCTGTCATCTGGGTTAACATGATTGGGGCTTAGAAGTGCATAGTTTGGGTTATTGACAAGTATTATACAGTTATTTTTAAAGATACTGAAGAAAAAAAAAGTTAACCAAAAAAAAAAAGTTAAGCCTACCTACCTACCCTAATTTTTTTCAGCTCGTTAGCGGAAACAAACGTATTTTTTTGTTAGGCCTTATGTATTAGAGGGCAGAGACGAAGTTTCGGTCTGCTAATATGATAGAGATGTTAGTCTATTTAAAGGGCTGCTAAAAGAACCATAATAATGGGTTTAATGTTTAAACTTTTCCTGGAGAAAAAAAATCCAAAGCTGACATTATAAAGTAATAAACGGAGATTTCATATAAATTAGTACCTATTATTGTGTTTGTAAAAAAGCACACAAGTAACGGTACACTAACGTGACAGTGAGCAAGTTCTAACATAGATCATGCCATGAATCTCTACTCGGCTGTGCCCATGGTGATCATATTTCAACAGTTCAAAACATGGGAAATTTTTTATGTTCTAAAAGGGACCTTTAATGAATTTATTTGATTGCCATATCTGAGACCTTCACCTACTGTGAAATATATTATTAAGGAGAACGTAGAAACTAAGAAACATATTACCTGTGTTATTTGTTTTACTTAAAGTTCTCTGTGACCTATCAGAGCATCAAAAAATTCCCATGTTAATGATGTTTTGAACTGGTGTTCCATATGATCCCGACAGACAAACCCAGAGTCATATCAGTGAGATATCCCAGTCAGATTCTGGAAATCAAAATGATAAAAATACAGTGATTTTAAGCATTTACATATATAGTAATGAATAGCATTTTATTTTAGACAAATTTGGCAGTAATTTACAGTGAAAGTAAAATTCATTTTTATTTTTACCCTAACACTATTCCACAATGCCATCAATCTGGTTGATCTAAATTAATTTATTCATTCCTCATACATGTCTTTCTACCTTTTGCTTTGGGTCATGCATTTATAACAGAAGGAACCACAATTCACAATACCAGTATATAGTGTCCATTGAAATATCATGGGATTGGCCTAACCACAAAACATTCACATAGGCGTATATGTGATATTTGCCAGACAAATTCTAAGCCGGGATTGCCCCAAAATTAACGGGAAAATGTCGAACATACATGGGCAAATGTATATTGATGATAAAATTTTACGAAGCAAAGTTACAATATTTATATCATACATGTTTTCTGTTGCAATGGTCAACAGATGGCTTTTGCCATGTTATTTCAGATGGAATAGAAGTTATAGAACCCCAATTTAAAATTCATGTGTTCAGGATTGCTCCACTGGATATCCCCATGTCCATGTTTCACACTGTCCAATCGGCTCGCGGAATACCAGTGTGAACGGCGGAATACCAGTGTTGTACAGGAGAATACCAGTGTTTTTAAGCGATATGATGGTACCATAATTAGAACTGGACGGCTAAATAACATGACAAAAGACAAAGGAAAGGTATGAGCGATCCATTTTACATTTACCCAGTGGAGAGGTCACCTGGTGATGTTCAGTTCGACTCTTGTCGATCTGGCCTTTGTTTAAAGCAGAAAAATAGGGTCTACAAACTCGTAGGGTGGAGATCAAATTTTGCCCTAATCTGTATTCTAGTGCGTTTTGTTTAATTCCTGGGCATAACTTGCGGAATTTTATATAAAATTCCGACAGCGGAATATATTGGGAAAACGTGCACATCGAAATCACTGGCGTGTATTAGTTTGAAATACACGAAAATAAATCGAAACGAGGGACGGTGATCACAGAAAATGGCACGGCGAACTACCAGTGCATGCCAACGAGGGCTACCAGTGCCAAATTTTCTTTATATGGTAAGTTATATCGGGTATATGTCGATAAACGCTTCACACAGAGCACCGGGCACCCGAAATGCCTCACCATTCCCAAACTAACGACAAAGTTGATCTTGAAGGGTAAATATGTGGAGCTATAATAGGAAAGTACGAAACTTCAACTATATACGTCGATACTCAAAGTTAGTGTAAAATATAGAACAAATTTCATGATGTCCAGGTCAGAATATGGCCTTTTTGTAGAATTGTTCTTAAAACTATTGGGATACGTCAGTCTAAAGACATATTGTGTACTTATTCGGGTGCGTGAAACTGATAAGTTAGCATTAATGTGCTATGCCAACTGGAGGGATGTAGCATTCTACTAACATAACCGAAACTTCAAGCAAATCAACCGTACCGCTCCATAGAAAACATTGTCAGAACTACGCTAAATTGTAAATATTTACTACTCGATTCGGGACGCATCTATCGGCGATAAACTAACGAAAATGATTTCGTCGTCGACAGTCACTGCATTTAATTAATATATAAGAATGACGATATGTGTTGTCAATATACATATAATATTTGTAAACATAACTACTTTGAACAAGATTGTTCTCCATTTCTATTTGATCACCCTACCGGAGTGTTTCATATCACTTTAAATGCAATTTTCCGAATTTGTACAGTAGCTGAACAATTACATTATAAAATGCCAAAATCTGTTTGGCCTAATGGTGAGTGGCGAATAAATCAATTGCTTTAAATATAATCCGTGGTGATTGGTTGCGACATCAATCAGTTATGCTGCCTTGTTTATATGTTTATATTGTTTATAAGCAAGTTGATTTGTTCTCCAAAAAGCCTGTATCCTGTTTTCCAGAATGCCGTTGTCTCCGCGGATTATCTCATTTGCGTGGTTGAATTTAGGGAAAACAACCGAACTGTCTCGATAAATACACGGAATGAAATGTTCTCCATCGGGAATTTTCCTTTAGCAATCAGATCGATAAAAGTTTTTATGTCTTTCAAGTATCCAGTTCCTTTTAAGGCGGTTGTTGCTTTAGCTTGTATTGAATATCCATCGTGCCTCCTTGTTGAAAAAGCACTCTCCTTGCTGAGATGATCCCGCGGTTATAGATCGCTCTCTTAAAGGGCGCCCATGAAAGTTGCTTGCTGAGCACATCTGACTGTGACCCCGGTGTTACTGGCCCAGTCACATCTGGCTCCGCATTTTCACTATCGTGTCCGTTTCCGCTGTCACGTTTTTTTTTCTTCAAATTTTATTCTTTTCCTCTTGTCCCATTAATTGCCACGCTTTCCTTTTCTGAAAAGAGAAAAATAAAGAGAAAATTAGATATGCATAAAATAAACCCCTAGATTTATCCATATGCACACTCAGTCATAAAATATATCAATCTATTTGTACACGTATCCACAACATACGTCCAATCACCACGCAATGATCAACCAAAAATAATCCAGCCAATACAACCATCGACTCGCCAATCACTCACTGATTCATCAGCACAGCCATCCAACTCATTCTCCCATCACTCCAGCTCAGAAACATCATATCCATGCATTCAACAATTAATTTATTTGACACCAGTCCATCCATCGATATATATATATATACACACATATATATAACTCATTCATCTTTAGTTAAGACATCCAATACATCAAATAATGACACACACAGATCCATGCATGCATATACATACGGCAATGCCTTAAAATCGACGAAGAACTCAACATATAGGCAAAGATATGCATGCCCCATACTATCAATTACTTTCTAAATTTTGGGAACAAGTCTACCCCATATATGCAACATTTGCTGGGATAATTAGAAATATCATTCCATTAGAATTAGAACGTCTTCCATATTTAATGATAGACTTATTTGCAAATGTTAAACATTAGTTTAAACTAACTGTTTGAATCCAATTGATATGGAACTAACTCAGTGCCAATACCGAATAAAGGGAAATTTAAACTCTTGTCAACTAAATTGTTATTTTATGTTCCACCAATGTTGAGTATCGCAGTACTTTCATATCAAGATCCCACACATGTACCATTCTAGATCGATTGTGCCCAAATTTGATGAGGGGATGAGACATTCCTATAGCTTAAACCGAATCTAAAACATCCCCCGACATATACCCGATATAACTTACCATATAAAGAAAATTTGGCACTGGTAGCCCTCGTTGGCATGCACTGGTAGTTCGCCGTGCCATTTTCCGTGATCACCGCCCCTCGTTTCGATTTATTTTCGTGTATTTCCAACTAATACACGCCAGTGATTTCGATGTGCACGTTTTTCCAATATATTCCGCTGTAGGAATTTTATAAAAAATTCCGCAAGTTATGCTCAGGAATCAAACAAAACGCACTAGAATACCGATTAGGGCAAAATTTGACCTCCACCCTACGAGTTTGTAGACCCTATTTTTCTGCTTTAAACGAAGGCCAGATCGCCCAGAGTCGAACTGAACATCACCAGGTGACCTCTCCACTGGGTAAATGTAAAATGGATCGCTCATACCTTTCCATTGTCTTTTGTCATGTTATTTAGCCGTCCAGTTATAATTATGGTACCATCATATCGCTTAAAAACACTGGTATTCTCCTGTACAACACTGGTATTCCGCCGTTCACACTGGTATTCCGCGAGCCGATTGGACAGTGTGTGTTTAGGCCCTATTTTAACTTTAGAACTTATGTATACTCTAGTCATCTCAATGATATGTACAGGTAATGCAATATTGTGGTTAATAGATGCCCAAATTACAATGCCTCACACTCTGACACAGGGTTGTGTCGGGGAGGGTTATTAAAACACAAAAAAAATATCAGTATAAAGGCTACCCCATGATATGAGTTTAAAAATATACATAGACAGTCCTTCCAATGGTATCTGGAGAAGTCAACCCTTAACAAAGTTATCCCCAGAGTAGTCAGACCCCAAGAGAAATCGACACACTATGTAGGTTAGCGTCATGCATGGCGTTTGCATTAAACAAGTGTCATTCTCTGTGTCCAACAGTTTGCCACATTGTTTGGTGTCAAAGGGGATTACATCACTTTGTAGCTTTCTTGGTTTTTCACAAATAGGGGATTAAGAAACAGGAAATATTGTTACACCGATGTGTGCTTAATTAATATTAGAAAAAAAACTACCAGCATATTTTTTTCCTGGCTTTGGACCGGCTCATCAACAGCCAAACAACCTGAACACAGTGGAAGTTACATACGTGTGTGTCAATTTTGGCGAAAACTCCGAGCTGCTTTCTGGCACATTCCTACTTCAAAGTCAGTTGTCATTCAATGCAACTTCAAAGTCCTGAAAAACAGATTGATAATTTTTAGTGAGCTTTCTTGGCACAGAGCAAACATTTTTTCCCTCCAGATATTATCTCCACATATTATCTTGACATCTCAACATATTACAAATACATCTCGAGATCTCGACTAAATCTCAAGATTTCGACATACGCATTTTGAGATCTCGACGTTATCGTGACCTCAACATATTACCGGTATGATGAAATCTCTAGTTATTTTCTCAAGATCTCGACATACACAACTCGAGGTATCGACAAACACATCTCGAGATAATATCTTGAGATACATCAATATATAAATGTGCTTAAAATACATCATAGCCTAATGTTCCTATAACTACCGCTATATGGCACAAGAAATTATATCATTGGTCAGTACGACTCAGTATGCTATACAGTTCAGTGCGAATTTGACAATAACCTCACCATTACACTGTATACGCATATTCCTTAATCGGAAACATTCGGTATTGACCAAATAAATGGTGCGATGGGTTGGGCCATCCCAGTTTTGATTAGCGTTAGGTCAAGGTTAGGGTTCGCTTAACACTTGGGTAAACCCAACCCATAATTTACCATCCCACCCCAGTCAGGGTTAGTATCCCGTCAAGTTCTGATTATGGTTAGGATTATACTAGTAGGCTCAGTGTTAATGTCCATGTCTGCTACTTTTCCATTCGGGTCATGCAGACTTATATTAGTCTAGGATCCCACCCAACTTGTCATGTCCCATCTCATCACAACGATGTCCAATCAATTGCCACCCCGTTACCGTCTCAGTCATGGGAAAAGGTTGAATATCCTGTCCATGCCAGTCATGTTTATGGTTATGGTCAGGGACAGGCTTTAGGTCACTTTCCGCATTCCCACTTGCCTCATCGAGTCCTGAACTGTATCACCATGTTCCGGATAGGGTCAGGGTAAGGGACAAATGAAACACATTTCGTAATGGCCGGTGTTAATGCTGATCACAAACCTGTGTACATTTTAATTAACACGTTGAGTGCCAGAAATCAATTAGTAATCTCGCCAGTTTGCCAAATCGTGGCAAGATAGATACCCTTAGTAGACCATAATTTGGCTTCAATGAAGCAAAAATTGGATGACAGAAACGGCGATTGATAGTACTACGAGATAACTCGTAGCCGGCACTGGCGGAAGGAATTTGGGTATTCCCACCACCAGTGCCAACTACGAGTTATCTCGTAGACACAATTGGACACGTTTGAGCAACAAATATGAAGTAGAATGTAACCCAAACAAGTTATTTTGGTGGTAAGCATATTTATGGAGGTGTGGGAGTCCTTGTGGAGGTTATAGCTCGTTATATAGTTAAATTGTGGCTGATGCACGGCAGAGCAAATTACTTATATATATGAGCAATTGAGCATGCATGCTACAGACAGCGAATCCGAAGTGGAATCGGGTGAACTTGTTTCCTGTGAGGATGAGTTTATTTCGTCCATACAGTAATGACTACGAGCATGCATCTTCTGTTGTTTCGGGTATTGTAAGTTATCGCCCATTTAGCCTGATTTAGGCCTATGCTATGGGGTTCCAAAGTACAGCCCAAAATAATAGTGTTGGAAGAATTGTCGGCACAAAATTAAAACAACCATGCAGCAGTAGTCAAATAGATCCCTGCACATTCAGGAGTGTGCTACATGTAACTCCATATAATCCATCCATCTGGAATTAAGTCAGTCACCCTTTACTGTAAACCTCTATGCTACACAAAACCATTTATCCGTACCTACGTAAGTAGAACAGTTCGATGAACTGCATGACGTCTAAAGTACGGTAATTGCTACGCTTTCCATTGTCCAACACGTTCGGAAGTGGGTAAAATGTAGTTTTGAGGAATAATTGTTCCGCTTTACTTGTATTATAAATAATAAAATACCTAGCCCCCAAATGGAGCTGCACAATGTATACGCGCATATAACGTCATGGATTATCCGCTTATCTTGTGTTGGATGCGTCCACTCGCACATGAGTGAGAGGGAACAGATTTGGCAGGCCTGTGTGACGTGTGTGGGTGGTTGTGCGAAGTTTCAATGTGTTGAAACACAACGATGTAACCATTCCTCGAAACTGCCTTCGCATGTTTGTACATTGTGAATATCCACCCCCTTACTTTGTTTGCATGCGTGAACATTGTCAGTCGATTGAATACCAAAACCCCAGTCTAATTGCCCACACACGACTGCCTCTGGTGGTCACTCAGTGAGACAGTGTCAGCTGTATTCACTAACAACTGGACCATTTTGAGTAGAATATATGTGCTGATGGTGCGGAGCCACACTATTTATTTGATAAAATCAGAGTTCTGATGTTCCGAGGCGGGTTTTCGTGGTGTATCGACCTATTCCACTGCTTCCGTTTGTCAGTTACACGACATGGAAACCACTACGAGATAACTCGTAGTGGCAACCTGCGAAGGTTGCGAACTAGGAGATAACTCGTAGTGGCACTCAACGTGTTAAAACCCTGTGTACCCTTCAGCACATTTTTTGGTGAGAGTGACTCCTTCAGCCTTACTGGACTCTGATGGCGGAAGAGTTACGTCGTGGCCCAGAGTTGGACCGAACAGTTAGCGGAGTGTCTACCCATTTCACAGGTTGTCCGTACAACCATGGACGTATATATACAACGCTGGTACAACATAAGAGTCTATATTACATCTTATCTTATCAACTATTCCAGTTGAATTTAAGATGTGACAAACTTAGTGACCACTGCTTAAAATGATGGAAAAGGTCAGAAATAACAGAAATTAGATCGTACAACAACAACAATGGAAATTAGGAAATATCCGACGGCAAATTTAATTAATGCTGTGGCATGTTAGATTCCACACAATCATTTTGCCACGGTTATTTCACACGACATTGTTTACAATATGTTATTGCCGTGACTAACTTTGAATTTCGAGCACTAAAAATGGTTGGTTGTCAGTCTAATTCTATTGAAAATTGAAAATAATTTTTCGAAATAATTGGAAAAATCTTACGAAGTTACGACTTACGACGTTAATTTCTTTTTGTGTGTGACCTCTGTCAGTCTGTGGCACTGAAAACTGAGCCATAGTTAACCTAAAAATGTCTGTCTTCCATCAGATACCGTAAAACCCTTAAGGAGCATGGCCTGCATGGAAAATATCTGTTTGAAATTGAATACAAATTCACAACAATTGATCCGCCATTCTGTGTTGTGTTTTAAAACATCACGTGACAACATTGACCTCCTTCGTCGACTTTTGGCAACACCCATAAACAACACGTGACACCCCCTAACTGATTTCTCATTGGTCAATATATCCCCTATACCGTAGAAGCGGGGGCTGATATAGACCCTACCACAGTGTCAATGCTGTTCCATATTTACAAATCCGTATTGAACACGCGTTCCATATTATGCATCCTGTTGACGTCACATAACGTAAATGGTTTACCTCAACCATGAAACCCGAACTATAAAATAAAAGCATCTTCACGTGTGACAAAACAAGCCATGTATGTGCCTGAATAAACCTTGTAAGTATGTTTTTTATAATTCACGGATTCTAGGACGAGTGGTGTGTAATAAACACTGACCGACACGTGTCTTAATGGGTTTGTCGATATGGCACTTGCGCCGCTCGTTCTATCCTTCTGCGTTACCACTTGTGCCCACAGGTCCCTGGCACAATATACCCGGCCCAAACACACAAAGACATATATATAAGACTGAATTGATATACAAATTTAATTTGGGGAAGGAGGGGTGAATGTGAGAATCCAAGATTGCTTCTGGCGGCCATGTTTTTTTTAGCCGAATAACCCCAAAATGACTTCTTCCCATCTATATGTCAATATTAACATATATGACATGCTGGCAGCCATGTTTTTTTGCCGAATGACCCGAAAATGACTCGTTCCCATTTGCATGTCAATGTTAACATCCATGACAAATTTCATGATGATCTGACCAAAGATACGACCTGTAGCCTGTATCAAAGGATTTAGTCATGCAAAGAGTAAAATCCAAGATGGCTGCTGGCGGTCATGTTTTATGGCCGAACGACCCCAAAGTAAAGTTGAGCTAATAAGTGTACAAGTAATGGTCTATTATTATTAATTTGGAGGGATGCTATTGTGGTAAAAGCAGATAACAGATAAATTCAAGACAGTCAATGACTGTAAGGAACCTCATCTGATTGTAAAGATTGAGAAGACTGGGACTCTGAAACCATAACAGTACTTGTCAAAATCACTTTAAAACAAGTAGCTAGAGGGTCTATATTGAGCAGTGGGGTGTCCACCTTGAAATTTTCAACTGCGTCTGATCCCCCACCCCATATAGTCCATAGTCTGTTCCCTCCCAACTGAAGCAAACAGGTACACTCCAAAGTTCGTAAAATTCCTTTGCACATGTTGGAATTTTACAACTGATTTCCCAATTGTTCCAAAGATCCAACTTGACATGCCCCCTTCTTTAATTTTAATCCCAACTTTCCATGGGCTCTATACACCAAACGCTATTCTTGACTGGTCGGTCAATTTGAACAAGTCTGTAACCCAGTCACCCAACGACCCTCCATACAATATAGAAGCTAAATATGCCTAATGGCTATTGAGCAGAAGAACTTTTAAGAATTACTAAGGAAGAAGAGTTATGTCTGTGGTCTCACCCCTATTTGACCTCGTGACTCCATTTAAAGGTACTCAATCCGATCAGAGGGTCCCCATCTCAACAGATTCCAACAACAACAATCCGATCAGAGGGTTCTATATTACTATTTCTTTGGCTTTGAGGGTAAAAAATATTTGATTCGAGTCGAGGAACTCATCAAACAAAGCTCAGAGTTATTAGATATTGATTTTTGAAATTTGTTATTTTCTCGAGATGTGGGCCACTACCTCGTGCTCAAACAGACACATTGCGGGTGTAAGATGCTCATTGCCTACAGTGTGTTCTAATTCAATGAAATGAGTGTCATATCGCATGGCATGCTGCACCGTAAATGCCGTGTGGAGTGGCCTTTTATCATGCAATGGTATTGGTAGCAATGCCAATTATATTTTCACTGATAAATAGTTTTTTGTGTCTGCTGTAAAATTTGCACACCACACGGTATGTGTGAGGACATTGTAGGGTATGTTTGATGGGGGGAAATGTTGTGGGGGGGGGGATGTTGTGGGAGGAATGAAGTACAAACCTTGTCAGCAACATCGCCTACATAGAGAGAGGCATTAACTGTCATGGCAACAACACACCTCAAAATACTGATCACAACAACAATCATAACCTGTAATTAAAATAGAAGATTCAAGATTTTATTAAAGAGAGACTGTATGCCAATTTCAATAAATTCCTGGTTATAACAACAATCTAATATCAATAGTATATAGAAGAATAATTAATTTGAGTCGAAGATGTCTTTTGTAAATGTTAACATAAAATCAAATTTAACAATTTAATATAAATTTACTTTAATATCCGGTGTAATAAACCGTGAACATGTTGTTTTTTGTCATTTAGATTGTAGTTAAAAGTTTATTATTTTCAATGGAGGGGGAATAACTCTGTATCTTAAAGATAGAGTTATTCCCCTTCCATTGAAATTGCATCTTTAGTTTGAATTCTGGGAGCCAAAATGTGGCGAATATCTCTCTGATTTCAGCTGTTTTCTATTTCCCTATCGGCATCTTCTGAGACACAGATGTTTCAAATGGTAATTAATTATAGTATTTTAATCATATTTTATGGCATAGATTGTTATTAAAACCGTATATATAATCGGGGACTCGAAAATTAAGTGGGTCTTTACCAAACCATAAAAAGCAGCAAATATATGTCTGTCTGTGGACTTTAGTTTCACTTACCAAACCATAAAAAGCAGCAAATATATGGCTGTTTGTGGACTTTAGTTTGCCAAACGCAGTTCTCCCATTCCACATGAGAAAGCAGAGAAACAAGACATTTGGAATAAGAATAATAAGATCCCATATCCGTACTCTGATAGAAAAGAAAACGTATACAGCTGTCGCCCGCGGTTGAGACAAATAGTGTGTCTGACATTTGCAGAATGAGGTCCCCAGCAGGTGAAATTAGTGATGCTATCCTGCACAGTGGGCTAGCATCACCAAATTCACCTCACTCTGCTTAGACCTCATCTTCTGGGAAGTACCCCCAGTCTCAAATTAACATTGTTTTTAGTTACTTTTACCCTTCTTGGAAGTTTCTATATCCCCTATAGTTTTGCAGAAGATTAAATGCATAATCGAGGTGACAACTTCAGCTGGGGAACTTCAATCTGACCCAAGGTCTCCCGTAGCAGTTGAGGCCTAAGCAGAATGAGGTTCCCAGGGGCTGCATTTGGTGATGCTTGCCCACTGTCTGGGATAGCAGCTCTAAATTCATCCTCTGGGAACCTCATTCTGCAAATGACAGACACTACATGTATTTGCTGGCTTGTTGTCGGAATGACACCCGAGAACCTTCATATGCTATTCTGGTGGAGAGCGGATGTTATCCAATAACACATTCTTTGTCATTTAAACAGTTCAATGTTACATCTGTGTGTTCTTTCACAAGGAGTTTCTGTAATTTTTATATTCGTCATAGGATTTATGTTTGAAATAAGTTACGGTCAAGACTTTGCATTTTGCTACATGTAACTGTTGTTTAGTTACCGTCATTTTTGGTACATATGTAGTTAAATAATGCAAATACTGTAAATCCATGCAATGTAGATCAATAAGTAATAGAAGTATGTTATCCTCATTTGCAATTTAGCAAAAACAAGATAGTCAATAACTGTTGAGTCGATCACCTGACAAAATAATACCTTCATTTCCGGTAATCTGCCCACCCGTTCGCCGGACCACATGCCGTAAACTTGACTTTATTCTTCCAGTTTCTAGTAGTTTAAGTTGCTGATTTTAATATAATGAGTCATTATCCTAATTAACTTGCAAAATCGTGCTCACAAAACACACCAAACCGGGATTAGAGGGCTAACAAGCATCCAAAAATGGGATAACTTCAAAACTTTAACCCAAAATAAACAAATTATTTTCGACTTTTGGGTTTGGGATATGTTTATTAACCCAATTTGATATGTTTAGGGGTGTTGATCAATAGAAATGAAATGTCTTTGGACATTTATGACAATTGATTGTTTCATAGAAATTCTCAATAATCTGTAGTTAAATTTTCTGATAGTTAGGCACTAAATCATGTAACCCCAGTGTGAACATTTGATGAAACATTGATGATTTGTGGGAAGGGGCAGGGAGGAGAATACTTTTTTAGCAGGTTGAACATTGTTCACATACAGGGAACTCATGCTTTAACACAACATGTTATTACCGGATAGCTACTTAATTCTAGATACATGTACGAATTTATATCAAGAATCTATCATATATAATAGTCCTGACATAATTTCTACTACTAGAATAAAGTCTATATCAGATTTATAGAGATATTGACTTGAATGTAGTATGAGCTGGTATATACAGTACGTGTCATGTATCATATTTATAGATGTACCGTCTTACAGACTTAGTATGAGCTGGTATATACACTGTTGCTTTATTCATTAGGTCATTAAGATTTAAATATCTTATTTTTTAAATTCATTTGATAGTGTCATTATTTCAATTAGAAAATTTCCCAAATTATCCTGATACAGTACATGTATCTATATTTCCCAATTGCATGGGCCCTGAAATCTTTCCCAAAAATCCCCAAAATTATCCCTGTCAGATACTCTAGAGTTGGCGTACTATGGTTCTGGTTTGGCGAAGCTTGTGTCCAATGTGGGAAAGATGGTGGTGTGGTAAAAGCTTCCCTAAGACCAAGATTCAAGAGTCACTCCAATATGCGAGATTTGAACAAAGTGCTAGGCCATTAGATAAATAAAAACTAAAATAAAAGAATATAAAATACAGTGCCTTGCAAGTTCAGTACAAAATTATATCCAGATAAACTATATACATATATGATGCATTGAGGGCCATAAATGCCTTTTATCACATAATTTGGTCATAAAAGCAGTTTCATAATTATCGGTAATAGACACGTTTAATATCAGCGCGTGCGATGACGTCACGGCGTTCTTCAAATAACTTGCGATCGCTGTAGTTTATGATTGTTGTTTTCGATGAAAATTGCGCGTTGCTTCGGGTTTATTTGATCATGTGATAAAAGGTATCTCACACTCGTCCTATTTTATACGTAATTTATCAACCTCGTCCTCTAAATTCTATTTGAGCCTCGGTAAACCTCGGCTCAAATCGAATTTAGTGAACTCGGTTGATAAATTCCGTATAAAATAGAAACTCATGTGAGATCCTCTATGTGTGTTATAGGAATTCAAAAATAAAATTTAACAAGCAGTCGCAGACGGCGGTATCCCCCTGCCGAAATGTGCAGTTAGGCCAAGTGCATTCTCAATAATGTTTGCGTTCTCAGTATGTGCTAAACAAGAGGTGGGATTTTGTCAAAAAGCCTGGCTTGCAAACTCATTTTAGGTACTGGTCATGGGAACGAATCTTTTAAATCCGTTGACATTTGTGGAAATTAGCCCTGTGACGTCGTCAATTTGCACCAAAAATAATAAACAAAGTCCAATAACTCTGCTGACAATATCAGGCCGGACCTGGTTTGCGAACTCGTTCTAGATACTGGTCATGTGAATTCATATACCAAAAATCTTTTAAATCAGTTGACATTTGTGGAAATGAGCCCTGTGACGTCGTCCATTTGCACAAAAAAAAAATAAACAAAGTCCAATAACTCTGCTGAAAATATCTGGCCGGGCCTGGTTTGCGAACTCATTCTAGATACTGTTCAAGTGAACTCATATACCAAATATCTTTGAAATCCATTGAGATTTGTGGAAATGAGCCATTTGACGTCGTCTATTTGCTATTTGGTAAATTCGACAAAAATAATAAACAAAGTCCAATAACTCCGGTAAAAATATCCGGCCGGACCTGGTTTGCGAACTCATTCTAGGTAATGGTCAGGCGAACTCATATACCACAAATCTTTGAGAGTCCATTGACATTTGTTCAAGTTATGACTCTTACAAATTCGGGACAGATGGACGGACAGACGGAACGGAACGACGGACAGACGGACGGAACCCATTACTATATCCCCCGCAAATTTTAAATTTGGCGGGTGATAAAAAAATAGTTTACCCCCTATTTTTTTGCCCTTTGTTAGCGAAAAACGAAGGTTCAGTTTTTAGGCCTAAAGACTGAGAAGACTGGGACTCTGAAGACCCTTAACAGTTAGTACTTGTCAAAATCAGTCAAAAACAAGTAATCCTAAACAGGGATGTAGCTCGAGGGCTGTGGGATGTTCACCTTTAAATTATCAACTGCATATGGCCTACCACCCTCCCCCATAGCCCATATCCTGTCCCACCGAACCGCAGCAAACTGCCAAGTTCATACAATTCCTTGTGCACATCCACCCTTATGTTAGAAGTTTACAATTGATACATGTACCTTATTAAAGCTTTCCGATCTGTTGAAAAGTTCCAACCAGACATGCCTTTTTTTAATGGCCGACCTCATTTAAACATATTGGAATCTCGACTACCCATGGAACCTACACACCAAACACCATTTCTTGACAAGAGGAAACCATTTTAACAAATCTGTATCCCAGTCACCAAGGACCCTCCATGTTATATATAACATAAAAGGTCAGCAGACCACAGTGTCCCCGGACAATGTGGCAAGTCGATGCCGCTTTGTTAAAGAAATTAAAAAAAATGTTGAAATGTTCTAAGTTGAAAGGGTTAATAATTCCGTAAAAAAATAATTTTCCAGTCATCTATATACATGTTGCACATCTCCAATATGTAGGTAATAATACTCTGAAGTTTCAAATATCTACGATCAAAACTGTAGGAGGAGTTGATTACACCACGAAGGTACCCTCATACAGAAAATTACAAAAAATGTTTTTCAAAGTCGAAAGGCCCATAACTCTGGGAAAAATCATTGGTTCAAATTCGAACTGACCTGTATTTTGATATCAATAACTCATAAAAAACGGAATTTTCAATTTAACAGTCCAAACTTGAGTTATCATCAGGAAACCAAAGTAAAATCAAGAAAAATTGAATTTTCTAAGTCGAAAAAAGTCCATAACTCTAGGAAAAATCAGCGGATCAAACTCAAATTCGAACTCAACCTGTATCTTGATATGACTGATCCACATAAAAACGGAATTTGCAATTAAAAGATCAAAACTTGAGATATCATCCGGAAACCGAAAAAGTAAGAAATGTTCTAAGTAAAAAAAAAGTTGAAAAAAGGGAAATAACTCCATAAAAGAACATCGGATCAAACCCAGAATTGCAGAGCACCTGTGTGCTTGGTTGAGACACCTACGTACCAAGTTTCAATCAAATCGGATGATAATTACTGGAGTTATAACTCTGGACGGACGCACAGACACACGGAAGGACGGACTGAGCTGATTACAATAGTCCCCCGAAAATAAATTTTACGGGGGACAAAAAATAGGCCTGATGCTTCTTGAGAAGAAGACATTTTAAAAAATACTATAGGGGGAAACGTGATGTCCCTGGCATTTCGCTCATATTTGACCCAGTGACCCAATTGCAACAAATCTGCATCCCAGTCACTTAGGGACCATCCACACCAAATATGAATCAATTTTTACTTGAAGTTCTGGAAAAGATGTTGACAGACATGTAAAGCTGGGTCTACAGGGGGAATATGCACCTGGATTCAGCGATGTAAAGCTGTGTCTACATGGGGAATATGTAATGGGATTCAGATATACAGACATATACAGCTGGGTCTACATGGGGAATATGTAATGGGATTCAGATATACAGACATATACAGCTGGGTCTACATGGGGAATATGTAATGGGATTCAGATATACAGACATGTACAGCTGGGTCTACATGGGGAATATGTAATGGGATTCTGCGATACAGACATGTACAGCTGGGTCTACATGGGGAATATGTAATGGGATTCAGATATACAGACATATACAGCTGGGTCTACATGGGGAATATGTAATGGGATTCAGATATACAGACATGTACAGCTGGGTCTACATGGGGAATATGTAATGGGATTCAGCGATACAGACATGTACAGCTGGGTCTACATGGGGAATATGCAATGGGATTCAGCGATACAGACATGTAAAGCTGGGTCTACATGGGGAATATGTAATGGGATTCAGATATACAGACATGTACAGCTGGGTCTACATGGGGAATATGTAATGGGATTCAGCGATACAGACATGTACAGCTGGGTCTACATGGGGAATATGCACCTGGATTCAGCGATACAGACATGTAAAGCTGGGTCTACATGGGGAATATGCACCTGGATTCAGTGATACAGACATGTACAGCTGGGTCTACATGGGGAATATGCACCTGGATTCAGTGATATAGATATGTAATGCTGGATCTACATGGGGAATATGTACCTGGATTCAGTGATGTAAAGCTGGGTCTACATGGGGAATATGTAATGGGATTCAGCGATACAGACATGTAAAGCTGGGTCTACATGGGAAATGTGCACCTGGATTCAGCGATGTAAAGCTGGGTCTACATGGGGAATATGTACCTGGATTCAGTGACACAGACATGTAAAGCTGGGTCTATGTACATGGGGAATATGTACCTGGATTCAGCGATACAGAAATGTAAAGCTGATTCTACATGGGGAATATGTAATGGGATTCAGCGATACAGACATGTAAAGCTTGTTCTACATGGGGAATATGTAATGGGATTCAGCGATACAGACATGTAAAGCTTGTTCTACATGGGAATATGTAACTGGATTCAGCAATGTAAAGCTGAGTCCAAATGGGGAATATGTACCTGGATTCAGCGATGTAAAGCTCGGTCTACATGGGGAATATGTAACCGGATTCAACAATGTAAAGCTGAGTCTAAATGGGGAATATGTACCTGGATTCAGCGATACAGACATGATAAGCTGATTCTACATGGCAATATGTGACTGCATTCAGTAATGTAAAGCTGAGTCTAAATGGGGAATATGAACTACTCTAGTAGCTCATGGTGGTTTTGTATGCACTTGTATGTCCAGAGCAAAACTCTTCATGAATCCACTAATTGAAGGTACACGAACAATATTTGGTTGGTGACACTTTTCCCATTGAGGGCGAAATGGGTCAAATGGCCACGCCCCTTTTTGCTGAAGTACTACCACCCGCCGTGACAATATCTCCAGAACCGTTGGACATAGGGGGTCGTGTGACCACTCAAAATGTGCGGAATGGCCACATTATGGGGGGTCAGTAATACATTTTCATATCCAAAAGTCAATGGTTTTTAAGATAATTGCCAAAAAACAAAATAAATCCATTTTTAAGGGCCCAATTTTGGGTTCAGCACTTTTATCTCAAAGCTGAGCCCCCAATTCGAATTTTATTGATCTATATCCATCGGTACCACATATAGGTATAATTTCTGTACCATTATCGGATGGGATTGACCTTCAAGGAGCTCTTGACTCTGAAAATCCACATTATGGGGGGTCAGTAATACATTTCCATGTCCAAAAGTCAATGGTTTTTAAGATAATTGCCAAAAACCAAAAAAAATCAATTTTTAAGGGCCCAATTTTGGGGTTCAGCACTTTTATCTCAAAGCTGAGCCTCCAATTCGAATTTTATTGATCTATATCCATCGGTATATATACCACATATAGGTATAATTTCTGTACCATTATCGGATGGGATTGACCTTCAAGGAGCTCTTGACCCTGAAAATCCACATTATGGGGGGTCAGTAATACATTTTCATGTCCAAAAGTCAATGGTTTTTAAGATAATTGCCAAAAACCGATTTCAGCATGTTACGCACCACAAGTATACAATACCACCAAGGCCACAGCATATGTATGACACTTTTTAAAGAAGTATCCGAATTCTCTGATCGACTTACATGTAAGAGCACAATTGACCACACACAATGGGATTAGCTGGAAATTGCTGCTGAGGATGTGTTGACCCCGACACACAACGTGAGCTCTTCATGACTGAACATGCCTTGGAAACTGGTGTGCTTTACCAAAAATCAGGTAACAATTGTGCTCTAATCAACAGAAATGTACAGATTGAACAAAACAGGTTTTCAAAATTTGTTATCAACATTTAACAGCTGATCTGATTTAAGTGACCAAGCTATGAAACATGCTAAACACTTTTACTAAATGGAATGACCAGCTGTTTGCTTCATGCAGCAGCCACATGTTGCGATCCTAAAATGGGTATTGCATCTGGGCATAGTAAAAACATGTTGTAATCAGATGAGAGATGACCATATATACCAGTATATATTTCAGAAGTAATCAATTCTTCCAAAAGGACACCTCATCTCACAAAAAGTTTTAGGAAATGATGGAATTAGTTTTGATTGGCCATGATAGTTGCAGCACTTGCAGGTTGGAGAAGTTGAGGGTCTATAATTTCACTAACATAATTCTTCATAATAGCTAATAGCCCTCATAACTTACCATTTTAAAGATATTTTCATTTTCAATACCACCCCAGGTTAAGTGGTCCTGCTAATTTTATATTATGCTGATGGGTACTGCTGGATTGCTATGATGTTTGTAGGTCAAAGCGATTCTGTTAAGTACCATTTTACCTAAAGTTGGTTATTTTTGCATTGTTTGGCTAATCCGAGCAATTTGTGCAAAAGTCAGTGTCTGTATGAAACATTCAAGAACATATATACTTCAAAATATTTAATGTGTACGCTGATGATTGGTAAACAACAGGAATAGTCATCTCAATTATGGCCAGTTTGTAAAAACCAGCACCCATTATTGAAATATTTCACAATATACATGTGTTTTAATGTTTTCTACACATAGTGGCTTATCCTCGATTTGTTCAGATCGCTTTGCTCTACCTGAATATCATACCAAATTTATTAGCATCACCACTAAACTTGGGATGAATACTGCCAAATGTATATATTGTGATATATAGGGCAATGGAAAAATAATGGTTGAGTCTTTTCTAAATATAATTCTAGTAAAACCTACACAATACCGTCTTGGTCTGATAAGACTCAGAGTCATGTTTATTTAGGAGTATAGACATGAAGTCCACCAGTCTCATGAAAATTAAATGGGCTCTGCACTAGTAACATCTGGGCTCCTGGGACCCATTAATATTGACAAATGAAACACAAATGAAAAATACATAGTAACTTTCCTCAAACATAGATTATAACCTGACAATCATTGTGTTAGAATCAGTGTACATACGTATACGTAGGCATGGCCATAGCATGTGTTTGAAATACTGCAGAGTGCAGACCATAAATTTCACTAGAATATACATGTAGTTACTGCATGTACATCACACACATACGGCGACTGACACACATACACGTACCTGCATGGTTCACACTATTTGACATCTAAAGTATATATATATCTCCTGTGCCTATAACATCAAACCAAACGGTTTACAGTACTTTTACTGACATTTTTGGAGTGGCACATATATATACATAAAAAATAAAAGTCAATTTAAAGGGACGAAATGAAAAATAAATTTGTGCAACTATAATGGAGATCTATATAGCATTACAACATCCACAAATCTACAACATCCACAAATCTACAAAAACATCTGACTATCATAGTCATTGGTAATGTGATAATTTTTCCTTGATAAGTTGAAACATGAAGGAGGATTGCATAGCATGGCTACCTGCAGAATGTAGATTTGTATCTGCATATCAACTGATGCTTGTATTTTTCTTCTAACTCTCTCTCTCTAAGCTCACAACGCAACAGGATTGCATTCGGAATTTCAAGCCCATAAAGCTAGACACTTTAGAATCAAGCTTGCCAAATAAATTTCCATGAACCTCACATGAACTCACTCAGTTGAACACAAGGAACGATTGTCAAGTTGGAAAATATTCTGTATATATGGAAGCCCTATATTTTTAATGTGTGGATTTATTATAACTGGACATGTATTTGTTAGTTTTGAACAGGACAATATATTTTAATATTACTGCAACTGCATCTTTCTTATGACTTATTTTCTTACAAACTCCCAAATTTGAACCAGAAACAATTTAGGGCAAATATACATCTACGTGTACGTATACATATATCAGGATATAAACATAGGCAATCATGCCAGGCTAGCCATTATTTGTTCTAAAATAATGTACGTGTTAGGGAAATTGTAGAACCTTTATACAAAATGGTAATGCAGCCAATCAAAATTGATGTGGGACTGATAAAGACACAACCTGCTCGACTACCGAATCATACTGATTGATCAAATTGTAGTAACTCAACATTTACTAAACCTACTTGTGGGCTGAGTATAATTCAATTCAACATTAGAATACCATAAAAACACCCCTGTTCTCCCATAAGTTTAAAGAAAATAACACATTGAACTCATTTACAAGTATATTGCTAATGTGATATATGTCATTCCATTTATAACCATTTTGACAGCCATCTCACATCAAAGGCCATGACATCTAGATAACAAAAGATGAACTACATTCAAATTATATCACCAGGTAACCTTTTTGTAGGAGTCTTGGGTTACTGATCAAATACCCCATAATTGATGATTTCCTCAACATCTTTGTTATTGGGAAAATGTCTGTTTTTCATTCTACGTCCAATATATTCCATCCAAAAACCTTATTTTCAGGGTCAAGAGCTCCTTGAAGGTCAATCCCATGCGATAATGGTACAGAAAATATCAGAAATGATACCTGTATGTGGCACCGATGGATATAGGTCAATCAAATTCTAATTAGGGGCTCAGCTTTGAGATAAAAGTGCTGAACCCCAAAATTGGGCCCTTAAAAATGGATTTTTTTTGGTTTTTGGCAATTATCTTCAAAACCATTGACTTTTGGATATGAAAATGTATTACTGACCCCCCCATAATGTGGCCATTCCGCACTTTTTGAGTGGTGACACAACCCCTTATGTCCAACGGTTCTGGAGATATAGTCACGGCGGGTGGTAGTACTTCGCGAAAAAGGGGCGTGGCCATTTGACCCATTTCGTCCTCAATGGGAAAAGTGTCACCAACCAAATATTGTTCGTGTACCTTCAATTAGTGGATTCATGAAGAGTTTTGCTCTGGACATACAAGTGCATACAAAACCACCATGAGCTACTAGAGTATATAAACATTGTTTTCTTTTATGAGTTTTGTGCGTTTATATATATATTATTTTGAGTTGTGAATGGTTGTAATTTAGTGTCCTATATTGTGCTTGCATGGACTCCAGTTGCCTTAGTCTGTTGTATTCCGGGCTTACAGTACGTCGTACTACGGGCTCAACGCTAGGAAGAGGGTGCACAATGTCAGCCGGTTGACTTAAGGTTGACTTAAGGGGCTCCTCAACTCTTGATGGTGCAATGCCCGCCTTTCACTCATGTGCGAGTGTCAGAACCCGTTGACCTGGTTGTGTCATGCTGTCGCGGACTGACAGGGGCGCCGGAAGCACCCAAGGGCAGGGGGCAGCTAGAGCCCACAAAAAGGGCACTTTTCCGCAAAAAAGGACATTTCTCCGCAAACTCGGGAAAATAACCATAAATTCATTGTGGCAAAAATCCCTATCGTTGATAAACCTATGTAAACCAGCTCCGGGATTAGGTGATCATGACATTGTCTTTGTGACATCAAACATCACAGCACAATACAAGGCACCAACCAGAAGGAAGATATATCTCTGGTCCAAGGCAGACATGACTGAGTTATCTCTAGCAGCAAGGATCCAGACAGAACATTTCAGATCCTACTACTCAGTGAAAGACGATATTGAAACACTCTGGTCGGTTTTCAAGGACATCTGCATTCAACTTCTCCAGCTAGTACCATCCAAAATGAGCACCACCAGATTCCATCAACCATGGATTAATGGAGAAATCAAGCGCCTGTCAAGAAAGAAACATCGGGCTTATAATAAAGCCAAAAAAACAGGGAATAAACATGACTGGGAACGCTTCAAACAACTGAAAAATCAAAGTCGCAAACAATGCAAGGCAACCAAGTCCAAATACATCATGGATCTAGTGACTGAAAACGATGGGAGGAGAACATCAAAGAGGCTATGGACTTACATCAAGAGTAAAAGGAAAGATAGTTCTGGAGTGTCACCACTGAAGAGAAGAGGAATTATATACAGCGACACCAACACAAAGGCAAAGATACTCAATCAGCAATTTTCATCAGTATTCACCACAGAAGACACCACAAATATACCAACTGAGCCCATCCCGGTGAATAAAGTGGACGAAATAGTCGTCACCGAAAATGGAGTACTTAAATTGCTAAATAACATCAACATACATAAGGCCACTGGACCTGACGGTATTCCTGGACGACTACTAAAAACAGTCGCTTCAGAAATTACACCAATGCTGACAAAACTCTTTCAATCCTCAATCAACCAAGGGAAAATACCAACTGACTGGAAAGAGGCATATATCACTCCATTGTACAAGAAAGGAGATAAAACATCTGCATCAAACTACCGTCCAGTATCGTTAACATCAATCTGCAGCAAACTTCTAGAACATATAATTCACCACCATCTAATCAGTTATCTGGAATCAAACGACCAGTTAAAGGTACTCAACCCGTAAAGAGGGTCCCCATCTCAACAGATTCCAACAACAACAATCCGATCAGAGGGTCCTATATTACTATTTCTTTGGCTTTGGGGGTAAAAAATATTTGATTCGAGTCGAGGAACCCATCAAACAAAGCTCAGAGTTATTAGATATTGATTTTTCAAATTTGTTATGTTCTCGAGATGAGTACTGATAACTGCCGTAATCTGCTCTGGATGTGTACTCCAAATCTATTCAAACAGACAAGGATGAATAACTCTAAAATCAAGTGGTAATTTTAACGCAATTTTGATTGAGTTCTGAGCCAGATAGTATTCCCGATAATGAAAAATAATAGATTTCTAAAATCGATATCTAACAAATCTGAGCTTTGATGGGTGACTTCCTCGACTCGAATCAAATATTTTTGACCCCCGAAGCCATTGAAATAGTAATTGAGAGGAGTTTTATCGGGTTGAGTACCTTTAACAGACTTTCAACATGGTTTCAGAAAGAACAGATCATGTGAAACTCAACTTCTCTTGACTGTGGATGACTTAGCAAGAGGACTATTTAAAGGCGATCAGATCGACGCTGCACTACTCGACTTCTCCAAGGCATTCGACAAGGTACCGCATCAGAGGTTACTACAAAAGTGCGTAGGACATGGCATAAATGACAACATCTTGGAATGGATAAAGGATTTTCTCTCAAACAGAACCCAGAGAGTCATCTTAGAAGGTCATCTCTCCGAAGAAAAATCTGTAACATCAGGAGTACCACAAGGAATGGTTATGGGACCATTACTGTTCCTTATCTACATCAACGACCTTCCCAAATGTGTGACAGCTACACCCCGCTTGTTTGCAGATGACTGCTTGCTGTACAGGACAGTAAAATCAAAAAAGACGCTAAACTGCTCCAGGAAGACCTTGACAACCTTCAACTTTGGGAAAAGAAGTGGCAGATGGAATTCAATGCGGACAATTAAATGCGAGATCATACGTATAACAAACAAAAGGAAACAAATGTCTTGGAAACCCAGTACACCATTCATGGGAAACCACTACGATGTGTGAACTCTGCAAGGTATCTCGGTGTCAACATCAAGGAGGATGTTAGTTGGAATGACCATGTTTCTAAGATCTGTAAAAAGGCAAATTCTACAACAGCCTTCATTGGAAGAAACCTAACCAACTGCAGCCCCAACATCAAGGAGCAGTGTTACAATGCCATGGTGCGTCCAATAGTAGAGTACTCATCGACTGTATGCCACACACAGCGGAAAACATCGAGAAACTGGAGAAAGTTCAACTGAGAGCAGCCAGAATGGCACAGAACAACTACCAATGGAGGAGCAGCCCAAGAACGATGGTGAAAAACCTTGGATGGAAATCACTTGAAGAAAGACGAAAAGATGCCACCTTGTCTATGTTCTTCAAGTGTATCAAAGGACTGGTCATCACAAATCAAGCTACTCCACTCGCGAAGAGCAAAACCAACGCCAGATCACGAGGCCATAACCAGCGCTACACTCAGCATCGTGTGCGAGTAGACGCATATAAATACTCCTTCTTTCCGTCTGCCATACGGATGTGGAACGCCCTATCTGAAGAGGCAGTGGCTTGCACCTCCCTGGAAGACTTTCAGAAGGAGATGCTCAAAACAGGCTACTGAGGATGACAGAACCGATTTTTTAACTCCACTCATGATGATTTTACTTGTATTATACACAATCCTTATTTTAAATTCACCAATATTGGCTTTTAACGACATCCTCATCCGCCTGTGCGCACAAATGCGATAATATTCCTACAGAAGCCTTCTGCAGGGAGTTGCATTTTATCGGAAGAAGAAGAATTTTGGTTTGTGGTAAGTTATGCCAATTACAAATAAAAAAAACTAAAAAGATAATTTGTAAGTCTTATATTTCAACTTTTATCGACTTTTTTCGTTCTCCAGCACACTAAAAGTTGTAGTTGGAATCAGCCGAGTCGCTAATTAGCTGTTAATTGCTATTGTTAGGAATATGTTGGCGGCTTAAATCAATGGATGTATGAGTTAAGACAAGAGTGTTTGCAACTTATAGTGAAATATAATCAAAGTACTGTTTATACAGTTACTTGTTGTTATATTACACGTGAGATCATATCACGCACAGGAATGTGTTTTTTAAAAGATGAATACTTATAACTTATAAATTTATTTGATGACATGATCGAATGCTCTAAGGAGGATTGTGAGACATGGGTACACCATATGTGTACATGTGAACCCCAGAGTTATAAATGCAACAGTTGTTCAGTTTGATAAAAATTATAAATTAGCTTTATTGCTATACATGATGAATCCTACATACGCTACTTGCCCTTTGATCTTCATGTGACCCACCACTGACTTAATCCAATCAGCCGCCTAACTATAGCAATTAACAGCTAATTATAGCGACTCGGCGGCCGGCTCGGCTGATTCCAACTACAACTTAGTGTGCTGGAGAACGAAAAAAGTCGATAAAAGTTGAAATATAAGACTTACAAATTATCTTTTTAGTTTTTTTTATTTGTAATTGGCATAACTTACCACAAACCAAAATTCATCACTATTGGAATTATATTAACGACAATAAACAAAATTGAAAATCCCAACTACACATTTTACTGGACTCGTAGTCGGGCTCGGACTACAACTATTAGTGTGTCCCTTTATTTTCGACGATAGAGGGCGTACTTTTGCGGAACTAAAATTTGGTTGGCACTTAATAGTACAGGGCACAGGGTGTTACGTTCTGCGCATGCTCGCAATTAACCGGAAACGTCGCTAGCGTTACCTGGCAACGGCGTCATTTTAAAACATGCAATTAGTGCTTCGTACCTACAAATTTGAATCGACGCAAACAATTGTAATTAATATAATTATTGCTGATTAGGGGCCAAAACTTATAATGAACTTTAAACAATAAAACTACTACCCCCCCCCCCCAACAAAGAAGACATGACTGCTTTTGCAGGTTGCTGCTTCCAGTAGAACTAGAAGGATACGCCACTCGCCAGGGATTATAAATATAAAAGTCTATCTATACTCCCTGGATATGCACTAAGCCACTATACGTTCGTGGCTGAACTGTGAACCTTGGACGCTGTTTTGACTTAGAATGTTCGATGAATTTTGGGATTTGATTGTCGATGCTGTACGCTGTCGTTTCGCAATGGATAAGTCACATTTGAAATTCAGATTTGTGTTTTAGAGGAATGTCCATCTACCACGAGCCGAACATTGTCTGCAGTTTATCCACACATTTTTTTTGGAAAAATATTCTAAAACTGCGATGGACATTGGGAAGTCAATCACCCATTATCGTTGTGTTTTGCCGATGCATGGCGTTTCAACTCTGCTAGCAAGGGACTATTGGCGTATTGCTGAGATATTCAAATTTGATGATTATTTAATAAATCATTGTTTATTAATTTCACTTGTTCAGTAGTTGCTTGTATTTATTCTCCTCCAAAATCAGTTAGATGACCCAACAATCGTTCTGTATGGGACTGGGAGGCCCTTTTCTATGGGATTGGGAGGCCCTTTTCAAATTTATTATTTATTTACACTTAAGCGCAAATAACCTCTATCATTTGGGCTTAAGCGCAAATATTTACGCTTAAGCATAAATCATTTGCACTTAAGCGCAAATCATTTGCACTTTTAAAAGCGCAAATCATTTGCGCTTAAGTTAAGCGCTGCGCGCAAATAAAAATTAATATTCATTGATTCCCCCCTGAATAAATTTTAAATGGCACAGTCATAAACAGATCACTCTATATATGCTATATAGTATGGGAGGCCAAATTCACATTTAATAATGAATTGCGCTTAAGCTCAAATAATTGCGATTAAGCGCAATCAATTGTACTTAAGCGCAAATACCACATATTGTGCTTAAGTGCAAATAGGGCATTTACGCTTAAGCGCAATCAATTGCGCTTAAGCGTAATTGTGTCTACTATCTAACCGTTCAAAACTATTAGCATGATCTGGTGTATCACCTAGTTCAGTCATGAACGTAGTGCGTATCCTTCTACAGCAGCAATCTGCGAAAGCGGTCATGTTGACCTAGTGTATCACCTAGCAACACAAGATGAGCATTGGGCTAATTTTGACCTGTACTCAACTGTGAGTATGTGTTCAACAAGGGGAATCCCTAATTACATATTATCAGCATCCCTCTATCCAAAGAATTGATGTCGCCTTCCCAGAACTCTAGTAATTTTTTGTATGATGTTTTTAATGTATTTTTGCACAGATTTTAGCCTTTACTATGGTAATATATCCTATACATGCATGCGGTGTCGTAGTCCAAGTCTTCTCGTACTAAAACCGGCTAAGATATTGGGATGGAGGTGCCGGTCTTTAAACAGCAAATCGCCATCCCAATATCTTAGCTGGTTTTAGTACAAGAAGACTGGGACTAGCGGTGTCGCTGCATGAGGGCTTTCTTACCTCATACAGTAATGCTCTAATTAATCGACTTCTTAACCACAGCAGAATTATGGGTAACTTTTCAGGATTTAGTCGGAAATATGGCTTGTTGCAATTCATCGAAAAGCTCTCGAGAGCTTTCTGATGAATGGCAACAAGCCATATTTCCGACTAAATCCTGAAAAGTTACCCATAATTCTGCTGTGGTTAAGAAGTCGATTAATTAGAGCATTACTGTATGGTTTACTTATTGACTTAAATCAGGGGGGAAAAACCCTATTTTCATATTATCAGCATCCCTGTCCAAAAAATGGTGTGTAATTACTGGAGCTTTGGTGTCTAAGTCCTGGAGCTCTAGTTTTTCTTATTAAATCAGCATCTCTTGCACAAATCTATAGTATTTCCATGATCATATAGTGTGAATGTGGTGTCACCGAGGGCTTGCTTCCCTCATATGGTGTGCCTTTTTTACTCGAAAATTGAAGAAAATCAATGTCGCCCCGATTAATACAGAAAGTAATGCTATTGCAAGTAGCCCCAACTAATATATACCCAAGATAAGATAATATAATGCTATCACGAGTCGCTCCAACTAAAACAGAAGGTGATACTATTGCGAGTCAGCCATTTTGATAAAGAAGTTGGGCTAGCTCCCTACCCATCCAAACCAATGAAACCAAGAGGTGACATGTCAATAGGAGTTAATGCTAAGTTATGAAGAAAGCTATTTATTCACCAGGGGTGTTTTGTTACATATAACCATGAATTATGCTTAAGCGCAATTAATTACGTAATTGATTGCGCTTATGCGTAATTATTTGTGCTTAAGCAACTTTGTCATTCAGTTGCGCTTAAGCACAATTGATTGCGCTTAAGCACAATTAATTATTAAATGTGAATTAATTGCGCTTAAGCACAATTGATTGCGCTTAAGCACAATTGATTGCGCTTAAGCACAATTAATTATTAAATGTGAATTTGGCCTCCCATAATATAGTAGTCGATATAGATACACCATATGAGGGAAGCAATCCCCCAGTAACCCCTAGATCCCATTTGTGACCATGAAAATTGTATAGCTATATGCAGGATATGTCTCATTTATAAAATATACTAGATCTCTGGGATGGAGACACAAATTCTTGGGGACAGGGATACTGATAATATGAAAATAGAGTTTTCCCCCCTATTTCAAGTCTATTGTGTACATGTACTTATAGGTGTCGTTGATCTAAGTCAGACTAAGACGACTAATAAACAATTATTATTAAATAATTAATCATATACCAAAAATAGTTGGACTCTGATTGCTGGAAATTCATATACAGGGGGAAATTAACACAACAGGTCCTGTTGGATAAGTATCGTTGATCCTAAAGGGGGGGGGGGGGTAAAAATATATTATCATATCTGGTCATATATGGATATATAGAGTGTTCCTTATCAGCTTAGAAGAGCGTTCCTTATCAGCTTAGACGATATTAAGAGAAACTGACACACATCGGTCACCTACCGTAACTAGGGAAATATCATGGGATATGTGCCTTTATTCTCAGAATTAGGGGGGCTAATAAATTATATTAACATACAAGCCTGAGTTTAATTTTCGTGTCACCAAATGCATGGCCTCATCTGCTATGGGAGACATAGACTCAAATTGAAGTTCCCAAGTGATGAATATTGTTATGTTCACCCATTGGGAACCTCAATTATGCAATGTGTTGTCTGCCAATTATGGGGGAAATAGTCTTCCAAAATAGAGAAACTAAACTAAAAAAGAAATAGAATCTATGTGAAGAAGTTTCTATAGAAATTTGATAATAAAGAAACTTGCCAGAGAAGATGAGGCCTAAGCAGAATGAGGTCCCCAGAGGGTGAATTTAGTGATGCTGGACTGATATGCTGGATAATGATCAACGAAGAGCGCTTGTTATCATATCAGAAGATATATAATGGAAAATTTGCACACAGGTAATTTGAGGGAGTGCCATAGGTAGGTGTCATTGACCTCAGATGACTTAAAGGGACACTAATAATTACAAATAAAGACCGTTTATTATCAACTTAAAGTGAGAAACTATGGCAATGTGCCAAATTCCATATTTTCTGGTCAAGTATTTCAAAAGCTAGAGAAAAATTAAATAAATTGAAATCCATATGCTCTACTTTTTAGTCGAGTTTTTTTCCCAAAACTCGACTTATAGTTTGATGAGGGACGGTGGGCGGCGGACGGTCGGGCGGCGTGTTTTGCTTATAACTCAACCGTAAATTTGGTGTGTGAGTACATATCCATGCTCGTAAGCTGCAGACAAAAAATCGGGTTCGTCCGCACATTTATTACTGAGTTATGGCCCTTTGAATTTTCAGCTCGTTAGCGCGATAACTTCAACAAACGTTATCCGATTTGATTGAAATTTGGTATATAGGTGTCTCCCAAGAATATCTCGGACGAGTTCGAAAACCGGCCTGGTCCGATAAAATTTGATAGAGTTATGGCCCTTAATTAGTCATTTATCGTGAATTTTTAGCTCGTTAGCGCGATAACTTCAACAAACGTCCTCCGATTTGTTTAAAATTTGGAATAGACATACTTGCCAAGAATATTTCGGACGAGTTCGAAAACCAGCCTGGCCCGATAAAATTTGATGGAGTTATGGCCCTTAATTAGTCATTTTTCGATTTTACCTATTAATTAGTAAGCCACCGAAAACGAGACACAGCATCTCTGATGCCACCTCTTGTTTCATATTAACTTTTAGTATGCTACATGTAGATTAAACAAAATTGAAAAATAATTGATGGCCTTATGAATCCTTTAGTCAAATTCATTATTGCGCTTAAGCGCATTTAGCTCCTATTGCGCTTAAAGGCACGGTTGGCCTTAGTTGTCGAAAATATTCATATTTGTTCCAAACACCATAAACAGACAAACATTAAAACGCATACAGTTTCGTTCATATATACCATTACCATCGCGTAAACAGCATGCTATCATAAAGACTTACTATATTTTACCTAAGCAAGAGCCTGATTATGTTACAGAAGACAACACAGTGTCACAGTCACTGGCTAATCACACACAAATGATATAAACGCTCTTTATTACTTCCATATCAGGAATTCAGCAACAAAGAACGCTCTTTATGTTTACCATCATAATATAAACAAACACCAGAAAAATAACTTTTTATGCTTTTATTTACATAACAATGGTCAAACAAATGACAATAACATACTGTTTATGCGATATTTCTTATTTGTATACGGACAAAGTCTGTCTAAATTTTGATGTTCTATCTGTTTGTGGCGGTTTTTGATGGGTGGAAATATTTTCACAGGATACCCACCGCCAAGGCCAACCGTACCTTTAAGCTCAATAAGGAATCTCTTATTGAACTTAACTTCTTAAGCGCAATAATGAATATTCCTTATTTTCCCTTATTGCGCTTAAGTGCAATAAGGGATTCCTTATTACGCTTACGGTCAATTATTTATTAAATGTCAATTTGGCATCCCATAGTATTCAGCATCAATTATATATACTTATCTCAATGCCTTTGTTAAGGAAATGAGAAATAAATTAATTGAGCCTGGGATCATGTGAGGGAGGGGTAGTGGTGATGGCACCACAGATGACCTCATGGAGAGATTGATTCAAGAAGACTGATTTTCAAATTGATTTATTGTGATATTTTAATGCTATGAATTTTCACTAAATGAATCAAAATATAGTCAAGTGGTTAGCTCATACTTTTGAATAACTTTTCAAGTATCATGTAACTAAATAAAATATATGAATACAAGATTTGTCGATAAACTGATCACCACAAATGACTCTCACTAGTTAGCTGACTTGAAATTCCTGCAGCTGTAGAGTCGACTCAATTAGATTTATTGTAGAATGTTTGGCTACTAGTAAATTAGTAATACTAGTAACAGCCTTTAGCTACAGATATGTATTAACACATTACCTCAATACACCTTCCACGGTTATTTATTTTATGCCAAATGATTGATACTTGAAAAAATTCAAATTAGTCATTTTAAATTTACTAGTAGTGGTAGTATTACTATAGGTCAATATGACCGCTTTCGCAGATTGCTGCAAGGATACGCACTACGTTCATGACTGAACTAGTATTACTAGTAACTGTTGCTGAATAGGTCACTCTCACCGGTTTTCTGTGATAAAGTTACCCAGATTCCTAAATTTGTGATAAAGTTACCCAGGTTGGAGATAATTGTGATAAAGTTAACCAGGTTAAGCAAATCTCACAATATCAACTCGATTTAATAGTGACACTGACAGAGGGAAATATTGTTCAGTTTTGGCAAGTAATAGCCCTTATTAAGCATACATTAAGACATATTACTATTAGTACTGTAGTTCGTCATTTTGATCGCAAAAATCAATAATTTGTTGCTAAACATAAAATGTTATTAGCCTGGGTAACTTTATCACAATCCTCTCCAACCTGGGTAACTGTCCACCACAGTTTTTGGAAACTTGTCAAAAACCCCGAAAAGAGATGTCGCCACCCCTACTTATTAATATAATTATATTAATAAGTAGTGGTGGTTACATTTCTTTTCGGGTTTTTTTTTACAAGTTTCCAACAACTGTGCTGTCCACAGACTGGCACAGTCTTGTACATCCATAATTCCATTGAAATTGAATATGTACTCCAGCTAGATTTAAGTCCAGTTCAGTCCAGAATTCTAATTGTATTGTCAAATTCCACTGTGGTTGGTACAATACTACTAGTACATTCCATTCTGTTGCTACTGCTACAGTGCTAGCCACATTGTTGTTGTTCAACTTGTTGTGTTCCAGGGCAGTAGTCACTTGCAGTTGGCAACACTACTTAGATCACGTGTGTTGTGGTTTTCTTCTTGTGAGAATGGTCGCTGGTGTATAATCAGTTTGTGTGTGTTTACTCTCTGAGGTTCCCAAATTCTTTCGTTGTGAAACGAGTGTTACCGCTGACAAAATTCAATCAAGATGTCAACAACATGTGAATGTCAACATCACGATTCACCGTTCACGGTCAGTCAGTGTCACCAGAACTTCGATTCAAATCCAGTTTTTATCCAGTTTTACCAGGCAATAGTCGTCGAATTCATATGGAAGGATGAAACGTTCACATTCATTTTCCCTAAACTACGATAATACGTGTTCTAACCAATTAACTTTGAATTCAGCAAGCGAACAAAACTTTTTCGCGTCATTTTTACAAGTACGCAAAATTGGATATGGCGCATGCGCGAAACTTAAATTTTACTTCCGTCGAGAAAAAGACAGAACGATGAGGCTGAAAGTAACTTCACAGGAATATAATTTTGCGCATGCGCATGACGCAACACCCTGTGCCATGTACTATTAAGTGCCAACCCTAATTTACGCAAGAAAAGCATAATGTGAAAACTCTATTTTTGACGATTAATCATCGAATAAATAAAAATCGTGCATGATAACTACGAATATTGTAATCAGTCGTAAATAGGTGAAACATTCAGGAGATATCATCGATTCAAGGGTACATTATGTTTAAGAGACAAATTGAGATCGTGATACGTATATACACATTTTTCGTAAACAAACATTACTAGTACTACTTCTAGTAGTAGTAGTACTACTACTAGTAGTAGTAGTACTACTACTAGTAGTAGTAGCCTCAGGTTAGAGTCTTAGACATGCAAAATGGTCTATCTAGCTCATTTCGTCTATCATAGCCCGATTGATCTACGGTTTTAATGTGATTTAGATGCCTCTACCGATTGATGACAATACAACGAAAATACGACACAAGAATCTACGTTCATTAGTTGCCTACCAATCTGATGTCGACTGTATTACTATTACTGCCTGTAAATATGTTTTGCACATTTACCCGCTGCGAGTCTCGGAACGTCGAAATACCAAGCAGAACCAAGGAAAACTAAGGCGGAACATGACACTTAAAGCATGTTTTGTGGTGTATAATGTATTAATGAGGAAATAAACCATAATAATGCAACATGACTTTATTTGAGTTTTGATGACATAGCGAGCGTAAAACTGGAAAAAAGTGCGGCGATTGCGAAAACTTCAGCCTGGTATTTCGTCATTTACAGATAGGGCCAACTGCTTGGTTCATCAGCGATACGTGATAATTAATTTTCCTGAGCATTTGGCATTGCGCGGTACACAGTCTTTGTTGCTGATCGCAGATTACTCTGGCTTACCGAAAAGAGTTCAGTGATGTTTTGACAGTGATATTCAAGCAAGGTTTCATAGAAACGAAAATTGTTGAATCTTTACAGGACTAACACATATTTGACAAAGACGCTATCTTCAAAATTGACGGTGAAAGTGTTTCTTCCTAGACTATAATTGTGAAAGCATGAACAATGTAATTAACTTGGAAAAGGAGTGGAAAGTTTTAAAATTGCCTGATTTGACAGACCGACTGTATGACATAGTACAAGATCAACACGCGAAGTCAGAAGTGTGCTATATGGTGCTGGTAATTATGCACTTTGTCAAAACATGCAGGACAATAAACCATTAAACGACAGCGACTGGAGTAATTAAATCTAATTCAATTTCAAACTGTTTTACTCCATATCAACCAATTTTACAATTTCAATCAATTTCAACAATTAAAGTTAAACAATTTAAATAATCAATTTTACTCAATTTCAGATGATACGAAACGCTCTTTTTTCTACCATATCAGACATTTGTTTTTAAATCAAATAAGAAACGCTCTTTGTAAATTCAATCAGTTTTCCAAATCAAATCAAATAAAAAAAATTAAATGGTAATATGAAACGCTCTTTATTTTTACCATATACGGCAATCATAAACATGTAACAAAGCGCAAATGTGGGTAAATACGCCGAGATAACTGATCTCGAGTGCAAAATAAGTGGCAAGTGGTTTCATAGATTCATCCATCACCGGTTCCGTGGTTTCAGTGCTACCGGTACATGTTAAAGTATTGGAGTAGCATTTCCATATATGGAGCTTTTTATTCTTAATTTCCATATATGGAAAGTTAAGTGAAACCACGGCACCGGACCTGGTGGATACAAAATGGCCGCGATGGCCCGCGAGTTAGTGATAGGGCATATACGCATGTAGACAAATACTATTTTTGTCTCCTGGCAAAAAAAAAACCTTCAAGTACGCCTGACTTTTTACAAAGTCTGCTGGTCCCAAGCCCAGATAAAGGACGAGGGAGCTTAAACAAGTCGATACCACCAGTCGTGATAGAAATTGTCAGTCTTTTCGCGAACCAAGCAATTCAATCATTGACGTATATTATAAATATAGATCGATGATTCAATTATCACCTATCGCTGATGCACCAAGCAGTACCTGTAAATGACGAAATACCAAGCTGAAGTTTTCGCGATCGCCGCACTTTTTTCTAGTTTTACTCTCGCTATGTCATCAAAACTCAAATAAAATCACGTCATGTTGCATTATTATCGTTTATTTCTTCATTATACACCACACAACATGCTTTAAGTGTCATTTTCCGCCTTAGTTTTCCTCAGCTTGGTCCTGCTTGGTTCAGCTTGGTATTTTGACGCACCTGCAAGCCTTGGGTCCCTTTAGTGGTGAGGATATACAGACTTTTATGTATTTTGTATATTTACCCGGCTGCGAGTGCATTGGGTCCCTTTAGTCAGGTCGGGCACACATCAAAAACGGTCTACGTAGCTCGATTTGTCTAATGTAGCCCGATGGAGCTATGTTTTTAATGTGATTTACACACCTCCATCGATTACTGACGTACCACGAAAGAAGCGCATTTCGAATTTTCAGTCATTAGTTGTGTACCAATATCACGTCTACAAAGAAGCAAAAAACTCAACGACTCACCACAGCTTTAATACCTTTTGAGCGATTAAAAATCAATCTGTTTTGGGTAATTTACCATTAGAAACTGTAAGAAACAATCATCATAATCTGTTGATCAAATGAAAATCTTCATCCAATTTCAGGAAGTCCCGTTCGCAATTGTGTTCGCAAACAGCTATAATCTGATTGGTTGTGTTTATGCCAGCGATTTATGGTACGTTCTTAATAGGATTTCAATGTAAAATCTATCTGTTGGAATGTACGGAACAACAAATGGACAACCGTATTAATTTGTATAACTGCAATGTTACACGAGGTGCTTCCAAATTTCACAGTAGGGTTGTGAAGTGAGCCTCCGTACTTGTCTTCTCTGAATGGCGTTCGCAATACATTTCACAAATAGTCGTCTCTGAGTGAAGCTGTTCGATTTATCCAATCAGGTAAGCCACATAAACTGAACGTTCTTGACCTTCAAAAGGAAATAATCTGCAAAAACAAATGGATATTTTCCTAGTTTTTATGACAAAATCTTATATTTTCGAGAAACGCACTACTTTAACGGTATTAAACAGGTCTTAACTAAAACATCGTTAATTGCGCCTAAGCCGTGGTGAGTTGTAGAGTTATTTGCTTCTTTGTAGACGTGATAGTGGTACACAACTAATGATCGAAAATTCGACATGCGCTTCTTTCGTGGTATGGCAGTATTAAATCGATGGAGGTGTGTAAATCACATTAAAAACGTAGCTCAATCGGGCTACAGTAGACAAAACGAGCTACGTAGACCATTTTTGATGTGTGCCCGACCTGTTAATGGTGATGTTAGCTTACCGTATGCAGACTTTTATGTTTTTTGTACATTTACCCGCTGCGAGTACGTTGGGTCCCTTTAGAGTTGAGGTTATATAGATTTTTTTTATTTTTGCACATTTACATTTACCCATGGCGAGTATGTTGGGTCCCTTTAGTGGTTATGTTTATACATACTTTTATATTTTTTGCACATTTACATTTACCCATGGCGAGTACATTGGGTCCCTTTAGTAGTGAAATTATACGGGCTGTAATATTTGTTGTACATTTACCCACGGTGAGTACATTGGGTCCCTTTAGTGGTGAAATTATACAGACTGTAATATTTGTTGTGCATCTACCCATGGTGAGTACATTGGGTCCATTTAGTGGTGAAATTATACAGACTGTAATATTTGTTGTACATTTACTCACGGTGAGTACATTGGGTCCCTTTCGTGGTGAAATTATACAGACTGTAATATTTGTTGTACATCTACCCATGGTGGGTACATTGGATCCCTTTAGTGGTGAAATTATATAGACTGTAATATTTGTTGTACATTTACCCACGGTGAGTACATTGGGTCCCTTAAGTAGTAAAATTATACAGACTGTAATATTTGTTGTACATTTAGCCACGGCGAGTACATTGGGTCACTTTAGTGGTAAAATTATACAGACTGTAATATTTGTTGTACATTTACCCACGGTGAGTACATTGGGTCCCTTTAGTGGTGAAATTATACAGACTGTAATATTTGTTGTACATCTACCCATGGTGGGTACATTGGGTCCCTTTAGTGGTGAAATTATATAGACTGTAATATTTGTTGTACATTTACCCACGGTGAGTACATTGGGTCCCTTTAGTAGTGAAATGATACAGACTGTAATATTTGTTGTACATCTACCCATGGTGGGTACATTGGGTCCCTTTAGTGGTGAAATTATATAGACTGTAATATTTGTTGTACATCTACCCACGGCGGGTACATTGGGTCCATTTACATGTAGTGGTGAAATTATATAGACTGTAATATTTGTTGTACATTTACCAGGGTCCCTTTCGTGGTGAAATTATACAGACTGTAATATCTGTTTTGAGGAGGAATAGTCCACTTTAACTAAGTATTCCTCCTCTGCGACAGCTATTTTGACATAGTCAGCTTCAAGCCAAGTATTAACCCTTTACCCAACAGAAGGATAAAACCGCCCAAATAAAGCTTCAACAGCCTAAAATATCTTCGGTCTGTCTCAATAACACCATACAAATATGAATAGCATGGAACCGGTTCATTGACCACATTGTGATGATTACAGTTATGCCCTGTGCCAATGCATTCTCTTATATATGCGAGTCGACCATATGTCGCCTCGCATATATAAGAGAATGCATTGGCCTAAACAAATCTTTTTTTTAACAATTTTAGAATTTTTTCTTACATTTTTTAACAATTTTTATAATATTTTTCTACATTCCTTGACAATTTTAGAATTTTTAATATGTGTTAAGCCAATGCATTCTCTTATATGCGAGGCGACCTATGGTCGACTCGCATATATAAGAGAATGCATTGGCACAGGGCCGTTATGTTGGGTAAAGGGTTAACTATATTATAGTCCGGTTTGCACACAAGTGAGACCTGGTAAGTGTCGTGTTAAATTGTTAATTTAATATTGAATAATTTCAGATTCCTCTCTTCCACATTTATCCAAGTATGGAAGGCACATGAACAAGTTGATGAATATGACTGCTGATTTCTTCTGATGTTGATGAACGAGTTGATGAATATATCTGCTGTGGGAACTAAATTAAAAATGACTGGTTCAATTGTTCATATGTCAATCAAGGAGGCTTCAACAGCTGCTGCTGGCCAAGAAATTCTTGTGGACACTTTTGCCAATGAACCAAATGGAAGTGTTATTCCAATACATGACATTACAACACCTCCACCATGTCAATGGATTCTGTATGAAGACATCGCTGAATCCAGGTACATATTTCCCATGTAGACCCAGATGTACGGTACATGTCTGTATCGCTGAATCCAGGTATACTCTAGTAGCTCATGGTGGTTTTGTATGCACTTGTATGTCCAGAGCAAAACTCTTCATGAATCCACTAATTGAAGGTACACGAACAATATTTGGTTGGTGACACTTTTCCCATTGAGGGCGAAATGGGTCAAATGGCCACGCCCCTTTTTGCGCGAAGTACTACCACCCGCCGTGACTATATCTCCAGAACCGTTGGACATAGGGGGTCGTGTCACCAGTCAAAATGTGCGCAATGGCCACATTATGGGGGGTCAGTAAATTAGTAATACATTTTCATATCCAAAAGTCAATGGTTTTGAAGATAATTGCCAAAAACAAAACAAAAACCATTTTTAAGGGCCCAATTTTGGGGTTCAGCACTTTTATCTCAAAGCTGAGCCCCTAATTAGAATTTGATTGACCTATATCCATCGGTGCCACATACAGGTATCATTTCGGATATTTTCTGTACCATTATCGCATGGGATTGACCTTCAAGGAGCTCTTGACCCTGAAAATAAGGTTTTTGGATGGAATATATTGGTCGTAGAATGAAAAACAGAAATTTTCCCAATAACAAAGATGTTGAGGAAATCATCAATTATGGGGTATTTGATCAGTAACCCAAAACTCCTACAAAAATGTTACCTGGTGATATAATTTGAATGTAGTTCATCTTTTGTTATCTAGATGTCATGGCCTTTGATGTGAGATGGCTGTCAAAATGGTTATAAATGGAATGACATATATCACATTAGCAATATACTTGTAAATGAGTTCAATGTGTTATTTTCTTTAAACTTATGGGAGAACAGGGTGTTTTTATGGTATTCTAATGTTGAATTGAATTATACTCAGCCCACAAGTAGGTTTAGTAAATGTTGAGTTACTACAATTTGATCAATCAGTATGATTCGGTAGTCGAGCAGGTTGTGTCTTTATCAGTCCCACATCAATTTTGATTGGCTGCATCACCATTTTGTATAAATGTTCTACAATTTCCCTAACACGTACATTATTTTAGAACAAATAATGGCTAGCCTGGCATGATTGCCTATGTTTATATCCTGATATATGTATACGTACACGTAGATGTATATTTGCCCTAAATTGTTTCTGGTTCAAATTTGGGAGTTTGTAAGAAAATAAGTCATAAGAAAGATGCAGTTGCAGTAATATTAAAATATATTGTCCTGTTCAAAACTAACAAATACATGTCCAGTTATAATAAATCCACACATAAAAATATAGGGCTTCCATAAATACAGAATATTTTCCAACTTGACAATCGTTCCTTGTGTTCAACTGAGTGAGTTCATGTGAGGTTCATGGAAATTTAAGTGTCTAGCTTTATGGGCTTGAAATTCCGAATGCAATCCTGTTGCGTTGTGAGCTCGAGAGAGTTAGAAGAAAAATACAATCATCAGTTGATATGCAGATACAAATCTACATTCTGCAGGTAGCCATGCTATGAAATCCTCGTTCATGTTTCAACTTATCAAGGAAAAATGATCACATTACCAATGACTATGATAGTCAGATGTTTTTGTGGATGTTGTAGATTTTGTAGATTTATGGATGTTGTAATGCAATATAGATCTCCATTATAGTTGCACAAATTTATTTTTCATTTCGTCCCTTTAAATTGACTTTTATTTTGTATGTATGTATATGTGCCACTCCAAAAATGTCAGTAAAAGTACTGTAAACCGTTTGGTTTGATGTCATAGGCACAGGAGATATATATATACTTTACATGTCAAATATTGTGAACCATGCATGTACGTGTATGTGTGTCAGTCGCCTTATGTGTGTGATGTACATGCAGTAACTACATGTATATTCTAGTGAAATTTATGGTCTGCACTCTGCAGTATTTCAAACACATGCTATGGCCATGCCTACGTATACGTATGTACACTGATTCTAACACAATGATTGTCAGGTTATAATCTATGTTTTTAGGAAAGTTACTATGTATTTTTCATTTGTGTTGCATTTGTCAATATTAATGGGTCCCAGGAGCCCAGATGTTACTAGTGCAGAGCCCATTTAATTTTCATGAGACTGATGGACTTCATGTTTATACTCCTAAATAAACATGACTCTGAGTGTTATCAGACCAAGACGGTATTGTGTAGGTTTTACTAGAATTATATTTAGAAAAGACTCAACCATTATTTTTCCATTGCCCTATATATCACAATATATTCATTTGGCAGTATTCATCCCAAGTTTAGTGGTGATGCTAATAAATTTGGTTTGATATTCAGGTAGAGCAAAGCGATCTGAACAAATCGAGGATAAGCCACTATGTGTAGAAAACATTAAAAAACATGTATATTGTGAAATATTTCAATAATGGGTGCTGGTTTTTACAAACTGGCCATAATTGAGATGACTATTCCTGTTGTTTACCAATCATCAGCGTACACATTAAATATTTTGAAGTATATATGTTCTTGAATGTTTCATACAGACACTGACTTTTGCACAAATTGCTCGGATTAGCCAAACAATGCAAAAATAACCAACTTTAGGTAAAATGGTACTTAACAGAATCGCTTTGACCTACAAACATCATAGCAATCCAGCAGTACCCATCAGCATAATATACAATTAGCAGGACCACTTAACCTGGGGTGGTATTGAAAATGAAAATATCTTTAAAATGGTAAGTTTTGAGGGCTATTAGCTATTATGAAGAATTATGTTAGTGAAATTATAGACCCTCATCTTCTCCAACCTGCAAGTGCTGCAACTATCATGGCCAATCAAAACTAATTCCATCATTTCCTAAAACTTTTTGTGAGATGAGGTGTCCTTTTGGAAGAATTGATTACTTCTGAAATATATACTGGTATATATGGTCATCTCTCATCTGATTACAACATGTTTTTACTATGCCCAGATGCAATACCCATTTTAGGATCGCAACATGTGGCTGCTGCATGAAGCAAACAGCTGGTCATTCCATTTAGTAAAAGTGTTTAGCATGTTTCATAGCTTGGTCACTTAAATCAGATCAGCTGTTAAATGTTGATAAAAAAATTTGAAAACCTGTTTTGTTCAATCTGTACATTTCTGTTGATTAGAGCACAATTGTTACCTGATTTTTGGTAAAGCACACCAGTTTCCAAGGCATGTTCAGTCATGAAGAGCTCATGTTGTGTGTCGGGGTCAACACATCCTCAGCAGCAATTTCCAGCTAATCCCATTGTGTGTGGTCAATTGTGCTCTTAAGTCGATCAGAGAATTCGGATACTTCTTTAAAAAGTGTCATACATATGCTGTGGCCTTGGTGGTATTGTATACTTGTGGTGAGTAACATGCTGAAGTCGGTTTTTGGCAATTATCTTAAAAACCATTGACTTTTGGACATGAAAATGTATTACTGACCCCCCATAATGTGGATTTTCAGGGTCAAGAGCTCCTTGAAGTTCAATCCCATCCATTAATGGTACAGAAATTATACCTATATGTGGTACCGATGGATATAGATCAATAAAATTCGAATTGGGGGCTCAGCTTTGAGATAAAAGTGCTGAACCCCAAAATTGGGCCCTTAAAAATGGATTTTGTTTGGTTTTTGGCAATTATCTTAAAAAACATTGACTTTTTGATATGAAAATGTATTACTGACCCCCCATAATGTGGCCATTCCGCACATTTTGAGTGGTCACACGACTCCCTATGTCTAACGGTTCTGGAGATATAGTCACGGCGGGTGGTAGTACTTCGCGCAAAAAGGGACGTGGCCATTTGACCCATTTCGCCCTCAATGGGAAATGTGTCACCAACCAAATATTGTTCGTGTACCTTCAATTAGTGGATTCATGAAGAGTTTTGCTCTGGACATACAAGTGCATACAAAACCACCATGAGCTACTAGAGTAGTACATATTCCCCATTTAGACTCAGCTTTACATTACTGAATGCAGTCACATATTCCCATGTAGAATCAGCTTATCATGTCTGTATCGCTGAATCCAGGTACATATTCCCCATTTAGACTCAGCTTTACATTGTTGAATCCGGTTACATATTCCCCATGTAGACCGAGCTTTACATCGCTGAATCCAGGTACATATTCCCCATTTGGACTCAGCTTTACATTGCTGAATCCAGTTACATATTCCCATGTAGAACAAGCTTTACATGTCTGTATCGCTGAATCCCATTACATATTCCCCATGTAGAATCAGCTTTACATTTCTGTATCGCTGAATCCAGGTACATATTCCCCATGTACATAGACCCAGCTTTACATGTCTGTATCGCTGAATCCAGGTACATATTCCCATGTAGACCCAGCTTTACATGTCTGTATCGCTGAATCCAGTTACATATTCCCATGTAGACCCAGCTTTACATGTCTGTATCACTGAATCCAGGTACATATTCCCCATGTAGACCCAGCTTTACATGTCTGTATCACTGAATCCAGGTACATATTCCCCATGTAGACCCAGCTTTACATCGCTGAATCAAGGTACATATTTCCCATGTAGACCAAGCTTTACATGACTTTGAAATGTTTTTGTAATAATTTTCTGTATGAGGGTACCTTCATTGTGTAATCAACTCCTCCTACAGTTTTGACCGTAGATATTTGAAACTTCAGAGTATTATTACCTACATATTGGAGATGTGCAACATGTATATAGATGACTGGAAAATTATTTGTTTACGGAATTATTAACCCTTTCAACTTAGAACATTTCAACATTTTTTTAAATTTCTTTAACAAAGCGGCATCGACTTGCCACGTTGTCCGGGGACACTTTGGTCTGCTGACCTTTTATGTTATATATAACATGGAGGGTCCTTGGTGACTGGGATACAGATTTGTTAAAATGGTTTCCTCTTGTCAAGAAATGGTGTTTGGTGTGTAGGTTCCATGGGTAGTCGAGATTCAAATATGTTTAAATGAGGTCGGCCATTAAAAAAAAGGCATGTCTGGTTGGAACTTTTCAACAGATCGGAAAGCTTAAGGTACATGTATCAATTGTAAAATTCTAACATAAGGGTGGATGTGCACAAGGAATTGTATGAACTTGGCAGTTTGCCGTGGTTCGGTGGGACAGGATATGGGCTATGGGGGAGGGTGGTAGGCCATATGCAGTTGATAATTTAAAGGTGAACATCCCACAGCCCTCGAGCTACATCCCTGTTTAGGATTACTTGTTTTTGAGTGATTTTGACAAGTGCTAACTGTTAAGGGTCTTCAGAGTCCCAGTCTTCTCAGTCTTTAGGCCTAAAAACTGAACCTTCGTAAACAGGCAGACATACAGACATTGGAAAATATTGATATAGATGCATGTTCCACATTAGCTTGTGGCTTTTCGCATTAAACTCATTCATTTATTCATGATAATACATTCGTTTGGTGGTCGTTTAACTTATTACCTTAATATTCCCAAACATTAAAAAGTAATCCAGCAGTACTTGTATTGTTTGTTTTTTATCACCCGCCAAATTTAAAATTTGCGGGGGATATAGTAATGGGTTCCGTCCGTCTGTCCATCGTTCCGCTCCGTCTGTCCGTCCATCTGTCCCGAATTTGTAAGAGTCATAACTTGAACAAATGTCAATGGACTCTCAAAGATTTGTGGTATATGAGTTCACCTGACCATTACCTAGAATGAGTTCGCAAGCCAGGTCCGGCCGGATATTTTTACCGGAGTTATTGGACTTTGTTTATTATTTTTGTCGAATTTACCAAATAGCAAATAGACAACGTCAAATGGCTCATTTCCACAAATCTCAATGGATTTCAAAGATATTTGGTATATGAGTTCACTTGAACAGTATCTAGAATGAGTTCGCAAACCAGGCCCGGCCAGATATTTTCAGCAGAGTTATTGGACTTTGTTTATTTTTTTGTGTGCAAATGGACGACGTCACAGGGCTCATTTCCACAAATGTCAACGGATTTAAAAGATTTTTGGTATATGAATTCACATGACCAGTATCTAGAACGAGTTCGCAAACCAGGTCCGGCCGGATATTTTCAGCAGAGTTATTGGACTTTGTTTATTATTTTTGGTGCAAATTGACGACGTCACAGGGCTAATTTCCACAAATGTCAACGGATTTAAAAGATTTTTGGTATATTCGTTCCCATGACCAGTATCTAAAATGAGTTTGCAAGCCAGGCTTTTTGACAAAATCCCACCTCTTGTTTAGCGCATACTGAGAACGCAAACATTATTGAGAATGCACTTGGCCTAACTGCACATTTCGGCAGGGGGATACCGCCGTCTGCGACTGCTTGTTAAATTTTATTTTTGAATTCCTATAACACACAAGGCATTTATGGCCCTCAATGCATCATATATGTATATAGTCTATATGGATATAATTTTGTACTGAACTTGTAAGGCACTGTATTTTATATTCTTTTATTTTAGTTTTTATTTATCTAATGGCCTAGCACTTTGTTCAAATCTCGCATATTGGAGTGACTCTTGAATCTTGGTCTTAGGGAAGCTTTTACCACACCACCATCTTTCCCACATTTGACACAAGCTTCGCCAAACCAGAACCATAGTACGCCATCTCTAGAGTATCTGACAGGGATAATTTTGGGGATTTTTGGGAAAGAGTTCAGGGCCCATGCAATTGGGAAATATAGATACATGTACTGTATCAGGATAATTTGGGAAATTTTCTAATTGAAATAATGACACTATCAAATGAATTTAAAAAATAAGATATTTAAATCTTAATGATCTAATGAATAAAGCAACAGTGTATATACCAGCTCATACTAAGTCTGTAAGACGGTACATCTATAAATCTGATACATGACACGTACTGTATATACCAGCTCATACTACATTCAAGTCAATATCTCTATAAATCTGATATAGACTTTATTCTAGTAGTAGAAATTATGTCAGGACTATTATATACCGGTATGATAGATTCTTGATATAAATTCGTACATGTATCTAGAATTAAGTAGCTATCCGGTAATAACATGTTGTGTTAAAGCATGAGTTCCCTGTATGTGAACAATGTTCAACCTGCTAAAAAAGTCTTCTCCTCCCTGCCCCTTCCCACAAATCATCAATGTTTCATCAAATGTTCATACTGGGGTTACATGATTTAGCGCCTAACTATCAGAAAATTTAACTACAGATTATTGAGAATTTCTATGAAACAATCAATTGTCATAAATGTCCAAAGACATTTCATTTCTATTGATCAACACCCCTAAACATATCAGATTGGGTTAATAAACATATCCCAAACCCAAAAGTCGAAAATAATTTGTTTATTTTGGGTTAAAGTTTTGAAGTTATCCCATTTTTGGATGCTTGTTAGCCCTCTAACCCCGGTTTGGTGTGTTTTGTGAGCATGAATTTGCAAGTTAATTAGGCTAATGACTCATTATATTAAAATCAGCAACTTAAACTACTAGAAACTGGAAGAATAAAGTGAAGTTTACGGCATGTGGTCCGGCGAACGGGTGGGCAGGTTACCGGAAATGAAGGTATTATTTTGTCAGGTGATCGACTCAACAGTTATTGACTATCTTGTTTTTGCTAAATTGCAAATGAGGATAACATACTTCTATTACTTATTGATCTACATTGCATGGATTTACAGTATTTGCATTACTTAACTTCATATGTTCCAAAAATGACGGTAACTAAACAACAGTTACATGTAGCAAAATGCAAAGTCTTGACCGTAACTTATTTCAAACAGAAATCCTATGACGAATATAAAAATTACAGAAACTCCTTGTGAAAGAACACACAGATGTAACATTGAACTGTTTAAATGACAGAGAATGTGTTATTGGATAACATCCGCTCTCCACCAGAATATCATATGAAGATTCTCGGGTGTCATTCTGACAACAAGCCTGCAAATACATGTAGTGTCTATCATTTGCAGAATGAGGTTCCCAGAGTGTGAATTTAGAGCTGCTATCCCAGACAGTGGGCAAGCATCACCAAATGCAGCCCCTGGGAACCTCATTCTGCTTAGGCCTCAACTGCTACGGGAGACCTTGGGTCAGATTGAAGTTCCCCAGCTGAAGTTGTCACCTTGATTATGCATTTAATCTTCTGCAAAACTATAGGGGATATAGAAACTTCCAAGAAGGGTAAAAGTAACTAAAAACAATGTTAATTTGAGACTGGAGGTACTTCCCAGAAGATGAGGTCTAAGCAGAGTGAGGTGAATTTGGTGATGCTAGCATCACTAATTTCACCTGCTGGGGACCTCATTCTGCAAATGTCAGACACACTATTTGTCTCAACCGCGGGCGACAGCTGTATACGTTTTCTTTTCTTTCAGAGTACGGATATGGGATCTTATTATTCTTATTCCAAATGTCTTGTTTCTCTGCTTTCTCATGTGGAATGGGAGAACTGCTTTTGGCAAACTAAAGTCCACAAACAGCCATATATTTGCTGCTTTTTATGGTTTGGTAAGTGAAACTAAAGTCCACAGACAGACATATATTTGCTGCTTTTATGGTTTGGTAAAGACCCACTTAATTTTCGATTTTTTTTTTTTATGGTGACTCAAATATACGGTTTTAATAACAATCTAGGCCATAACATATGATTAAAATACTATAATTAATCACCATTTGAAACATCTGTGTCTCAGAAGATGCCGATAGGGAAATAGAAAACAGCTGAAATCAGAGAGATATTCGCCACATTTTGGCTCCCAGAATGAAACAGAATTCAAACTAAAGATGCAATTTCAATGGAAGGGGAATAACTCTATCTTTAAGATACAGAGTTATTCCCCCTCCATTGAAAATAATAAACTTTTTACTACAATCTAAATGACAAAAACACGTCGATAACTCAACAAAAACAACATGTTCACGGTTTATTACACCGGATATTAAAGTAAATTTATATTAAATTGTTAAATTTGATTTTAAGTTAACATTTACAAAAGACATCTTCGATTCAGATTAATTATTCTTCTATATACTATTGATAATAGATTGTTGTTATAACCAGGAATTTATTGAAATTGGCATACAGTCTCTCTTTAATAAAATCTTGAATCTTCTATTTTAATTACAGGTTATGATTGTTGTTGTGATCAGTATTTTGAGGTGTGTTGTTGCCATGACAGTTAATGCCTCTCTCTATGTAGGCGATGTTGCTGACAAGGTTTGTACTTCAGTCCCCCCACAACATCCCCCCCACAACATTTCCCCTCATCAAACATCCCCCTACAATGTTCTCACACATACCGTGTGGTGTGCAAATTTTACAGCAGACACAAAAAACTATCAGTGAAAATATAATTGGCATTGCTACCAATACCATTGCATGATAAAGGCCCCTCCACGCGGCATTTACGGTGCAGCATCCCAGGCGATACGACACTCATTTCGGTGAATCAGAACACACTATAGGCAATGAGCTCTTGCACGTGTGCGATATGGGCCAATCGCATAAAAAACAGTTAACGCTGCCGCATGATTACATCGGTGTCCTAATCTGATGGTGCAGATTCGTGCATTTCAGTCTGCGGTTGTTCAGTAAATTTTGCCGTTTGCAATGGCGGTATAGAACAAAGACACTGTGTACTGGGATACAATTTTTTTCAAATGGGGTCAAATAGGGATAGAGCCAGGGACATAACTCGTTTCCTCAATAGTTATTCTTAAAACATCTTCTCAAGAACCGTTTTGCATATGTAGCTTATATTTGTTATAGAGAGTCCTTGGTGAATGGGATTCAGATATGTTCAAATAGGGGTGAGACCACAGACAACTCTTCTGCCTTAGTAATTCTTAAAAGTTCTTCTGCTCAAAAGCCATTAGGCATATTTAGCTTCTATATTGTATGGAGGGTCGTTGGGTGACTGGGTTACAGATTTGTTCAAATGGATCGACCAGTCAAGAATAGCGTTTGGTGTATTTTGACAAGTACTTTTACGGTTTCAGAGTCCCAGTCTTCTCAATCTTTACAATCAGATGAGCTTCTCAACAGTCATTGACTGTCTTGTATTTTATCTGTCATCTGCTTTTACCACAATAGCATCCCTCCAAATGAATAATAATAGACCATTCCGATGTACACTTATTAGCTCAACTTTACTTTGGGGTCGTTCGGCCATAAAACATGGCTGCCAGCAGCCATCTTGGATTTTACTCTTTGCATGACTAAATCCTTTGGCACGGGCTACAGGTCATACCTTTGGTCGGATCATCATGAAATTTGTCATGGAGGTTAACAATGACATGTAGATGGGAATGAGTCATGGTGGGGTCATTCGGCAAAAAAACATGGCGCCAGCAGCCATCCTGGATTTTACTCTTTGCATGACTAAATTACTTGGCACTAGCTACAGGTCGTACCTTTGGTCAGATCATTATGAAATTTTTTATCGGAACATCATGAAATTTGTCATGGCTGTTGACATTGTCATGTAGATGGGAACGAGTCATTTTGGGGTCATTCGGCCAAAAAACATGGCCGCCAGCAGCCATCTTTGATTTTGTTCTTTGCATGACTAAATCCTTTGGCACGGGTTACAGTTCGTACCTTTAGTCGGATCATTATGACATTGACATATAGATGGGAACGAGTCATTTTGGGGTCATTTGGCCATAAAACATGGCCACTGGCAGCCATCTTGGATTTTACTCTTTGCATGACTAAATCATTTGGTACGGGCCACAGGTCATACCTTTGGTCGATCATCATGAAATTTGTCATGGCTGCTAATATATAAATCTAGATGGGAACGAGTCATTTTGGGGGTCATTCGGCCATAAAATATGTCCGCTGGCAGCCATCTTGGATTTTACTCTTTGCATGACTAAATCCTTTGGCACACCCTACAGTCCACTTCCTTCATCTGATCATCACCAAACTTCATATTAATCTTGATATTGATCTACTAGATGGGAGCTATCAAATGTTTTTGAATTTCAGCAACCAAGTTGAGCTACAGTGTCATTGACACTTTCATTAAAGGAATTAGTTTGTCAAATAAATATTTTGTTGTCATCCTAATACTAATTATATATGTCTAACAGACCCATTTCGCCAAGAAAATTCAAAATCGAGCAGATAGTATTTTTATTATTATTATATTTTAAAAATCGCGGAAGTATCTGAAGTGTAAGTCACGTGAGTGCGATCACATGACCACAACGCGGTCACATGACCGATCATCTGCATCGCCGCAGTAAGTTTACCTTATTTGCTTACCAGTGACAGCGGTGGTGGAGCTTGAAATAATTCCACCAATCGCGTAACGAGTTGATAAATACAGTGTAAAATATTGCAGTCGCCGGTTAGTTAATTACCTAGGCCTATGCGATAAATAGCGATCACTGAATAAAACTGTTTGATTGTGCTGAATTATGAACTGGATTTGCTGGAATGTTAGATTATATAATGAATAATGATGGCTAAAATGCACTTTGAGGCAATAAAAGTTTTGTGAAATGAGATTAATTTATGCAGAAATGCAATGAGCGAGCGGAATTTTGTGCGAAACTAAATTGAACTGTTTCTGAAAGAATACAAGTTGGGCCATATAGCTTCTTCTTGTATGGTACCAATTTCGGAAGCTAGTTTACACACTAGTGTCATCCCGTTGTGCGCTATAGGAGTACAATTAAACACAAATGGGGTGTGATTAAAGGTGGTGGTTATTATACTATTACATGTATCATGGTGGCTTATAATCGTCTTAATAATGTTCCTGTCTGTTTCTTCACACGAAACATTTTGTGTGGAGAAGAGCACGATTGTGAACCGTTTGCTAAAATCCTTCCAGTCAAGATCGATAAGTGCGTAAACAAAATAATTCATGCGAATAGATAACAGACTGTCAAAACTACAATAATTATTAATTAGTCATACAGTTTGGCATAATGAAATTTTTTTTTAATTGAAGGCTAGCCAGGCATTGTTTTTCAGTTTGTGTTTGTTGTTTGTTTTTTTTATTTTTTCGTTTTATTTTACGTTTTGATGGCAGATATTGAGTTTCTAGAGATGAATTTGTTTTAATTGTTTGCCTAGAATAAATCCAATGATTGCCTCTAATAAAGAGCGTTCTCAATTATGAACGTGCTCTATTTCGATATGTCATGAGTGTCATATTGGGTCAGCAAATTTGAATGATTTTCGATGAACAGCCTTCTTGGATTTTGCTCTTTGAATGACTTTGGACCACATCACTTACCCGATCGTCACCAAATTTGTATGGATCTTTGGTGTGACCACTAGATAATAATTTTCCGAATTTAGGATTTTACTCTTGGCATGACTAAATCCTTTTGCACACCCTGCAGGGCACATCACTCATCCGATCATACCCAAACTTCATGTGGTTCTTTGGTGTGATCTCTAGAAGGAATCCATAATTTTTTCCTGAAATTCATTAAAAAGAATGGCCACCAATAGCCATCTTGGATTTCAAATGTAAATCCATCGGCGCACCCTGCATTTATTGGAGAAATGTTATGGAAATTTGTCAAAAAACATGGCCGCCAGCCCTGATCTTGGCATTTAAATTTGGATCCATCCGCACACCCTGTAGCCTGCATTTATTGGAGAATTGTTTTGAAAATTTGCAGGCAATTGTTTAAAATCACCACTAGATGGGAGCTAACAAATTTCAATAAGTTTCGATTAAAAACATTTTGGATTTTACTCTTTACCGACTAAATACATCGGCATGCCCTGCTACCAACATTTTTCATCCAATTGATCCCTAACTTCATATGACTCTTCGGGTTGACCTCTGGTATTACTTAAACATTTAAACATTTCTGTTGCCTATCGCTCCATTAACTGTAATGTATGACATTATCCCATTTCAAAATTGAGCTAAATTGACACTTTCATTTCAGTTGCTGTGGTTGATATTGCGGTTCTTTTTATTGGCAACTGAGCTGTCTGTAGTCATATTTGGGCTTGCTTTCGGTAAGTTTGGGCTTGCTTTCAGTAAGTTTTGGACTTGCTTTTGGTAAGTTATATGTAACCACTGACTCAAAATTTACGTTAGTAAAATGTGTTTCTTAATGTAAATATTTGTTACCAAATTACAATGTATTTTTAAGTTGTCAAATGATAACAAACGGATAGAAATTTTTTTTCTTTTTCATTGACTCTACCCTTCCATGACTGGAGTTACCTCCCTTATTAACCCTTCCATGACTGGAGCTGCCTCCCTTATTTACCCTTCCATGACTGGAGTTACCTCCCTTATTAACATTTCCATGACTGGAGTTACCTCCCTTATTAATCCTTCCATGACTGGAGTTACCTCCCTTATTAACCCTTCCATGACTGCAGTTACCTCCCTTATTAACCCTTCCATGACTGGAGCTTCCTGAAATTTTGCGAAATCTATGTGCCAATGCATTTTCTTATATAAGCAAGTCTCCCAAAGGGAGTCTCGCATATATAAGAGAATACATTGGCCTAAGAATATTTACCTTGATCTTGTAAGCCAGTGCATTCTATATATATGTGAGGCTCCCTATCACTGGCACTGGATCTTTAATGCTGCACTAGCGCAGCTTCCACCATGAAAGTGGTTACACCCACATTATGACAAAACAGAATATTAAAATAATCTTGCTGCTATTAATCGGTCTGGTGGATTATCATTAGATCATGGCACGATTCTCTACTCTGGCTACGTCTGCAGAAATCATATTCCACCCATTAAAAACCTGGGAACTTTTTGACATTCTGACCTGTTCTAACGGGGAATTTTATAACATTGAGCATACAACCAAAATACACCTAATAATCTTCACTTTTTAATTTTCATGGCATTGAAATAGGGCGATAAATACATGAAATCTCTTCCAACGAACATGATTTGTTTGAGAAAAACACAATGAAGTCATGTAAATAGATCTTAGAACATGATAACCGATCCCCCATGCTATTTCTTTGCCATTTGTATTCTTATAAAATTGGAATAATGCCCGACTTTACATAACAGTTTCAGAATGATGATACGTCTAGATTTTTTCCCATGGTCTACAAGTTCAATGTCTAAAAAACCTCTTATTTAAATATCTGAACAGGCACAAACAAAACAATTACAAATTTACCAACAAAATAGAAGAAACAGAATACATAATGTATTTTCAGCACTACAGTGACGAGTCTGTTCAGAAATCTTCTGCGTGTGTATGTTTTGAGATACCTCTCAACAAATTATGTGTATACCTAATTCAGTTGTAAGTCGGGATTTTTTTTACCCTGTGCCAATGCATTCTCTTATATATGCGAGTCGACCATAGGTCGCCTCGCATATATAAGAGAATGCATTGGCCTAACAATTTTTTACAATTTTATTAATTTGTTCTTGTATTCTTTAACAATTTTATAATTTCACCCATACAGAGCCCCAGACAAACATGAGCAGACGACACTCTTCTATATGCTTCTATATATGTGTGGGGCTCCCTGCAGGGTAATGGATGTTTTTTTATTTTATGTCCTAAAAATTGTAAGAAACATTTATTTAAAAAACATGATAAAAAATTGTTAAGCCAATGCATTCTCTTATATATGCGAGGCGACCTATGGTCGACTCGCATATATAAGAGAATGCATTGGCACAGGGTAAAAAAATATACCTAATTCTCAGGTTCAAATGAGCCTTACCAGTTTACCAACTCCAACGTCATTTATCAATACAAATACAGTATACTAGCTTATTATTTGTTGCCTACGCCGTTCGTTTTGATAATTATTGGATTTGAATTCATGGAACGTTCCGCTTCATAAAGACAATGTTCCGCATTTTTCATAAACCGATATGAAATAATTGCGTCTACTTTTGATCACGACTGACAAATAGCCACATAATCCATCGTGACAATGACTAACAATGCATGAGCCATGTCTCTTAATATATTGTGTGGAGTGTCCTTCAGGCTTAATAGTGTGTGGAACAGACCTGTTAAGTTTTATAAAAATGTCAATTCGGGAGATTTTTGCGGGAGGTATGCCGAAATATGTTCATGTTCCAAAAATATTTTTTATGATGAAGATTACATTGTTTTTATGAGTTTCTATTTTTGTTTATTTTATAAGTATATATACCTAAATAAAATGTAAATGAATGTCCTAGAGCTGCTTTGAGTGGGAGCTACCACCATTTATTGAAGAAAAAGAAGCAGACACTTTGTATAAACTAAGTAAAAATACTCAGAATTCCACCGGATACAGCCGGATATGTGTGAAACCGAAAGTACAAAATCAGAATAAACTACAAAATGGACTCGTCTTACTGTTTAACCCCCAAAAGAAATGCACACACCATTTATTAAAAAAATTTAAGAAGCAGAAACTTAGTTTAAATTAAGTAAAAATGAATCCGAGTTACACAGATTAGAATCGGACATGAATGCGTGAAACGCATAAGTACAAAATGACCCGTCTTAATGTTTTACCCGCAATGCATACTACTAATCCCAATCGGCAAACCACCGTGATTTCCGTACGCAAAGAACGATAACCCGAGAAGTTGCGATTGCCACTAAACCCTGGCTTACTGAGAAATGTTCATCAATGGGGCCTAACAATACAGCTGCACACTTGTGATTATACGTATTGTATTCTATAACAACACCCTTTATATGTGTGGCTTCACCAGAGTGTGAAAATCAATTAATATCCGTCTTAGTTAACTACTGATCAGTGTTTAATCAGAGGAAACATCAAAAGTTACAACCGTACATTCTGTGAATGTTAATGTGTGGGTATTTACGGTACCGGAATAAGGATTTCCCTGTCATTTGGGTAATCCCCACAAATTCAGGTATTCGAAAAATAAAAAAAACATCTTTTTGTGGATTTCGAATGGGGGGTTTTGCTGAATCCGATAGAAATTGGGGGTTATCCGTGTTTGCGGAATTGCCGTGGCAATCCGAGAGTCTTACGGACAATCCGTGAAACTTAATTAACAGCTCTGGTATGGAATGACCTTCAGGCTTAATAGTGTGTAGAATGACCTTCAGGCTTAATATTGTGTGGAATGACCTTCAGGCTTAATATTGTGTGGAATGACCCTCAGGCTTAATATTGTGTGGAACGACCTTCAGATTTATTATTGTGTGGAATGACCTTCAGGCTTAAAGGGACTCACAGACACGCCTGAAAATATGGTGCCAGACATTTGAAGAATGAGGTCCCCAGGGGGTGAATTTAGTGACACTACCCTACACAGCCAACTAGCATCACCAAATTCATCCACTGGGGACCTCATTCTTCATGACCTTAACTGCTATGGGACCTAGACTCAGTTTTAAGTTCCCAGATGGTGGAGATAGTGATGTGCACCCATTGGGCACCTATACAAGTTTATGAATTGTATATCTGCCAATTTGGGGATATAGAAAAACTAAACTAAAAAAGAAAAATAAATTTCTAAAGAGGCTTCTAAAGAAACTAAAAAACTGGTTAATTTGATAATAAAGATACTTTTCAGAGAAGATGAGGCCTAAGCAGAATGAGGTCCTCAGAAGGTTAATTTAGTGATGGTAGCTCGCTGTGCGGGTAGCGTCACTAAATCTACCCTCTGGGGACCTCATTCTGCAAATGTCCCGCACCATATTTTCAGACCTGCTGACAATGTGTAAATGTGGAAAATCATAAACAATTATGCAACCATCGCCACCAAGAAGAATATGGAAAAAATATTCTCAGTTCCTTATTTTCTTTATTAAAGTCCCACTTAATTTTCGATCCCCCAGATCACATTATATAAAATATATGCATACTAGCTGGTGGACCCGACTTCGTCCGGGCTGTTTCCCCTCTGCTTTTCGGCGAATTGCGCGAATTGACCTTGAATTGACCATTTTGAAGGTCAGGTATGGGTCTGTTTTACCCGATTTGACCTTGAATTGACCCTTTTGAAGGTCAAGGTCGGGTCGGTGTCACGATTTGACCCTTCAAAAACCATCCCTGGAAAAAATTACCCCTAGGTATCAAATTTTGTCAAAATCCGTCGGGCAGTTTTCCCGGCCATAGCTGACAGACAAACAGACAGACAGACAGACAAACAGAAGTCCCAAAATATATATTAGATTATATACCATTTGAAAGTGGAAGCTCCAATACAGTGTATTATTAACTTTTCCGGTGTAATAACTGTGAACATATTTTTGTTGAGGTACTGACGTGCTTTCTGTGCTATAGTATTTTAAAAATATTATATGTCATAGATTGTTATTAAAACCCTATATCAAGGGACTATAAAAAAATAGTTGGTGATTCGAAAATTAAATGGACCTTTAACCCTTTCATGACTGGAGCTTCCTGAATGTTTGTGAAAACCCTGTGCCTTGTATATATACGAGAATGCATTGGCCTAACAATATTCACCTTGATCTTGTAATTGTAAGCCAGTGCACTGGCACAGGGTCTATACTGCTGCACCAGCGCAGCTCCCATCATGAAAGGTTTAATAACTCTGAGTAACATGGGCCCCTTTAATAACTCTGCGAATAAGATGTGCCCCTTTAATAACTCGGCGAATAAGATGGGTCCCTTTAATAACTCTGCTAGTAACATGGGCCCCTTTAATAACTCTGTGAGTAACATGGGTCCCTTTAATAACTCTGAGTGACATGGGACCCTTTAATAACTATGTGAGTAACATGGGTCCCTTTAATAACTCTGAGTAACATGGGTCTCTTTAATAACTCTGCTAGTAACATGTGTCCCTTTAATAACTCTGTGAGTAACATGGGTCCCTTTAATAACTCTGTGAGTGACATGGGGCCCTTTAATAACTATGTGAGTAACATGGGTCCCTTTAATAACTCTGTGAGTAACATGGGTCTCTTTAATAACTCTGCTAGTAACATGTGTCCCTTTAATAACTATGTGAGTAACATGGGTCCCTTTAATAACTATGTGAGTAACATGGGTCCCTTTAATAACTCTGCTAGTAACATGGGTCCCTTTAATAACTCTGTGAGTACCATGGGTCTCTTTAATAACTCTGCTAGTAACATGGGTCCCTTTAATAACTCTGAGTAACATGGGCCTTTTTAATAACTCTGCGAATAAGATGTGCCCCTTTAATAACTCTGCTAGTAACATGGGCCCCTTTAATAACTCTGAGTAACATGGGTCCCTTTAATAACTCTGAGTAACATGGGTCCCTTTAATAACTCTGTGAGTAACATGGATCCCTTTAATAACTCTGCTGGTAACATGGGGCCCTTTAATAACTCTGTGAGTAACATGGGTCCCTTTAATAACTCTGTGAGTAACATGGGTCCCTTTAATAACTCTGCGAGTAACATGGGACCCTTTAGTGGTGACGTTATACAGACTTTTATATTATTTACAAACATTGATTTTTTTCAGGTCATTTAGACAGTAAAACAAGCATAAGGAGAGTCCTGTTAGTCACATCATTCGTAGCTTTAGTTTATTCAGTCACACAGGTAACTACTAGAATAGTGTACTACATGTATATACAGTATAGTCCGGGTTCACGCTCTCAGTGGCCAAATTATTTCGAAAGGGGCAAAAGAATATTACATTTTCAAGCTTACATGTATGCCACAATAAACTGTCAGAACTAGATTTCACTAAACCACTAAACCCCTACACCCTAATATCTATTGAATAGCTGCTTGCCCGCGCATTGTTAATATTTGGGCTGAGCTGGAGTGTTAATAACAATTCTGGCATTACCAGATCCTTGGACGTATAGGTAATGGAATTACTGCATGGATTTTTAACAGTCACATGCTTTTTAGCTCACCTGAGACGAAGTCTCCGGTGGAGCTATAGTCATCACTCCTCGTCCGTCGTACGTCTGTCCGTCCGTCCATCTGTCCGTCCGTGAACAATTCTTTGAACATCTTCTTCTAAAGTTCCATAGGACCGAACGGATTCATATTTTTTGTGGATGTTCCATAGGTAACTGTTAATCAGATTTGTTAAAATGAGGTCTCCAAGTCAGATAGTTGCGAAACCAGGGCCATAACTCTATTCCTCCATGGTAATTCTTAGAACGACTTCTTGTCAAGAACCATTGGGCCGATTTAGCTAATATTTGGTATGGAGGGTCCTTGGGTGACTGGTGTTCAGATTTGTTCAAATGAGGTCACCCAGTCAATTGGTTGTGAAACCAGGGCCATAACTCTATTCCTCCATAGTAATTCTTAGAACGACTTCTTGTCTAGAACCATGGGGCCGATTCAGCTACTATTTGGTATGGAGGGTCCTTGGGTGACTGGTGTTCAGATTTGTTCAAATGGGGTCACTGCGTCAAATAGGGGCCGGGCCAGGGACATAACTCTTAAACAAATTTTTTTTTTAAATTGAAATCCTTGCTCAATTAAAACAAAAAGTCCCCCCGCACATACCCCCCACTCTGCGCCGCCCCTGCACACACTGTCCAGAAAAAAATAAATTAGAAAAACAAACACCATTGTAACATCCGCAGAGTTATGAAAATCTTGAATGATAGCATGGAAACTGTCCCTTTCCATCACCCTCATGACCCAGACCACCAACTAACAGTACCCCACCCATCTCACCTCTTCCACCAGCAGATTCAGCCAGTGGTATTAGCTCTAGACAGAGAGAGTTAATAACACAGTCATAATGAGATGTTATCTGGCAGACAGTTGTGAACAGTAAACAACTGCTTCACAGTCATGTCCCATGTGTGTCATTAATATCAAATAAAAACAATATGCCTGTGTGTCTGACATTTGCAGAATGAGGTCCCCAGTGGGTGAATTTAGTGATGCTGCCCTGCACATTATGCTAGCATTGTCAAATACACTCTCCTCGGTCTCCTTATACCTCATCTTCAGGGAAGTATATAGGGTCTTAATTTGACATTTATACTTACCTTTTCACTTCTGTTTAGTTTCTATATCCCCCAAATTTGCAGAAGATAAAATGGATAATTGAGGTGCCCAATGGGTGCACATCACCAACTTTAACTGGAGAACATCAGTCTGTTTCTATGTCTCCCATAGCAGTTGAGGGCCTAAGCAGAATGAGGTCCCCAGAGGGTGAATTTGATGATGCTAGCCCACATTGCAGGATTGCGTCACTAAATTCACCCTTTAGGGACCTCATTCTGCAAATGTCAGACTCTAGATTCAGGCTTGGCTGTTCCAATATTATAATCTTAACCACCACTATCCAGTTGAACTCATTATACCCTGATGTTAGCCCGCCTTGCGGAATAGTGTCATTAAATTCACCTTTTGGGGACCTCATTCTGGCATATTACTTTAAGCTACATAAATGCATGCCATCAAAATTTATTTGATCCATTTTAAATACAGACATCTTGAGATTAATTGAAAATGATCCATTATCTGGGTGATATAGAATTGGCCCATCAATCACCATACACTTGGTCTCTCAGATTAAATAAACAATAAATTAGAATTCATTCTGCTAGTGGGCAGCAGGGGGATTACTGTAATTGTGTGTGCCAGCTGTGGTATTTGTTTATCAACACATTTGAAATATTAGCATTGTATCTATGATACATTCAAGTGACATACTGGGTACAGTTCCATCATTTAATGGGTTACATGTATTAACCCTGGTCACCAATTTTATGCTTTTGTGATATTTTAATTTAAATTCTCAGATTCTATCTCCAGGTTTATAATGATAATAATCCACCTTTACTTGCATGGATTTTGTTTCTAAGACTGGTGACATATTTTTTAGCTCACCTGAGACGAAGTCTCCTGTGGAGCAAAAGTCATCACTCGTCGTCCGTCCATCAACAATTCTTTGAACATCTTCTCCAGCTCCATAGGACCGAATGGGTTCATAATTGGTGTGGATTTTCCCTAGGTGACTGGTATTCAGATTTGTTCAAATGAGGTCACCGGGTCAATTAGTTCCCGAAGCCAGGCCCATAACTCTTTCCCTCCATAGTAATTCTTAAAACAACTTCTTCTCAAGTGGCATCAGGCCGAATGAATTCATATTTGGTATGAAGGGTCTTTGGTTTACTGGGGTTCAGATTTGTTCAAATGGGGTCACTGGGGCAAACATGGGCAGGGTCAATATCTTTTGAAAAAAAACTATTTTTAGATTTAAGTTTTTAGATTTAACTCCTTTAGCTAAATTTAACAAAACAACAAAAAATTTAATAAAAAAAACCCCAGTAAATTTTACTCTTTGCTCAATTTTTTTTTTTCAATTTTCAATTAAAATTTTGAAAAATAAATTATGTTATAACAACATACAGACTATTATAGTCTTCAGAGTCCCAGTCTTCTCAGTCTTTACAGTCTGGTGAATGACCCCACAGTCATTGACTGTCTTGTTAAGAACATTTTTACTTATTTTGTGTCAATCTGTTTATCCCTTGGAAATTAACCCTTCACCACACTTTTTCCTATCTGATTTGATAACTAAACTATATTTTATTTTTTATCCAATTGAGTTTATATTTTCATATCACTGACCTCTGTGGATTTTTTAATAACGTTTGGTTTATAATTGGCTTAGAAAATATTAACCCTGTCCACTCATTCCATAAACACATTTA